>CP139509.1:182620070-183220070 GCA_021014915.2 Artemisia tridentata subsp. tridentata | reverse complement strand
TATATGGCGCAGCCTGAAGGGTTTGTGAATCCAGATTTTCCTGAGCGGGTATGCAAGCTTCAGAGATCCATTTATGGATTGAAGCAAGCATCTAGGCAATGGAATAAGAAATTTGATGAGGAAATCAAGAAGTTTGGATTTACTCAAAATTTTGATGAGCCATGTGTATACCACAAAGCTAGTGAGAGTAATACTACTTTCCTAATTCTATATGTCGATGACATATTGATCATGGGAAATCATATACCTAGTCTTAATGAAGTTAAGGATTATTTGGGTAAATGTTTTTCCATGAAAGATTTAGTAGAAGCAGCTTACATCCTTGGAATCAAGATCTATAGAGACAGATCTAGGCGGTTGATTGGATTAAGCCAAAGTGCTTACATGGATAAAATATTGAAGAGCTTCAATATGAAAAATTCCAAGAAGGGATATTTGCCCATGCAAGTAGAACATGGCTTAAGCAGCGAACTATGTGCCTCTACACCTGAAGAGGTGGCACACATGAAGAAAGTTCCATATGCTTCGGCAGTAGGATCTATCATGTATGCAGTAAGATGCACAAGGCCAGATATGGCGTTCACACAAAATTAAACCATTCGTTACCAACAGAATCCAGGGAAAGATCACTGGCATGCTGTTAAGAACATTCTTAAGTATTTAAGGAATACTAAAGATATGTTTCTTGTATACGGGGGAAATCCAGACGCAGAACTGAATGTTACAGGTTTCTGCGATGCATCCTTTCAGACTGATAAAGATGATACGAAGTCTCAGACGGGTTACGTTTTTGTCATAAATGGAGGTGCTGTAGACTGGAAGAGTAAGACGCAGAGTACAATGGCCATGTCTGCTATAGAAGCTGAGTATATTGCTGCATCGGAAGCGGCTATGGAAGCTGTTTGGATAAGGAAATTCATTTCGGATCTTGGAGTGATGCCATCAATTGAATTACCTATAAATGTGTATTGTGACAACTCTGCCGCAGTCACATTCGCCAATGAACCTGGAGTTATGAAAGGCGCCAGACATTTCCATAGGAGATATCACTATGTTCGAGAACAAGTCGAACTAGGAGAGATCAATTTACTCAAAGTTCACACAGATGACAATCTGGCTGATCCTTTTACGAAGGCATTACCTAAGAAAAAGTTTACTCAACATGCTAGTGGTATTGGTCTTCGTTTAGCCAGTAGTTTCATGTAAATCTGTTGGATTAGTATTTCGATAAGGGATGTGTAAACAATATTATTTTAATGAAATAAAGTGCGGATAACGTTTATTATCATTTGTTAATATTGTATCCTATATTTGCATGTTTAAATCCGTGAATAATTAATTTATTCTAAATAGTCCGTTGTCGATTAATGATATGAGAATATTATTAAATAAAGACAAATGTGAGGATTGGTAGAATGTACTGTAAGGTTGAGATACCAATATCATATGATATTCAATATTGGATAAATTGAATATAGGACTTATCCCAACCACATGATTGTACTTTATGGATCGTCGTCATTAAGTAAATCATGAATATTTATCCTCAGACTTGAGATACCAGGTAACTGCCGAGGATGTAGCTTATTTTCTGTAAGGTAGTCTAACGCTATCCGTAACTGGTAGTTATAAGGGCTATTTTCGGAGGTGATGCGAAGTTCGAGGGTTATGCTCGTAGTCAATAAAGGATTTGTTC
This sequence comes from Artemisia tridentata subsp. tridentata, assembly GCA_021014915.2. NCBI lineage: Eukaryota > Viridiplantae > Streptophyta > Magnoliopsida > Asterales > Asteraceae > Artemisia > Artemisia tridentata. The sequence goes on along the minus strand of CP139509.1, from coordinate 183,218,374 downwards.
CTTCAAAATTGTTTTGAAGTTTCATACTGCTTGGCCACTCGTAGGGTTGACAAGATGTATGCGTGCGTGCGCCCAAAGGCTATCTGGAATACGTTCAGGTAATTTGATAATCTTGATCAATTATGTATAAACGAGAAACTAATTGTTAATTATGGAATGACCTAGACCCATATCCATATTAACGCGGTATTAGAAACAAAAGGATAAGTATGATGATATAATTATGTAACAATTCATATTTTTCGGGTCATTATTTAACCACTTTCTTTCACTTATTATTTTAAATTTCGCGGAAATTGACAGTTACGAGTAACTTGTTAGATTAGCTTGCGTACGTCGTTAAATGAACAATTAACTGGAACCAACCCTAGACAGTGCTCAGTCTACATGTTTTAGGCATTTTTATTTCACTTTATACATATTTCAAAAGTCATATAGTTATTTTTCTATTATTACGTAAACTTTGCACATTTTACATTTTACGCGTTTTTGGCTCGCGGTTTAAGCTTTAAAGACGTTATAACACTCCGAAAGGCTCGGGAAATTTATGAAACATCAATATAGGTCATTTTAAGTTAAATTTGATATTTTTATGAAAATATTATCGTTGTGACATTTATCTTTACAACTATGCATAAAAGGTACCCGATATGGCTCCGTTAGCCTTTAAACCCACTCCGTAGCAAACCATACTTGTGCAAAACATATACCAAATGTAGTTTTACAAAATAAACACATAAATCCCTCCCCATATAACCCCAAAACCGGCCATAGTAACACACACACACTCCATTTGTTTTGATTTCCAAGAAAATTAAATCATATTCTCTCTTTACATGCAAATCTCACCTAAACTTGAAAACCACCCATTTTTCCTTCCCCCTCTTGTGGTGAATGAACCATAAACAGCCCCAACACCATCATCATCATCAATTTATTTGCAAGCTTCAAATCTAGTGCATCTCTTATAGTTTCAAGTCCTAGTAAGTTTTCCATAATCATTTTCACTTCATTTTGTTCCATCTTATGATTTCTAGAGGTTTTTATAGATCTAAGCTAAACCACTCTTGCATGTATGATTTGAGGCATCTTGATTCAAGTTTTCATAGGAATATTGGATTTAGATAGGTAGTTAGGCTTGATTTGGTTAGTAGATGCAAGAGTTGGTTTGATTTAAAAGGGTTTTGATTAATTCTTATTGATTTTCTTTAAGATTTACTTATAAAAACTGAATATGATCTTCAAAATAAACTTTTAACTTCTGGAAATATTGAGTTATTGGATGAATAAAAGAGTAGGAATGATTGATTTTAGACATGCATGGGTATTAGACACAATAATCATTCATAAAGTAGCCATTTTGATTGGTCAATAGTCTGTCTCAGATTTGATGCTAAAAGATCAGTTCACCATTTTGTCCTCAGAAGGTTTTAAGAAAAACTAAAAATATTAGGAGTTAGCCCCAGGTCTTAGGATCATTTCCCCAAAAACCTTACATCTTAATTCATCTTGGAGATTTTTAGAGAAAATCCACACTAAAACTGGTCCAGGATTGCATGTCAGATTTGATAGGCTATTTACTCTAAAATGTTGCACAGAACCCTAGGTTGGTAAAAACATGAAAGTTGGAGATAATACCTGTATAAAACTTTTTCCATTGGCCTTGTGTTAATTAGACAAGTAGATAAAAAGATATACTCTTTTTGCTAAACATAATTTGATGCTGGAAGTAACTTCATAGAGACACAGGGGTAAATTGGTAATTTCACCCATATTCTGAAGTTCTCAGTTAAGTGAGGCCTTGATTTTCATATAGTACAGAGTCATACCTTTCTAAGCATATAAAGTTCATAATTTTAGCCTTCACGGTTTAGAAATGGCGGCCCGTTTAGTACGGTATTTTTACCAAAATCCAATCAGCTTTGTATTCAAACTTGTATAGGCACATATAAACACCATTTTTGACCCATGACTTGTTATAAACCTTACAACAAACTTATATTATGGCTAAATAAATATAAGATACCAAATAAAACCTGAGTAAAAGTGTTACTTAATATTTCCCCGAGCCTAAGACGTGTTATATTTTCTATATAGGTCCTTAGTGGTTTTCGCGGTTTTCCCGTCATACTTATATTCAGATCACCATCACTACTTCATTACTGGTGAGTAATCACAACCCCTCTTTTACTATTTTTCACTATATTTTTGGGGTGGAATGCATGATTTATACTTGAACTAAATTGATTATTATTTTATGAACACTATTATTCGAACCCTTTGACTTGATTTTGAACCCTTGGACTATTTTGAACTTGTATGACTTGGTTTGAACCCTCTAACTTATTTTGAACTCTTTTGACTTGTCTTGACCTTATAACTTGATTTGAACTCTTGAACTTGACTTGAACTTTTGAACTTGACTTTAACTCTTGAACCTAATTATGAACATATGACTTGTTTTGAACTTAATGTGTTGTACGCACTAAATATAAAGTCTCCCTATGTGAACGGAGCGGCAATATAAAGTCTCCCTATGTGAACGGAGCGGCAATATAAAGTCTCCCTATGTGAACAGAGCGGCAATATAAAGTCTCCCTATGTGAACGGAGCGGCAATATAAAGTCTCCCCTGTCGACGGAGCGTTCTTGATTTATTATATACATGGTGCTTTTAATGTGAACTTGTTAACCATATGTGCTTGACTATAAAATGTACAATCTTCTATGCAATGGTTTGTGAAAACACAGGTTACAAGTCTTGTATGGGCGGGACATGTAACTGAGTGGTTTGACATTATCTTTGCCTTGTGGACTTTTTCTCATAGACTTTGGACTTACTTTTATTATGGAAATGTATGTGAACTCGTATGTTACAAGTCTTGTATGGGCGGGACTTGTAACAAGATGAGTTGACAGGATGTTTGCCATGAAGACTTTCTCTAAAGATAAAGATTTTCTTATTATATAAAACTTGTGTACTCACCAACTATTTTCATAGTTGACCCGTTTTCTCATGCATTTCAGGTGATCGTCAGTAAGCGTTTTTATGAAGGCATTTGCATAAAGGGTCTTCACATGTCATCTTTGCTTTCATTAAGTTGTCAAGAAAATATCTTTCAAGAATTCAAACTTATTTTTATTTGCCGATGTCGGCCAAAACAATGTTGTAATGTTGTACTATTTGATTTAATTAATGATGGCATGTTCTATTATCTTGTGCTTGTGCCTTTACTCGTTACATCCCGTGTTTCCGCTTTAGCGGGGTGTTACAGAATGGTATCAGAGCTCGACGTTATAGAGAATGCCGGTTTTTCTAAAATAAAAATCGCAACTATAACCAAAATAAAGTTTTCTTAAAACGCCGAACATCATACGAGTTGACTAGTCCGAGCATTGCATCGTTACTCCTTAATTATACATAGCCTGATCACCTATGTCTAATTCAGGAAGAATCATGCGATGATGGGAGTAGTAGTCTCGGATCATGTTTGGTCGGATCTTAAAAGGCAGTCACCTGAAATTGCATCGGTCGTGTGTGTGTGCATCGCATATTTGCATTCGTACTTGTGCATTAAACCCTATAGGCAGACATCTATCTTTAGAGTTGATTACACCTTGTTCCTATCATCCTTTCCTTGTTCTATTTCGATATGATAAGTCTTTGTACATTTCTCAGTTTCAGTTACGTTAGTTACAGTCCATTGTCCTACCAAACCTTCACCGACTACCGTCTTATATTCACCTACTTATCAAGGCCCTTACTTGCGACAGATCCCGAGGATCGAAACTTCTAAACCCCTGAGAACGACTTACTTAACATCGTCTTCCCGTTCCTTACGACCGTTGGAATCTATATACTATTATTCAAGAGGATGCGATATACATCCTTAGCGACAACATTGTTTGCATTGTTCATGACGTTATTTGTGATGATCCTTGTGCTTTGAACATAATGCTAGTGTACCGTTATTTTCTCGTTCATATCTCTGAACCATACATTTCTTTTCAGACCATTGACCACTTCATCAAAAACATTTAAATTTTTGGATACTTCATCTCTTGCATACTATTTTAAAATTTTAATGAAGATCGGAGATGAAACACCTAATCCTTCCTTATTCGCTAGACAACTGATTTCTACTAAATGTCTTAACTCGGTAAAAATTCTTCACATATCTCAGAACTGATTTATTTTATCGCACCAAAAATTTTGAAAACTTTCTTCAAAGCATATTTATCTAATCTCTTGAACAAAACTTCTCCCTGTCACCTTTATTAATTTTCCTCAAAACTACTCATTTACTTTGACGATTCCTTTGATCTTATTCGCCAATCTCATTAACTTATACCACAAATATCAACCTGTTCGTTTTTGAGCAACCCCCAAACTCTAACTAAATTTTCAAAAACGTTAAGCTTTATAACAACTCCTAACTAAATTTCATGACAGTTCTTGTTTGATGAGTTGTGAGATTATGTAAAAGTTGCTACTTAGCATAATATTTTAAATGATCTTGCTCAAGAATGGACAATGCTTACTCCATTTAAATCTAGTCACTCAATTTTTACAATTGAACAGTCTATCTCGTCACACTCAGCAGGACGTGTACAGATGAAGTTGTCGTAATTACAACCATTTTATTTTAGTCCATCTCATTCTGGTGCAGAAATTATTTCCACACCCCAATTTTAAGGCTCCCTTGTTCGGAGCAGTATTGATTAATGTGAGACCTAATGTCATAAACCTTAGTTTCATTTATAGCCTTCTCGCTAATTAAAACCACCACTATTCGTCGATTTGATTGGTTTAAGCAATTCCAAATTCGAGCCAATCTTTCAAAAGACCTCCTTCAAAGATGTAGATTCTTTCTTTCTGACAAATTGTCTCCTAGCTTGATCTAGTGACAATTCTTGTTTGATGAGTTGCGAAAATCAAGCTGAGAGTCAAGTTGTTACCCAAATCGATTCAGTTTAATCTCATGACAGTTCTTGTTTGATGAGTTGTGAGATTAAATTAGAATCGAACACCTAAAGGTCTTTTGAGGGCTACGCTCGAGAATGGAAAAGTTTGTCTCATCAAATCTAGCCACGAAAAAGTACATCTATAGGACGAATTGAATTCAGGGACTGAATTCCCTTAACGGGTGGAGACTGTAATAATTCATATTTTCCGGGTCATTATTTAACCACTTTCTTTCACTTATTATTTTAAATTTCGCGGAAATTGACAGTTACGAGTAACTTGTTAGATTAGCTCGCGTACGTCGTTAAATGAACAATTAACCCTAGACTGTGCTCAGTCTACATGTTTTAGGCATTTTTATTTCACTTTATACATATTTCAAAAGTCATATAGTTATTTTTCTATTATTACGTAAACTTTGCACATTTTACATTTTACGCGTTTTCGGCTCGCGGTTTAAGCTTTAAAGACGTTATAACACTCCAAAAGGCTCGGGAAATTTATGAAACATCAATATAGGTCATTTTAAGTTAAATTTGATATTTTTATGAAAATATTATCTTTGTGACATTTATCTTTACAACTATGCATAAAACGTACCCGATATGGCTCCGTTAGCCTTTAAACCCACTCCGTAGCTAGCCATACTTGTGCACAACATATAACTAATATATTTTTACAAAATAAACACATAAATCCCTCCACATGTAACCCCAAAACCGGCTATAGTAACACACACACACACTCCATTTGTTTTGATTTCCAAGAAAATTAAATCATATTCTCTCTTTACATGCAAATCTCACCTAAACTTGAAAACCACCCATTTTTCCTTCACCCTCTTGTGGTGAACGAACCATAAACAGCCCCAACACCATCATCATCATCAAGTTATTTGCAAGGTTCAAATCTAGTGCATCTCTTCTAGTTTCAAGTCCTAGTAAGTTTTCCATAATCATTTTTACTTCATTTTGTTCCATCTTATGATTTCTAGAGGTTTTTATAGATCTATGCTAAACCACTCTTGCATGTATGATTTGAGGCATCTTGATTAAAGTTTTCATAGGAATATTGGATTTAGATAGGTAGTTAGGCTTGATTTGGTTAGTAGATGCAAGAGTTGGTTTGATTTAAAAGGGTTTTGATTAATTCTTATTGATTTTCTTTAAGATTTACTTATAAAAACTGAATATGATCTTCAAAATAAACTTTTAACTTATGGAAATATTAAGTTATTGGATGAATAAAAGAGTAGGAATGATTGATTTTAGACATGCATGGGTATTAGACACAATAATCATTCATAAAGTAGCCATTTTGAGTGGTCAATAGTCTGTCTCAGATTTGATGCTACAAGATCAGTTCACCATTTTGTCCTCAGAAGGTTTTAAGAAAAACTAAAAATATTGAGAGTTAGCCCCAGGTCTTAGGATCATTTCCCCTAAAACCTTACATCTTAATTCATCTTGGAGATTTTTATAGAAAATCCACACTAAAATGGTCCAGGATTGCATGTCAGATTTGATAGGCTATTTACTCTAAAATGTTGCACAGAACCCTAGGTTGGTAAAAACATGAAAGTTGGAGATAAGACCTGTATAAAACTTTTTCCATTGGCCTTGTGTCAATTAGACCTGTAGATAAAAAGATATGCTCTTTTTGCTAAACATAATTTGATGCTGGAAGTAACTTCATAGAGACACAGGGGTAAATTGGTAATTTCACCCATATTCTAAAGTTCTCAGTTAAGTGAGGCTTTGATTTTCATATATTACAAAGTCATACAAGTTCATAATTTTATCCTTCACGGTTTAGAAATGGCGGCCCGTTTAGTACGGTATTTTTACCAAAATCCAATCAGCTTTGTATTCAAACTTGTATAGGCACATATAAACACCATTTTTGACCCATGACTTGTTATAAACCTTACAACAAACTTATATTATGGCTAAATAAATATAAGATACCAAATAAAACCTGAGTAAAAGTGTTACTTAATATTTCCCCGAGCCTAAGACGTGTTATATTTTCTATATAGGTCCTTAGTGGTTTTCGCGGTTTTTCCGTCGTACTTATATTCAGATCACCATCACTACTTCATTACTGGTGAGTAATCACAACCCCTCTTTTACTATTTTTCACTATATTTTTGGGGTGGAATGCATGATTTATACTTGAACTAAATTGATTACTACCTCCGTCCCATAAAAACTGTCAATTTTGACTTTTTTAAGTCTTTCTTTTTCAAATTTGACCTCAAATATTTATGTTTGCGTTATATAACACTTGATGAAAAATATATGAATGGACTAGGATTTAAATGTATTTTTATTGGTATAATTTTCATCAAGTATTATATAACGCAGACAAAAATATTTAAGGTCAAAGTTGAAAAAGAAAGACTTAAAAAAGTCAAAGTGGACAGTTTTTATGGGACGGAGGGAGTATTATTTTATGAACACTATTATTCGAACCCTTTGACTTGATTTTGAACCCTTGGACTATTTTGAACTTGCATAACTTGGTTTGAACCCTCTAACTTATTTTGAACTCTTTTGACTTGTCTTGACCTTATAACTTGATTTGAACTCTTGAACTTGACTTGAACTTTTGAACTTGACTTTAACTCTTGAACCTAATTATGAACATATGACTTGTTTTGAACTTAATGTGTTGTACGCACTAAATATAAAGTCTCCCTATGTGAACAGAGCGGCAATATAAAGTCTCCCTATGTGAACGGAGCGGCAATACAAAGTCTCCCTATGTGAACAGAGCGGCAATATAAAGTCTCCCTATGTGAACGGAGCGGCAATATAAAGTCTCCCCTGTCGACGGAGCGTTCTTGATTTATTATATACATGGTGCTTTTAATGTGAACTTGTTAACCATATGTGCTTGACTATAAAATGTACAATCTTCTATGCAATGGTTTGTGAAAACACAGGTTACAAGTCTTGTATGGGCGGGACATGTAACTGAGTGGTTTGACATTATCTTTGCCTTGTGGACTTTTTCTCATAGACTTTGGACTTACTTTTATTATGGAAATGTATGTGAACTCGTATGTTACAAGTCTTGTATGGGCGGGACTTGTAACAAGATGAGTTGACAGGATGTTTGCCATGAAGACTTTCTCTAAAGATAAAGATTTTCTTATTATATAAAACTTGTGTACTCACCAACTATTTTCATAGTTGACCCGTTTTCTCATGCATTTCAGGTGATCGTCAGTAAGCGTTTTTATGAAGGCATTTGCATAAAGGGTCTTCACATGTCATCTTTGCTTTCATTAAGTTGACAAGAAAATATCTTTCAAGAATTCAAACTTATTTTTATTTGCCGATGTCGGCCAAAACAATGTTGTACTATTTGATTTAATTAATGATGGCATGTTCTATTATCTTGTGCTTGTGCCTTTACTCGTTACATCCCGTGTTTCCGCTTTAGCGGGGTGTTACAGAATGGTATCAGAGCTTGAGGTTATAGAGAATGCCGGTTTTTCTAAAATAAAAATCGCAACTATAACCAAAATAAAGTTTTCTTAAAACACCGAACATCATACGAGTTGACTAGTCCGAGCATTGCATCGTTACTCCTTAATTATACATAGCCTGATCACCTATGTCTAATTCAGGAAGAATCATGCGATGATGGGAGTAGTAGTCTCGGATCATGTTTGGTCGGATCTTAAAAGGCAGTCACCTGAAATTGCATCGGTCGTGTGTGTGTGCATCGCATATTTGCATTCGTACTTGTGCATTAAACCCTATAGGCAGACATCTATCTTTAGAGTTGATTACACCTTGTTCCTATCATCCTTTCCTTGTTCTATTTTGATATGATAAGTCTTTGTACATTTCTCAGTTTCGGTTACGTTAGTTACAGTCCATTGTCCTGCCAAACCTTCACCGACTACCGTCTTATATTCACCTACTTATCAAGGCCCTTACTTGCGACAGATCCCGAGGATCGAAACTTCTAAACCCCTAAGAACGACTTACTTAACATCGTCTTCCCGTTCCTTACGACCGTTGGAATCTATATACTATTATTCAAGAGGATGCGATATACATCCTTAGCGACAACATTGTTTGCATTGTTCATGACGTTATTTGTGATGATCCTTGTGCTCTGAACATAATGCTAGCGTACCGTTATTTTCTCGTTCATATCTCTGAACCATACATTTCTTTTCAGACGATTGACCACTTCATAAAAAACAGTTAAATTTTTGGATACTTCATCTCTTGCATACTATTTTAAAATTTTAATGAAGACCGGAGATGAAACACCTAATCCTTCCTTACTCGCTAGACACCTGATTTCTACTAAATGTCTTAACTCGGTAAAAATTCTTCACAGCGTATTTATCTAATCTCTTGAACAAAACTTCTCCCTGTCACCTTTATTAATTTTCCTCAAAACTACTCATTTACTTTGACGATACCTTTGATCTTATTCGCCAATCTCATTAACTTATACCACAAATATCAACCTGTTCGTTCTTGAGCAACCCCCAAACTCTAACTAAATTTTCAAAAACGTTAAGCTTTATAACAACTCCTAACTTAATCTCATGACAGTTCTTGTTTGATGAGTTGTGAGATTAAGTAAAAGTTGCTACTTAGCTTAATATTTTAAATGATTTTGCTCAAGAATGGACAATGCTTACTCCGTTTAAATCTAGTCACTCAATTTTTACAATTGAACTGTCTATCTCGTCACACTCAGCAGGACGTGTACAGATGAAGTTGTCGTAATTACAACCATTTTATTTTAGTCCATCTCATTCTGGTGCAGAAATTATTTCCACACCCCAATTTTAAGGCTCCCTTGTTCGGAGCAGTATTGATTAATGTGAGACCTAATGTCATAAACCTTAGTTTCATTTATAGCCTTCTCGCTAATTAAAACCACCACTATTCTTCGATTTGATTGGTTTAAGCAATTCCAAATTCGAGCCAATCTTTCAAAAAACCTCCTTCAAAGATGTAGATTCTTTCTTTCTGATAAATTGTCTTCTAGCTTGATCTAGTGACAATTCTTGTTTGATGATTTGCGAAAATCAAGCTGAGATTCAAGTTGTTACCCAAATCGATTCAGTTTAATCTCATGACAGTTCTAGTTTGATGAGTTGTGAGATTAAATTAGAATCGAACACCTAAAGGTCTTTTGAGGGCTACACTCTAGAATGAAAAAGTTTGTCTCATCAAATCGAGCCACGAAAAAGTACATCTATAGGAAAAATTGAATTCAGGGACTGAATTCCCTTAACGGGTGGAGACTGTAACAATTCAAATTTTCCGGGTCATTATTTAACCACTTTCTTTCACTTATTATTTTAAATTTCGCGGAAATTGACAGTTACGAGTAACTTGTTAGATTAGCTCGCGTACGTCGTTAAATGAACAATTAACCCTAGACTGTGCTCAGTCTACATGTTTTAGGCATTTTTATTTCACTTTATACATATTTCAAAAGTCATATAGTTATTTTTCTATTATTACGTAAACTTTGCACATTTTACATTTTACGCGTTTTCGTCTCGCGGTTTAAGCTTTAAAGACGTTATAACACTCCGAAAGGCTCGGGAAATTTATGAAACATCAATATAGGTCATTTTAAGTTAAATTTGATATTTTTATGAAAATATTATCTTTGTGACATTTATCTTTACAACTATGCATAAAACGTACCCGATATGGCTCCGTTAGCCTTTAAACCCACTCCGTAGCTAACCATACTTGTGCAAAACATATACCTAATATATTTTTACAAAATAAACACATAAATACCTTCCCATGTAACCCCAAAACTGGCCATAGTAACACAAACACACACTCCATTTGTTTTGATTTCCAAGAAAATTAAATCATATTCTCTCTTTACATGCAAATCTCACCTAAACTTGAAAACCACCCATTTTTCCTTCCCCCTCTTGTGGTGAACGAACCATAAACAGCCCCAACACCATCATCATCATCAAGTTATTTGCAAGGTTCAAATCTAGTGCATCTCTTCTAGTTTCAAGTCCTAGTAAGTTTTCCATAATCATTTTCACTTCATTTTGTTCCATATTATGATTTCTAGAGGTTTTTATAGATCTATGCTAAACCACTCTTGCATGTATAATTTGAGGCATCTTGATTCAAGTTTTCATAGGAATATTGGATTTAGATAGTTAGTTAGGCTTGATTTGGTTAGTAGATGCAAGAGTTGGTTTGATTTAAAAGGGTTTTGATTAATTCTTATTGATTTTCTTTAAGATTTACTTATAAAAACTGAATATGATCTTCAAAATAAACTTTTAACTTATGTAAATATTGAGTTATTGGATGAATAAAAGAGTAGGGATGATTGATTTTAGACCTGCATGGGTATTAGACACAATAATCATTCATAAAGTAGCCATTTTGATTGGTCAATAGTCTGTCTCAGATTTGATGCTACAAGATCAGTTCACCATTTTGTCCTCAGAAGGGTTTAAGAAAAACTAAAAATATTGGGAGTTAGCCCCAGGTCTTAGGATCATTTCCCCTAAAACCTTACATCTTAATTCATCTTGGAGATTTTTATAGAAAATCCACACTAAAAATGGTCCAGGATTGCATGTCAGATTTGATAGGCTATTTATTCTAAAATGTTGCACAGAACCTTACAATCCCTATGGGCGGCCGAATATAGGAGTTAGAAGGGAATTGGGTTTCCTAATTCTAGTCTAACTTGGAGAGGAAGTTTAGAAGCCTATAAATACAAACCCCTTGTGTTTGTAATTGGCTAACCCTAATTCTCTAGCAAGTTATTCTTCTTCTTCTCCTTCCTCTTGTGTTTTGTTTGGCCGATCCCTCTCCTCCCAAACCCTTGGGATTTTTGGTTCAATCATAAACACATAAGTTTTTGATTTGCTTGTGAATTAGAACCTAGCTTTTCCCATTGAAACGCTAGTATTACGTGTGTACAAGAACGGAGTACAAGCTTCCTTTAGCTTGTTGACTTTTCCCTATTATATCCATATAGTGGTCGATCCCTCTTAAACCCAATTTAGGGTTTATCTTGTTCTTGGTGATCATGTGGTTTCTTGTTCTTGCTAGAAACCTAAAGGTACACATCTATTTAAATTTAGTTAATTAATTATATGTATATAGATCTTGTTATTCCGCTGCGTGTCTTTGATGTTATGTGGTTATTAGTTTATAATTTTATGATTCTAATATTCCAACATATGTCGAGAGACATATGTTGCCAAAGTTCTTGTTTTAGCTTTTTAAAACTTAACATATATTAACACAACAACATGCATACCATGTTTGTCACAAATGAAGTTTAAGAAAAACAAAGGAATACAAGCGTAAAAGGGTTCGTATTCCTTACAGTGGGTTCGAGTATGTGAGAGTGATGTCGAGTGAATGAGGGGCAACGTAGAAACCAAATCGTCCAAGCTTAAGACTCGTCGTGTACAAAAACCAAGAAGGACTTTAGGACTTGAAAACAATCCCACGACTTGCTTTCTTTATTTCCTTTCACCTGGCAGTAGCATGGAAAGAAGATGGTTTGTGTTTGTGTTTTGTGTAGGGTTCGTTATGGGATGCATGGTGTAATATAAGGAGAAGTGAGCACATGTCTAAAGGAGGTCAACCTTAGTTGTTAGAATCTTCTCACTAGTATAGTGTAGAAAGGACAAGAAAGAATAGTGTGACATTTCATTAGATTGATTTGATGATACAAATTTTCCCAAGTGATGATTTGTATTTGATACTATGGCAGTCAAATATGGGAAGACAAAAAGAATGCGGACAAGAAGTTGTGATGTGAAATTTCATGAGGTTGACGAGATTTTGAAATACAATTATGAGAGCAGGTGGCCTTTATAATATTTGTTTGTCCAAAGTTTTAGTTTTTGACACGTGAGTGGCCACATGAAACTAGGGGCACGTTTGTTATTTAATCTTATGGTGTGTTTTATTTTTAGTCCAAGGGTGCGTTTGTTATTATCGTAACACAAGAAGAAAAAGAAAAAATATATATATAAAGGGTGTTGCTAGTTCGGTTGAGTCACACAGGAAAGAAAAATATATACATGTACCTATATGTGGATTTACTTGTTTGTTGGGCTCATTTGGTGACCAAAGCCCTAAAGAAATTAAGGTGTACGTTTGGGTTGTAACTAAACGGGCCAAGGCCCAAATTAATTAAGGGTGTATCGGGTTTAAGTCATAAGGCCCAAAAGGATTATCGAGTTTAATTATTTAGTTTGTGGAATTATCGTGGTACGCGTGTGAGCTCGCTCCAAATGAAATGTGAATCGCGCCACATAGATATGGTTTGTAATTGCATTGGTTAACAAAAAAAATTAACTCATAAAAATGGTTAATTATACTTTCAAATTGAATTAACTCGAGTTTAACATTACTTAACGACTGGGTAAATTATGGGTTCTTACAGCTGTGTAACATTGTGTGGTTGCGACAGCATAACACTATCGCAACACTTGTATAGTTTCGATAGTATGCTTGACTATGTATGGGTATAAATACCCCCTACCTCATGGGTTATGAGGTGTGTGTTCCTCTAGTATCAATGCGAGAGTTTCCTTCTTTTCTCTCGTTTCTCTAAACTAAAGTATCCACACCCACTTTATCTAACTAAGATTATTATAGTAGACGTGATATTATTGGAACAATAATTGGTATCAAGAGCCAAATATGATTCGTTGTTTCACGTAGTTGTGTTTTAGTGTTGTTTTAATCTTCATTAGTAGTAAAAGTTTTGGTTTTATAGAATTAAAGAACTTCCTCTCTAGAATATCTTTACTCTCATACGTAGTATAAATATTACTCTTAAACGTGTTTAATCTTATAAAACGTGTGTTAGGATAACATATTTGTGGAAAAAGAAAGAGCTTTTATCATTCTATACAATTTTTTTGTGAATTTGGTGAAGATTTAGGCTGAAATCGTGGTTTAAGGGTTTTTGAAAAAGTGTACTTTTTCTCGTATAAATAGGGTTTAGCATTTTGCTCGCAAAATTGAGGGTTTTGTTGCAACAGTTGGCTTAGAAACAGTTGCGATAGCTATTTTTGGTTGCGTTAGGTGACTGCGATAGCAGTTGGTTTGAGTTGCGATAGCAGTAGTTTGGGTTGCGATAGAAATTGTTGTGATACTTGCTTTGCGAAGCTTTTGGTTACCCACTGTTTACGAAAGAAAACTCTGCCCAAGTCGCAAGAAATTGTTGCGATAGCTCTTGTATTGTTGTGATAGCACAAGTTTTTGTGACACCTGATCTTCCGAGACTTAATGTTACCCACGTTTTACGAAAGAAAACTCTGCCCAATTTTCGCCAGAAAGGTGCGATAGTTACTGTTCACGAGACTTTGTTGCGATACCTTGACTTAAAGACTTTTATCCAATTTTAAATCCCTTAAAAGATTAAAATTATTAAGAGACTTTAATCATTTAAATATCACAATATAAATTCCAAACACTCAACCATCTCAACTTAAAACAAACTAAAACACCACTTTCAAACACAAACAACATCTCATATCAAAGATCCACCATCACATTGTCTACTCCCTATGATACTAGCTATGCTACAATGATGTTAGGCACAACATCAAGACCACCCATGCTACTCCCAGGAACTTACACAAATTGGGCATTCAGGTTCAAAGCATGGCTAACACATTTTGTTGATGCAGCATACATGATCAACTCAATCAGGAATGGTCCATATTTCATGAAAAAAATTGCTGATCCAAGTCATCCATAATATACAAAACCTCAAATACAAGAGGATTTGAGTGAAGATGAGCTTAAGCAATACAAGGCTGACTTTCGGGCTAAGCACTTAATCATGTTGGCTATTCCAGATAACCTTTATTTACATGTGTACCATCATCACAATGCTCATGATATGTGGCAAGCATTAGGATCATTGCACAACAAAGATGAACATCAACTCATCAAACGTGATCTTGATAATGGAACCTACTTTCATATGGATCATTTTCGAACTCTTCTCTCTGAATCATCATCACCAGATCTTCCACTTTCTCCTCACACTGATTCAAAAAGATCTATCACATTCAACAAAGAAGCAACTCTCTTCAAAGCTAGTTATGATATGGATGATAGTGAGCAATCACTAATAGAAGACCTGGTCAAGCTTGGTAATGATCTTCAAGAGTACACCCTCAAAGACAAAGGCAAACACAACATCAGTGATATCTCTGATTGCTCAAGCAACAACACCAAGTGCAAGACTCGTGACTTTGAATATTACAAGAAGAAGATGGAAATTGCTCTAATGATGGAATCTGGCTGTGAGATAGATAAAGAATTATTCAAATTCACGGAAGACATGGATGATGAAGAAGAATCCTTAGGACTAAGCATGGTATTTATGGCACACGTTGAAGATTTGGAAGGTATGGTCACAACAATAGAAGATGTCTTTGTGAAGTTATAATAAACTTCTTGGATCATTTTAAGCTTATAGGGATAACAATAATAATAATGATAAACATGGTACGCAGCGGAATAAACTAAAACATCATTATTATTGATACAAGGTTTCTTCATCATCATCTCTAACAACTACTTACAAACAGCCCCAATACTACGTGATCAAGTGTAGTACAGTTACCTACTCTAACAGGGATCAAAGATCCTTGAGGCTTAACCAAAACTCTAACCTATGCGTCCATTAGAGGACTTGATGCCTAGTTACACACACACAGCTTTCCTGGTGTTTACATCTTGACACACTTATAAAATACATGCCCTATATCCTCTTTATATACTAGAGGATTAGGGTTAGAAAGGATATCTACTAATAAAATAAAAGATCTTCTGTATTTGTGTAGTTTCATCCTTTTTCTTCTTAAGCCCTTCATCTTTCACATGTTTTGTCTTATCAACTCAAATTATAATTCCCAACAATCTTCCCCTAGTTGATAATGACAAAACCAAATAAGCACAAACTTCCCCTGAAGTTGAAATATATGAAAGAATCAAACTTCCCCTTAATCCATGCTTCCACCAAGGCTCTACAGTAAATATTCTTTCCCTTTTTGTCATCGTCAATTAGGGGACAAAAATAAGCAACTTTGATCTTTATAACCACGAACCACCATCATACTTCCAATCTAGTCTTCCAATATCTCGAATTGCCCTCCATGATCGAACACCAAAACGCTTACTTTTATAAATGAACTCAAGACAAAAGAAACCTAAACCATCAGTAATAATACCAACTAGTAGTTATAAAAACCTTTACCTCGATGTAACACATAAATGGTTAATCATTTGAACATTAAGCTTCCCCTGAAACCTATATGTTAACCATTTATTGAATCTTCAATTCTGTAAGCTTTATGTAATGATGAAGAAAACTAAACATTACCAACTTGTTGCTGAAGTAGAATAACCCAAACTCGTATCTTATGTCTTGTACTAAATATGACTTCGAACGTATACCTGATGTATAGGGAGACCGCAATCTCTTGACAATAATCCTCATCTTCAATGAGACACTGAGCACAATAACGTAACTCCTTAAAGTGTTTGTCAATTCGTAGTCACCACTTGAACGCACGGACAAGTTATCTTTAAACCTCACTTTAAGATATGATAAGAACACAAACTCAAAAAATTTCACTTCATCGTCAAATAAGTAATAAATAATCTTCTTCGTAATCAATTAGAACAAATAAGATCGAGCCATAAAACCATTAAGAACTTAAACCAATATCCAAAAAATTTCTCTGTGTGTGTACCAATCCAAATCACCAATAATCTGAAAAGCAACCAAACTTGTGTGTGTATCTCTAAAACCAATCATTGTGTGTGTATCTCTATCCCATATGAGCTTCAACCATTGATATACGTATATGAGAATATACAATCACCAAAAGTGATTAAGAATGAAAAGGCACCGACCCATGATCTGAATATATAATCATTTTATCGACTTGCATGCCCAAGAAAGCAACGTATCATGAATGAATAAAATAATCGTCCAAAATTTATTTAGCGCCAAATACGAGCATGCCCAGTACTAACATATATGCAACCATGAGCAGTACAAACTTTCTCATCCAACAGTACTAACTCATCTTTGAAGGACCAGCAGTACTAATGTATGAAACAGTACTAAGTTACCATCGAGCAGTACTAGGTCGCGTGTGTGTAATACCAGCAGTACAAACTGGTATATAGGAAGCAGTATCAAGCCGCGAGTAGCAGTACAAACGAACATGTATAAACCCTCTTGTGCACTTTAGAAAACAAATATAACGAGCAGTAATAATTGTGTTGGCAGTACAAAGAGATCACTTATTTCATGGGCAGTACTAACGAAGATATAGGCATCGAGGCAGCATTACTAAACAGGAACTGAGCATTACTAAACCTTCGATAGCAGTGGTATACGAACAAGTAGCAACAGTACCAAACTATCCACGCAGCAGCATTAAAATGAAACCATCATACTAACAAAAAGAATCAGCAGTATCGTCTTAGTAATGAACAATAATGCAAGCTACTCTAAAAACTGATCACCATCGGTATAGGCAGCAAGAATTCAACCAAAGTAGCTTTACATCATCAGACCAATCGAACACAACAGTTCCTCCATAACCTATCTTTACTGCTATGAACATAAAACCTCAATCTCTCTGACTTATTCGACATCACAGCTTTAAAAACCCCAACAATAAACAATATACGTCTAGGTCTTCAAAACAAAAATGATTAAACCTTAGTTTAAGAACTATGGTTTTAGTCAACGAAGCACACTAATCACATCAATCAACCTCCATTAAGAATTATTCCAAGTAAACACGAACATAGCAGGTTTGATTATACCAAAAACCCTAAAAATTCAAAATCATAAACTCCTCTGCAGCAGCTTTCAAAAATTTATACCTGATGATCTAGACATCATATTGAAGATCCCTCCAGCGAAAGTGTACCTTGATATATGAAGAATCTCCAGTATAAAATTCATCTCGATCCAACGGTTAACGAAGGAGTTATCGCCCTTTGAAAATAGCCCTGTAGTGAGTTGCGAAAATTGAACCAGATTCGAATTTTTCTGCTTTTCTTCGTTCTTCAACAAACAAAACCTTGTATAATCCCTAGGTAACGAGCTTCCCAAGCTCTGATACCAATTGTGAAGTTATAATAAACTTCTTGGATCGTTTTAAGCTTCTAGGGATAACAATAATAACAATAATAAACATGGTACGCAGCGGAATAAACTAAAATATCATTATTATTGATACAAGGTTTCTTCGTCATCATCTCTAACAACTACTTACAAACAGCCCCAATACTACGTGATCAAGTGTAGTACGGTTACTTACTCTAACAGGGATCAAAGATCCTTGAGGCTTAACCAAAACTCTAACCTAGGCGTCCATTAGAGGACTTGATGCCTAGTTACACACACAGCTTTCCTGGTGTTTACATCTTGACATACTTATAAAATACATGCCCTATATCCTCTTTATATACTAGAGGATTAGGGTTACAAAGGATATCTACTTGTAAAATAAAAGATCTTCTGTATTTGTGTAGTTTCATCCTTTGTCTTCTTAAGCCCTTCATCTTTCACATGTTTTATCTTATCAACTCAAATTATAATTCCCAATAGTCTTTGAAGCTCATGATGAGGATGCAACTCCAAGCTATGACACTGATGTTGAAGAAGATGACACTCTTGTCAACAAGGTACATACATCAGATGCTTGTGATAATGTTGATCTTGATGAATTCATACATGGTCACATTCGTACCATTAGTAAGCCAACTGAAGTTAACATACGTAGTGAAACATCTACAAGTGCTACTCCTCAGTTATCTACTAATAGTACCGATTGCAATCATGCATCAACAAGTCAAGATCATGTTGATATGCTTCAAAACTATGCCACTATTCAATCTCAAATTCAAAATTATGCTAACTTGATAAAACTAGAACAAGATAAAAGTGCTTCTTTAGAAAAGAAAATAAAGGACATGTTATATGAAGAGCAGTGTGAAAGACCACTAGTGCTTAAACATCAAATTCTAAATTTACAAAATGAGATTTTTCTTTTCAAAAGAAATATTTCAAAATTTGAAAACATCAAAAAGAATTTTGAAGAAGAAGTTTCTAAACTTAAAGAAGAAAAAGCTAATTGTATTCAACGATTAACTAAAGCTGAAACTAAACTTCGCACTACCAATCAGGCTTCTCAGACTATGTACATGTTACTTCCCAAACCAGATTCAGTTATGGATCTAAAACAGGGTCTTGGTTATACTAAAACATCTTATCTTGATATGGTTAAACGTCAAACACCAAGTTTGTATAATGCTGATTACATGAGACGTGATACATTCAAAGATTACATGTTTATTCCTAATGACATCTCTCAAGAGGAAATCCAAAAACGTTTAAAAGTTAATCAAAAGAAAATCAATTTCTCCTACTTTAGTGCCGATTATGTTTTGATTAATAAGGAAAATGCTCTTTCAAGAAAACCAACAAATGTTAAACATCACATGGATCAGATTTCTGACAACCCATATGATTCTAACAAATATGAGAGTTTAGCGAGAAAAACCTTTTGCAGTCTTAGAAATCAAATTAATGGATCGTTATCTATTATTCGCGAAAAGCAAGAGTTTCAAACGGTGTGAACTTTTGAGATCCAATTCTTATGAAGAAGATGTCTTAAGGGAAGTCAAGAAACAGATAAAAGCATTTATCGAGCCTCCCGTGAATAGAATTAACGATAAATTAAAAGTTTTTGAAGAGGCATTGATGTCTGAAATGCAAACTGATTTAACTTACGTCACATCTCTTGAAGATGAATATGACCTTCTCAGTCTAAACTCTGACATTCAAAACGAATATTTTCTAAATCAAATGGAATCACTCAAACCACAATTTGCTTTAAATGAGGAGAAAATTGAAGACTTGGAAAAAAAAACAAACGTCTTTAGAAATGGAAAACCTTTTACTCACAGAGAGTCTAAGAGAATGTTTGCAAAAGAATGTTGAGTTGAACGAGGAATTGTCTTGTTGTACTGCCAAATTTGAAAACTCTTGTGCGAAACTTGAAAAACAATCTTTAATGTTTGAAGCAAACTGGCAGCTAAAAATTGAAGAAAACAAATACGACAAGCTTTCCTACGAGAATTCTTTGAAAATAATCTTAAAAGAGAACGAGGAACTCAAATCTAAAGTGCTTGATTTGATGAAAAACAAGAATCATGAGTTTGTTGCTTCACGCCAGTTGGATAATAAAAAAATTTCATATTTTTCAAACCAACCAACCTTTTTGGCAAATCAAAAACAAAAAACTCATATTCTTGAGCCAAAACAAAAAGAGGTTTTATTTAATCCTAAAGTAATTACTCCTGGTATGTATCAAATTGGATCTACTTCTACTAGAGAACCATATGGTTCAAATGACATGATTCATAACAAGGAGTTAGAAATAGCTAGGAAGCAAGCATTACTTAGTAAGGATATGCCTCTAGATGCACCAATGTGTTCTTTGACTCCTCCCCCAATAGAAAAGAAACCCAAAAAGTCAAAGAATCACAAGAACAAGAATCGTAAGAAACAGAAATTAGCTCAACATGATCAAATTACACAATCTCCTAACGCAGATTTGCTTTTTGATCCAGGTTTACACACTACTTGTAGCAAGGAGAGACCAACTAAGAAAAGTACGTTGAAGACTAGTGCCTCTCAGCCTAAAGTTGTAGAAAAACCTAGACATTTTAAAGCTTTCAATAAAAAACGCTCTAAGCGAATGGATGACTGTAATAACTTTAATGTGCATGGATCTGTTGCTTCTAATAGCAAGAATGCTTGTTATAATTCTGTTTCTTCTAATCGTGTGCATGTTGATTTGAATTGTGATAAAATGAATGCCAACACCACTAGGACAGCTTCTTCAAATCTAGGAAACCATAAGCATAAAGAAAAATTGGCATGGATCCCAACGGGTAGAATATTTGAATATCATGATTTATTCCCTAGATCATGCCTTAAGTGGAAACCCACCGGAAGAGTGTTCAAACACGTAGGTTATAGATGGCAACCAGTTAAGATGCAATCCGAGCCTAGCACCAATACAACTGAAAAGTTTAACCCACTAGGTTTGCATTTTATACTGTCTAACTACGTGGAACCACTTTATCAGCGGATTCCCAATTTTTTGTTTTTTGCTTTGATGTGTAGCTTATCCAAGTATGCCTCTAGTACCTCAACTCGGGGTGCACCCGACATATGACCGGGAACAAGGCACTGCTCAAGAACTTTGTGGCCAAATTCTTGGGTATAGTGCGTTTTGGGAATGACCACATTGCTAAAATCACCGGCTATGGGGATCTCATTCATGATAAGGTCACAATTCAAAGAGTCTACTTTGTCGAAGGACTAGGTCACAACTTGTTTAGTATTGGTTAATTCTGTGATAGCGGTTTAGAGGTGGCATTCAGAAAACATTCGTGTATTGTTCGCACTCTTGAAGGCGTTGATATTCTCAAAGGCTCAAGGGATTCAAATCTATACCAAATTGCTCTTAAAAAAATTACATCACCAAAACCGATTTGTTTGCTTGTAAAAGCTACATCATCACAAGCCTGGCTATGGCATCGTCGATTCTCTCACTTGAACTTCAGAGCTATAAACGACCTTGCTCAAAATAAGCTAGTCAGAGGATTGCCAAAACTATCATTCAAGAAAGACCATCTTTGTTCAACATGTGAATTAGGGAAAATGACACGTGCAACACTCAAATCCAAATCCGAACCTAGTTCCGTTGCTCCATTGCATTTATTGCATATGAATTTGTGTGGTCCGATGCGCGTTTTCAGCAGAAATGGAAAGAAATATATTTTGGTTATTGTGGATGACTACTCACGGTTCACTTGGGTTCATTTCCTTGCTTCTAAAGCTAAAACTCCAAATGTAATCATCAAGTTCATCAAAAGAGTACAAGTTAGTCTACTAGCTTAAGTCCGATACGTAAGAACAGACAATGGAACAGAGTTCATGAATCAGATTCTTCATAACTTTTTTGATTCTATTTGCATTACTCATCAGAGATCTGTAGCTTACACTCCTCAACAAAATGGTGTAGTTGAAAGACGAAACCGTATATTAGTACAAGCTACAAGAACAATGCTAACCTCCGCAAATCTTCCATTAAATTTATGGTCTGAAGCAGTGTCAACCACTTGTTTCACAGAAAACTGATCTATCATTCATAAACGATTCAACAAAACTCCATATCACATCCTTCACAAACGCAAACCCGATGTAAAATACTTACGTACTTTTGGTTGTCGCTGCTACCCTCTTAATGATCGTGAAGACATTGGAAAGCTAAAAGAAAAAGGGGATGTAGGAATTTTCCTTGGATATTCTACACAATCAAGTGCATATCGTATTTACAACCGGAGAACAAAGTTGATACAAGAGAAAATCCATGTTCACTTCGACAAAGTAGAAGAAATGGCTTTTGATCAAGTTAGTTCAGAACCCGTGCAAAGGACTATGACTTTTGAACAAAACGGTTCAGGACTCATACCAAAACCAACATCATCAATACCAAAACCTACACATATTCAAAAGGAAGAGTTAGATGGATTGTTTGAGAACTTCTATGATGTATCATGTGGAGGAAATAAGATGAAGGTGTCTACAATATGCGCTGTAACTCCAATTATCGAAGTTAACCATCAAGAAGACATACCATCTCCCGTATCCGGTTCATCAACAACTACTTATGAAGATGCTGATCCAGTACCAGATACCCCTCCAATCATACAGATTCAACAAGACCTTTCTCCAAACAATACCACTCCAACCTCCAACGTTAATGTTGATGATCAAATAATTACCAATGCATCGTCTGAAGAGGAACCATTCATAAATCCATTCGCAACTCCCGAAACTGAGGTTGGTGGACCTTCTGAGACGCGAAATGTTGATCCTTCAAACATGCAACCACTTTACCAACCACATCCGCACAGAAGAAGATGGACTCATGATCACCCTCTACAACAAATAATTGGAAATCCTTCTCAACCAGTTCAAACAAGAAGTTCTACCGCAAATTACTGTTTCTACAATTCATTCCTAAGTAGAGTTGAACCTGCCAACGTCAAAGAAGCACTTGCAGATCCCGACTGGATTGTCGCAATGCAAGAAGAAATAAACCAATTCAAACGCCATGGCGTCTGGCGAAGGGTTCCACGTCCTTTAGGAAAACTCATAATTGCTTTGAAATGGATTCTGAAGAAGGCTCGTCTTGTTACCAAAGGTTACAATCAAGAAGAAGGAATCGATTTTGATGAATCATTTGCACCAGTTGCTAGGATCGAAGCAATAGCTTATTCTTGGCTTATGCAGCTCACAAATCTTTCACCGTATACCAAATGGACGTGAAAACGGCCTTTTTGTATGGGGAGTTAGAGGAAGAGGTGTATGTAAGTCAACCAGAAGGCTTCATTGATCCAGACCATCTGGATGATGTCTATGTTCTTGACAAAGCCGTCTACGGACTCAAGCAAGCACCACGTGCATGGTACAAAGTGTTGTCAGAATATCTGCTCAAACACAAATTCGTCAAAGGTTCAATCCATCCAACTTTATTTATTAGACGAAAAGGTGACGACATCATGCTAGTCCAAATTTATGTCGATGATATCATTTTTGGATCAACGAATCCTAAATATTGCAAAAAATTTGAAAATATCATGCGATAGAAATTTGAGATGAGCATGATGGGAGAGTTAAAATTCTTTTTGGGTCTACAAATTAGTCAAACTCCTCGTGGTATCTTTATTCATCAAAACAAATACACGACGGAAATTTTGAAAAAGTTTGGCATGGATAAATCTGACTCTGTAAGTACGCCAATGCAACACAAGCCTAAACTAGATGAATCTAGAGGTGGTAAACCAGTTGATGCTACAAAATATCACAGTATGATTGGTTCACTCATGTATCTTACAGCTAGTCGGCCTGATATTCATTTCGCTGTCTGCATGTGTGCCGGTTACTAACCAAGGCCAACGGAAAAGCACCTTACTGTTGTAAAACGGATCTTTCGGTACCTAAAAGGAACAATTCATATGGGCCTTGTGTATCCGAAAGATACCGGTTTTGAACTAATTGCCTATTCAGATGCAGATTACGCAGGTTGCCAAATTGATTGCAAAAGTACTTCAAGATTTGCTCAATTCTTGGGGGAGAAGTTAATCAGCTGGTCTTCAAAGAAGCAGAATCACACTGCCTTATCCACTGCAGAAGCTAAATACATATCCCTCTCCGGATGCTGTGCAAAAGTACTATGGATGAAAACACAATTGACGGACTATGGTTTCTTCTATGACAAAATCCCAATTTATTGTGATTCGCAAAGTGCCATTGCCATCTCTTGTAACAAGGTACAACACTCATGGACAAAGCATAAAGCAGTCAGATACCATTTCATCAAGGAACATGTAGAAAGACGGACTATTGAATTGTACTTCATGAAAACTGATTACCAAATTTCTGACTTCTTCACAAAAGCTTTGCCACCAGAAAGATTTGAATACCTACGACAACGTCTAGGAATGGCAAGCATTCATGATGAACATGACAAAGATGATCAAAAGGTCAAAGAAGTCACCAAAATAACAGAAATCACAAGTACATCTGGTAAAACAATCGGGTAATTATTAACTCATAATGGCTGTTGATTAAATCACAGATCAACACCCGTTTTTAAAGAAAGGCCCTGAACGTACGCTTCAGTGCGTCAATCCTTCAGAAAAGAAGAGAAAACTTCTTAATTATCATGAGCAAAATTTATACAAGATTTTACAAAAAGCTCTTTCCAAAACCTTTTTATAAATTTTTTTGCTCATGATAAACAAATCTTGAGCATGTTTTTCTGATTATTAATATAATCTTTTTTAGCTCAAGTAAGAATAAAGTTTTCAAAAACAATGCTACCCACCTCAATAATAGATAAAAAAACAGTTTAAAATATTAAGCTATTTTTTAGGGGGAGAAATTGAGAAATTTGTTTTTGAAATCAAAGAATAAGTTGTCGTAAGCTGTTGGAAAATAAAACAAAAATGTTTTTGAAAATTTAATGAAAAATGTTGTTTAAACATTGAGTAATTCCATCACTTCAGGGGGAAGTGATAAATTTTATTTAAACATTTATGATATAACACAAAAGTTCATTTACTTGAACTAAAATGTTTTCAAAATTTTGTTAAAAATAAAATGTTAACAAAAAGGACTTTGTGTGAAAGAGAGCCTAAGCCAAGGGGGAGTTTTGCTAAAAAATTAAAACTGCTATTGAACCCTCCCCCAGTCCAAGACTCTCGTAGACCTGGGCCATAATCAAAAAGGTCAAAAAGTCAAAAGGGGTTATTAACCCACTTAGTGACTGCGAGAGAAAAACACACAAACACTTTTCACTATCACAACCTTCTCTCTCCTACCAAATGCTCTCATTGCAAAACCCTCGCATAATCAGTGATTTATTGATTATCGTGTTTCCCTTGCTTAAGTAAGATTTCGAAAACCTTTAAGACATTGTTTTACATCTTTGTTTTGAATTTCTTTAATTGTTATCCATTACATTGATAGAAAATCATAGGTTAGGGTTGCATCTTGATTAAACACTTAGAACATCATAGGGTTTACGATTTAGGGTGTTTTGGTTAAATTATTGTGGTTAGATGATTGAGATAAGTTGTTTAGATCATGTTTATGAAAGAAAATGGTAACTTAAACGGTTTGATTTGGGGTAAAATGGATCAACTTTGGGTCGAAGATGAACAGTTAGGGATGCGACACCATTATTGGTGGGATGCAAGACTTTAGGATATAGCGAAAATCTAATTTTAATATTAATTTAACATTTGCGAGACTTTGGTTGTGACTGCAGGTTTACACTTAGTGTCGCAACTGATGGCCTTGCGATAGTATCTTTCCTAAATGTGTTGCGATAGCTTGCTATCACAACTTCTTCTTTGCGACAGCCCTATACGAAACTTGTTGTGATTGAAATTTACTATCACAACATTGGTTTGCGATACCTGTTTTATCTTATTTGTGACAGTTGACTATGTTTGACCATGTTTGCGACACCAAATCTTGCGATAGCAGATTTTGCGAAACTTTGTTACCCACTCTTTTCTAAACATTACTCTGCCAAAATTTCTAGAAATATTTATAAGACTTTTTACAAGTTTTACACTTATAAAAACCTTTATAAGTATTTTTCCAAATTTTGACAAAGTAATAACTTGATCAAACCTATTTCAACAAGTCATAAATTATTCAAAAACCTATATTTTTGTCAAATTTATTTTCAAAAATATAAAGTTTTCAAAATTGAGCTCATTTTAAAACAAAAGTGTATTTCTCAAATTTATAAATCATTTTTTAATGAGAAATCTCAAAGTTTTTCCTAAAAAGAAGATTTTAAAATTTGTAAACACAAATTGCATATGATTAGTTTATTATTAATTAGACTAGGATTGTATCCCGATATTGTCTTTAAGTAGTTCGAGATGCATATGTTTAATTTAAATTATTACACTTTTCTATGACTGCACTTTGTTTTATATACACTTTGTGTATGACATTTATTATGTCAATGTGAACATATGATTTTGACGGATAATTCAAATTCTTTCTTGGTTGCCAAACCTAAGAATTTCAAAATTACAAAACAATTCATGCAACCTTGAAATGTTTTCACTCAAATTTGTTTACAAAAGGTTTTGAGACAACTTGATACGGTCTTAACTTAGAATATCTCATCTTCAAGGTGGTTATTAGGGCTAGTTGTCACGTCAAAAATGATAATGTACCCCTTTAGCTACGCAACGTAATAGAGTATTCAAGGTTTTGATACGTCTCGGGAACTCTCACTCTTATGCAACAAAAGCTCTTTTGAGACAACTTGTATATAACTTAACCTAAAACTTCTCATCTTCAAGATAGTTATTAGGAATAGTTATCACCTAAAAGCTGATAATGGACTCCTTTAACTAGGCAACGTAATAAAGAGTTCAAAGTTTAGTTATTCATCAAGAAATCTCATGCTCGTGCAATTAAATTATCTTTGTAAAAGTTTTTTTTTCTAATAAAGTTATCTAGTATATACTAGATTACTTAAGTTTGAAATAAATGCTGATACTTTTTCCCAAACCTTCAAAAAGGTTAGATGAACGTATATTTTAAAGCATGAGCAATATAGAAAAACGTTCAATCTAAACCTAATAAATCTTTTGAAAAAGTATCATAATACAAACTTTTGGTGAGGAAAAACAAAAACAGACAGAGAGAATTAAATCGCATGTGAAAAGAAAAGAGCATGCGCTTATGCTATAAAAGCAAGAAAGCATAAGAAAAGAAAAAGAAAAGAAATATGCTTGTAAATGAAAGGCCAGAGCATACAAAAATAGACAGAGTGAAATAAATGAATTTAAGCTTATCCATATACTTACAATTTTCATATCATTTCAAAATCATATTCACAAAAATGGCTCAAGAGCAAGATCAACCACAAAACATTCAAGAGGAATTTTGTTGGGAATACGTCTAATTAATATCAAGTGTCGGTCATTAATTTATGTAATAGGCTGCTAAGTTTAATAGGCTTGTATGTTAGAAAGAGGTCACGACCCTTGTAGCAAGCCCATGGGCCGTAAGCCTTGGTTTAGATTCTAGAAACATTTCATAAGGTAATGCCCTAGCTAAGCATCGCCTATATATACTCATGTAACATACTCTTTTATTTGTTGGTTATTTCATATATGCAAGTAACATTTTGTCATTCTATCTTATGAAGTAATCGACCACCTCTCTATCTCTTTCTCTCATCTCTATTACTCGTATACTTGTGTTCTACTATGAAGGTGGCCTAACAAGTGGTATCAATCGCCTAAAGATCATTGAGTAGTGTGTTTTAGTGTAGTTTGTACCTTCTACTAGTTATACAAGTTGATTTTTGTGGTTATTTATAGACAAAATCTCATTTCTAGCACTTATTCTTCACGCTTGTAAAGTTTTAAGAATTCCATAGTGTTTAGGATTTAGATTTAAAGTCGAAAGTTAGGTTCTTTTTGTTTTGAATTAGTTTGTCTCGTAACTTTACTAATTTACATTCTATCGAAATTGCTCAAATTTCTTTTAAAACGTTAAAGCTTAAAACTTTCTTATTATTTAAGTCTTTTACAACGTTTTTGATCAAAAGGAATCCTTAGATAAGCTGTTTTACATTCAAATTAAGTCATTTTTGTTTACCGAGGGTTTATCGGAATTGCACTTAACGGATTGTTGAAATTGAAGATTGAGGGTTTATCGGAATTGCTTCAGAATTGGAAACATAAGGGTTTATCGGAATTGATACTCAGTATATTCCTAGCTTGTATAAGCTTGTGAAAATACTTCGACTTTGTGGAAATCTCCTATCTTGTATAAGATTAGTGAGATAACATCGGAATTGCATATTCTATCGAAATTGCTAAATTTCCATCGCAATTGCAATCTCTATTGAAATTGTCAAGTTCCATCAGAATTCAGATTATCCATCGCAATTCCCAAGCTCCATCGAAATTGCTAAGTCTATCGCAATTCAGCTATCTTTGTCGGAATTGGATAAATCCATTGCAATTGTAACTTTGTCGCAATTCAGAGAACTCGTCGCAATTGGTAAACTGTGAACAATGTTTGTCGAAATTGGATGTGAACAGTGTTTGTCAAAATTGGACGTGAACAGTAATCATCTTAATTCAAACTTAACCAAAACCAAACTTCATAACTCACAACACACTTCTCAATTGTCTACAAGATCCATAACAACACAAGTTAACTAATCACAATCATGTCTCAACCACCTTATTTCAACTACTATCAACAGCAGTATCCTCAGCAACAGCAGTATCCTCAGCAACCGCAGTATCCTCAACAACAACTATTCATGCAACAACATCAATTCTTTCCACAGCAATAATCCCCTCAACAACAACCATATCAACAACAACCAATGCAATCCTTACCACTTCCTGCAAAACAACCACATTGGTTTGATCAAATGTGTGAGGCCATCAGTAGTCAACAATCTAGACATGAAGCTGGATCACTTGATACACCTCCAATGCTCACTCTTGGTAATTATGTTCAATGGGCAAGTCGATTCTTAAGGTTCATAGAACTCAAGAAACCACATGGCAAATATATGAAAAAGGCTATAATTGAAGGTCCATTCCAAATGCCAACTACAACGGTTCCTGGAGATCCAACTGCTATTCCTCCAAGACCTGACACCGTGACCCCTGTTCCTAAAGCTCAACTTACTGCAGAGCAAATACTTCATCGTGAAGCAAATGAACTTGCAATGTCATATATTCTTCAGGGAATACCTAATCCGATTTTTCTAAGCATTGATGCTCAGAAAACAGCTAAGGATATGTGGGAGCACGTTCATCTCTTAATGGAAGGCACTGAACTGAACCAAGAAGACATGGAATCCAAACTATACCTCGAATATACAATGTTCATGATTGAATCAGGAGAGTCACTTGAGTCTTATTACCATCGGTTCACAAACATCATCAATGACTTGGACAGACACAACATTATTTTACCCAGGATTGCAATCAACACTAAGTTTCTCAGCTGTCTTGGTCCAGATTGGCAAAAATATGTCACGTTTGTTCGTCAAGCCAAAAATCTACATAATGCATCTTATGGGTTGTTGTATGATTATCTGAAATCAGTCTGAAGTTGACAAAGATTGAGCTCTTCGTGGTACTTATTCACCGTCTACAACTCCAAATTCATTGGCATTGCTAGCTCAATCTCACTTTGCTCCACCTCCACAGTCAAACCATGCTTATGTCCAACAGCAACATCACTTTAACTATCCTCAACAAACCTCATCCACCCAACTCATTCCATATGATTCGACACAGCAATCAACTGAAAATCAACTAGTCCCCTATGACAACACTGACACCATGTTATACACAAATACAAACAATGATGAAGATGATGCATTCAACTTTTTGAATGAAGGATTTGCACTAATTGCTCGTGCTTTCAGCAAGTTCTCTAACAAATCCAACAAACGTCTCCGCACTTCATCTAACACAAGGAAACAAGCTGTTGTACAAGATGGACGGGTTGAAATACAGAATCGTACTTATGGAAGAACTGGATCAGGAGGTTATATGGGAAATTCTGAAAATGGACAACGGTTTAATGCAGCTAGTGGAAGTAGGAACAATGCAGGTGCTCCTCAGAAAAGGGTTGAAATTGTTGAAACTGGGAATACAGGGACTGGGAATACTATGGTCAAGCGCTATAACTGCAATGGGAAAGGTCATCTAGCTAATGCGTGTCCCAAACCTAGATTCAGAGGCAGTGAGTTTCATAAGCAGGCTCTACTTCTAGCTCTAAAGGATGAATCAGGGGGCACTCTAACTGACAAAGAAAACAGCTTCATGGCAAATGCATATTCAGATGATGACATAGAGGATTTGGAAGAAAATGCAACCGTGATGCTAATGGCAAACATGCATAAACTTCACATGAGTGACATAGGCCTAGTGTATGATATTGATGGTCTGTCTCAGGTACCTATTCCAACAACATGTCTAATACATGAAATTGTATCACCATCTGCATCTGCATCAGATGAGGAGCAAGTTGTTCAAAATGACTCATTATTATCTCCTCAAGAAGATGAACAAATGAACACAGTTGTTAAATTTGATAATGATCAAATTAACCCAGTTGTTACATTTGATGATCCAATTGATGAGGATAACAATGATCAAATTGAACAAAATGAACCTTCGCTCGGTCCAGATCCAGAACTCATGACCTTACTATTGACCACCCAATCCCAGTTGGACTCTGATGAACTCAAATAAGTACATTTTATTACTATCATTTATCCTATTAATTTGACTTGTTTTACTATATTATGTATGAGGATTGATACTTAATCGTTTACTTTTGTAATTCTCAGGTAAAAACAAGCATTTGGTGAAACTTAGCGATTTTGGACTAATTATGGAGCAAAACATACAAGAAGTTAAGAGTCTACTGAAATGAAGAAGATCAAGACTAATCTGCTCCAGATGCGCCGCATCTCACTCATTACATACGGCGCATCTCTATTAAGATTCCACCAGATACGATCCAAGATACAAGAGGACATGCGCCGCATCTAATCATGGAGTTACGCCGCATCTTCTGGCGGTGTATGAATATTCCTGAATATTATAATCTTGGACCCCACGCGAAGTTAAGTCAATGCGCCGCATCTACTTAATAGATGCGCCGCATCTTCCCTCAGACAGAAACTATAAATACCCCAAGACCAGACGAATTTCGAGAGCAATATATTAGATTCGAAGACCGAAGTAGCAGAACCCTAGGACGAATTCAGTCAAGGAGGCAGCACAAGACACACCAAACGAAGATACAAGAGCTGTAAGAAGGTGCTGCATGTGTTTAATTCATTAAGTAGTTTTGTTTTATTGTGTTAGC
Organism: Artemisia tridentata subsp. tridentata; assembly: GCA_021014915.2. Classification (NCBI taxonomy): domain Eukaryota; kingdom Viridiplantae; phylum Streptophyta; class Magnoliopsida; order Asterales; family Asteraceae; genus Artemisia; species Artemisia tridentata. The sequence goes on along the minus strand of CP139509.1, from coordinate 183,186,820 downwards.
AAACTTTAATTCATCAGGATTGGTGGCCTGTGTAATGTGACAACGAAAGATTGCACTCCCTTTAATACTTGCTTTCCCATCAATTAAAGTTTATATGTTGATGTCTTTGGTTACTACTTATTAGTGCATTGATAACCTCTGTGTTTATTAGTGGCTTGCGGGCATTTGACTGCGGAAAATAATGTGGCTCCCACGGTTATTACTAAATTGATCACTTAGGAATAACTTTTAGACATAAGTAATCATTAAGGGTTTACTCGCCGATAAGAATAGGACCAACGAGAAAGGGTTAACTACATACACTTCATATAAAGCTATCAATAAAACAAGTGACAATCTACTTAATCATAAGGACAGCCCTCTTATTGTCTCGAGTATTTATCTGTGTACGTGTGTGCTACTTGCTGATTCGTGCCTATTGGTTTATTTTATTATTTAATTGCAAACAAATCGTGCCAGTCTCTCAGGCTGAAACCCCCTTGCGTTAGGATATTAAAATACTGATTAGAATAACGAGATAATACGTTCCACTCTTAGTGATCGACACTCTACTTACCATTATATTCATACTGACCGGGTACACTGCTCGTTAAGTGTGTGTGTTATTGATAAGTCGGCTAAATATAAATTTAAAACTTGAGTAGGCATTAAAACTGCTAAACCGCAACGACACATCACGCGCATCAAGTTTTTGGCGCCGTTGCCGGGGATCGAACCCGGGTCACCCGCGTGACAGGCGGGAATACTTACCACTATACTACAATGGAAGAATATATTAGGTTTGAAGAGGAAAAAACCTTGAGCAATAATCAGGTGTGTAACTGGAAGAGAGCGAGGTATGGTGCACAAGTCATTGAGACGAAAGATATCACTATGGAAGAATACTTGATTTTAGGACATGAAAAGTCAAGGAAAGAAAGAAACAAATTGCCATTTCAACACACTTGGTGTATGTCAAATGATGATGAAGAAGATTCATATACCGTGAAACCAATTCCGGCAATTGTTATTGATAGTACTTTTTCTCCGGAGATTGTACAAGATGATGTGTATACGGAACCTTACGTTGAAGAATATTCTGCAATCGTATTACCACCATTAGACAATCCATCGGATGAAGATGAAAAGTATTCTAATTTTGATTTTGAACCATTTGACGCCATAGTTTATGATGACATACCTCAACCAGATTTTGACCCAACAAGGGATTTTGAAGAAATCTGGAATTACTTAATGAAGGATGAAATTCGGGACGATGCTGAAATTGCAAGACCACTAGTTGAAGATGGAGATTCACAAGATGAATTGGAGTCACTTACAACACAAAGTGGTACTAATTTATTTAATATTATTAATCCCGTTACTAATAATGTTGCTAGCTTTCCTAAACAGGTTGCAAAACATAAAGATGATGAGGTGAAATTTATTACACTACCTATTGAAGCACCTGTGATCAACCCATATTTGGTGGAGCTCGAAGAAGAGTTTGGTGATGAGCTCTTTAACATTGCTACGATTTATGAAGATGATGATTTCGACCCTATGAAGGTTATTTAGGAACTCGAACTTTTACTTGCTAAAGACCCTTTCTCATCTTCTGCGGAAGTCAAGGAACGCCTTACTACCAAAGAGACTAACCAAGAAGAAAGGAGACTCATTTTTCCTCAACATACTACTCTTTCAAATGGAATGGTCAAGTCATCCAATTTATCAACCAAACCGGGTAAGGATAGGAAAGATGAACATATATTGCCAAGGTATGATCTTTATTTATTTCTTCCATCTTTACTAGCAAATTTACACTCTTTTCGTGTTTATTGCTACTATCACCCGCACTTGATCCCAAGTGGGGGGAACAACACCCAATTACACAGTAAATAAGGGTGGAGTCAGGCTCGTGACTCGAACAAAAACAAGCGCTTCGTGGGAGGCAACCCATGCTTATCTTTTACTTTATTTTTATTATTCTGTTTTCTGTGTCGAGTCAGTCAGGCCCGCAGGAGGATACGGCGCATCTCAATCCTGAGATGCGACGCATCTCCTGCAATGGTCATATCTTTATTTTTCTGCATTTTTTATTTTCGAATTTAAAACTTTTTATCAGTTTATTTTAAATGCGGCGCATCCCTGGTTAAGGATGCGGCGCATCTTTATTCTGATCCGTATTTATTCCAGGCTCGATACGGCGTATCTTCTTCCATAAGATACGGCGCATCGACTGACCTGATGATTTTCAGTTTTAATTTTTAAGTTTTATTTTTCCTAACTACTAATGTATTATGCAAGTTTGAACCTTTCTTATCTTAGGTGTGTTTTAAAGTGTTGGTGGTATTATAGTTTCCTGGATTTCCTGTGGATACATCAAGTATGAAGCTTTAACGTTCTCATCCACAAGAAAGATGATTTTTGCTCTTATCAAATGGAGGATCATACCGAGCAAATCTCAGGGGAGTTTTCCTGTTCTAATTCTTTTATTTTCCAGTTTTTAACCTTTTATACAAAAAACGAGGACGTTGTTTAACTTAAGTGGGGGGATTGGAGAATTAGAACACTTAACAATTACTTGTCCTAAACTTTTTCAAAAATTATGCTTAAAATGTGCTTAATATATCAAACTTAAAAATTTTTAGCATGTTTTTGTTTAAGATCTAAGTTGCATAGCTGCACACATGACGTTATTTTCAAAAATTATGATTTTTCAAAATTCACAAATCTATGAGTGTGCCGGTGACTTGTAAACTTTAGAACTTGACTTGTATACTATTCGAGACCACCATAATAAGTATTATATTTATATAATTGGAATGACTTGTCTAAATTGGTAAAATTCTAGGATTACACCCAAATAGCCTATTATATGTTATGTGTTATTAACTAACTACACTGGTTAGTTAACCCCCGTATAAACCCTTTTGTTACTCTCATTTTTAGAGTAAGATACCCCTAGAAAAACACTAAGAGCCATTCCTTTCGTTTCTTACACCTATGTTTAAAATGTTTCGTTACACCCTTACACCTTAGCCTACCCTGTAGATTAGAATCCGTGGTTGGTTAATTGCTATAGGCAAAGTGTGTTTCCTTACATTACCTGTGTTCGCGTGCGTAATTCATTATCTATGGTTAGGTCGGGAAATTGCACAATGCAATTGGAGTGAAAGTAAATATTGTATATCTTTGAGTTTATTTTTCGTGTGTTTACTACTTTCACTATTACCGTTATTTCTGAAGTATGAAAAGTATGGAAAAATTATCCAGAATTATCATTATAGTGATGTGGTGAAATTTTACACATCTATGTTGATGTTTGAAAAAAAAAAAAAAAAAAAAAAAAAAAAAAAAAAAAAAAATCGAAAAAATAAGAAAAGAAAAAGAAAAAGAGTTGGATGTTTGTTTTAACCAACTTATGTAAAGTTTTGTATTAAGTGGTCGATATCACCACTAAATGTTGTACTATATCTATGGATTGAATGGGAATTGGCAGTTATGGGAACGCCAATTAAGGTTTATTCTTTGATTAAGATCTTGTTGAGTATAATTCGTGTCTACCTAAAGCGTGTGTTTCAAGTGTTAAAGCGTGAGTTATTCAATGATATGAGTCTTATTCATGGGATGGTTGGGATAGTGATTAACCACACTTAGGATTTTAATTTATTTGTTTTGTTTATTTTTCATTTTACACCAATTTATATCCCAAATGTTATCCATGCCCTTTATTATTCTTTATCCAACCAAACCTTTGATTTATTGAGATTAGGGATTTGAGCAATCTTAAGTATCGTATTCGTGGATTCGGCTATGTATTTATGATTTTTTCGCCCTTTTTGATATATTATTATTGGTGAAGTTTGGACCTATCTTTAGCCTATTCGATTTAAGGATTTGAGCAATTGCAAGTATCGTGTTCGTGGATTCGATCATGTATTTGTGATTTTGTCGCCTTTTCTGGAATTTGAGATCGATAGTGAAAGAGAATAATTAACCCTTAAGCCTACAAACCCTTTTTACCGCTTTAGACTTGTTATTCCTTAGCTTTAGTGGAGGAGATGTGTATACTTGCCAAGCTTATGATAGAATATTCGTCACGACTGGACAGTTAAACGATTAGATTTGCTTTTATCAACTTATTTTACTTTACTTCTAATTCGTTAAGTGTTTAGTTGTGTGATTATGAAATAAACGAATACATGCTTAAATATAAAAATAAATCCTAACATCTTTTAAGATACATTTTCATAAGATTTATTCTAAGGTTTACTTGGGGACAAGTAAAGTTCAAGTGGGGGGATATTTGATGAACTCAAATAAGTACATTTTATTACTATCATTTATCCTATTAATTTGACTTGTTTTACTATATTATGTATGAGGATTGATACTTAATCGTTTACTTTTGTAATTCTCAGGTAAAAACAAGCATTTGGTGAAACTTAGCGATTTTGGACTAATTATGGAGCAAAACATGCAAGAAGTTAAGAGTCTACTGAAATGAAGAAGATCAAGACTAATCTGCTCCAGATGCGCCGCATCTCACTCATTACATACGGCGCATCTCTATTAAGATTCCACCAGATACGATCCAAGATACAAGAGGACATGCGCCGCATCTAATCATGGAGTTACGCCGCATCTTCTGGCGGTGTACGAATATTCCTGAATATTATAATCTTGGACCCCACGCGAAGTTAAGTCAATGCGCCGCATCTACTTAATAGATGCGCCGCATCTTCCCTCAGACAGAAACTATAAATACCCCAAGACCAGACGAATTTCGAGAGCAATATATTAGATTCGAAGACCGAAGCAGCAGAACCCTAGGACGAATTCAGTCAAGGAGGCAGCACAAGACACACCAAACGAAGATACAAGAGCTGTAAGAAGGTGCTGCATGTGTTTAATTCATTAAGTAGTTTTGTTTTATTGTGTTAGCAAACTTTAATTCATCAGGATTGGTGGCCTGTGTAATGTGACAACGAAAGATTGCACTCCCTTTAATACTTGCTTTCCCATCAATTAAAGTTTATATGTTGATGTCTTTGGTTACTACTTATTAGTGCATTGATAACCTCTGTGTTTATTAGTGGCTTGCGGGCATTTGAATGCGGAAAATAATGTGGCTCCCACGGTTATTACTAAATTGATCACTTAGGAATAACTTTTAGACATAAGTAATCATTAAGGGTTTACTCGCCGATAAGAATAGGACCAACGAGAAAGGGTTAACTACATACACTTCATATAAAGCTATCAATAAAACAAGTGACAATCTACTTAATCATAAGGACAGCCCTCTTATTGTCTCGAGTATTTATCTGTGTACGTGTGTGCTACTTGCTGATTCGTGCCTATTGGTTTATTTTATTATTTAATTGCAAACAAATCGTGCCAGTCTCTCAGGCTGAAACCCCCTTGCGTTAGGATATTAAAATACTGATTAGAATAACGAGATAATACGTTCCACTCTTAGTGATCGACACTCTACTTACCATTATATTCATACTGACCGGGTACGCTGCTCGTTAAGTGTGTGTGTTATTGATAAGTCGGCTAAATATAAATTTAAAACTTGAGTAGGCATTAAAACTGCTAAACCGCAACGACACATCACGCGCATCAGACTCACAAAAATCTCAGATTGAAAAATGCAATGAGATCAACAGAAACTTAAAAGCCAAAGTTTCATCATTAACTAAGGATCTTGAGTGCTATAAAATACAACTCACAAATTTTGAAACAAAAAAAAAACGAAAACAAAGTTTTGAAGTTGCATTCCAAAAAGCTTATGTCAAAGAACAAGATTTACAACATCAAATACGAAAATTAGTTGCTTCCAAAAACAACTTGGTTTCCCAAATGGAACAAGAAAAATTAGAATTCAAACAACAGGTTGAACTCCTCAATTCTGAACTATCAAAAACAAAAAATATGTTGTCAACTTGTCAAGCTAGTTTTTCTGAACATAAACAAGTGTCTAGGAAATGAATTGATTCTTATCTTGATAAAATCGTAGACTTGGAAAGTATATTTGATGAAGCGAAAAGTGTACCGCTTTTAGGGGGTCATTTAAGCCCTAAATCGTATTTATTTGATCAAATATTGCCCTAAATCGTTCCTTTTGTCATTTTAGGTACTTTGGAGAAGAAATCTGGAAAAGGAAGCATTTTGGACGTTTTTGGAGCATAAAAGTGAAGAAAACGACAAAGTCTCAAAAATATGCTGGAAAGTACATGTGACGGCGTCAAGCTCTATTGTGACGCCGTCAGCCCTTGATAAGCCAGAGAAATTTTGGAAGATTAAAGGGGGACGGCGTCAAGAAGGTCGTCAAGCCTTGATAAGCCAGGGATGATTTTGGAGGATTAAAGAGGGACGGCGTCAGGAAGACCATCCGGGAACCCTAGCCACGGCGAGGTGACGGCGTCAAGATCTACAACGTGACGCCGTCAGCCACTAAACTCTATATATAGTTTTGCAATTTTTATTCATAGTGTGCAACTTTGTGAGGAGAAACCCTAAGACGAATTTTCTGCCATTTTTAAGGGTTTTATACCCTTGGATCTCCCATGTTTAATTGAAGATAAGTAATCACTTAATCAATCAATATGTCTATGTGTTGTTTGATTATATCTTGTTCTTGTCTTTTAATTAACATGCTAGGCTAGATTTATCTTGTGTTTGCTTAGATCTAATGAAACCTAACTATTGATTATTGGTTATTAGTGTGTTATTAATTGTATTGGATGATTGTTTATCGATGTTAGGCTTAAGAAACTGGCTAACCTCCTATGCGGTAACTTGCTTGAACGTCTTAAGAAACATGAACCAATGCGTACTAGGTTTATTTGGTTGTATTTAATGCATGAGCGAATTCTAGTGATCCCATGTTAGGAGCTTCTTAGCCGGCTCGACATAGGAGTGAAGTAGGAGCTTGTAGAGTTGGGGAAGTACGTACGCCACCCCACGATTGGTATTAAGGAATACACCCGTCATCCACGCAATTAATACACACTAATCAACCGGTAAAAGATAGTTAGGGAGTAAGGAAATCTAAGTAAACACATTTCTCTCCATATAAGTTCCACAACCTTTTCATTTTCAGTATTTTATTTTATTTGCATTTGTAGTTATTTGGGTTAGTTTACTAGCAACTAATTCCGCCCACTCCTTCAAACCTGAGATTTTACTTGCTTTCATAAAAATATAAAAATACAAAAAGAATCTTCCCTCACCCTTAGACCTATTAGAGTAGTTTTTCAATCCTAACGACACTATTCCCCTAGAGAACGATCAATCCCCCGGTACTTGCCACTACACTATACTACATCGGTCAGGTACACTGCCTGGTGGGGATTGCAAGCCTCTTGAGATCCCTCGAGAGGTAAAACCTGTTGTAAGGTCGCAAAACCACACATCAATATTAAAAGAGTTTCAAAAATATAAAACTGGTGAGTCCGTAACAACAATTCATAAGTTTACTTTAAAGCAAAATCCCCAAGGTTATGGTTTTGCTATTGGTGATGACAAACCACATTTTTTACACAAAGCACTCAAGGAAAATCCAAAGTTGTATAGTGCAGATCACCTCTTTGATGATTCAATTATGCGTGTTGTTGTATATAACTGTGAGGAAGAACAGGAACAGGACGAAGAGAGTCGATCAAAAATGAGCAATGTTAAGTTCAATAAACCATTTGACTATTCAAAAGTACCTCATATTTCTGACACCTTCATTCCTCAAAAAGATAAAACAGAACAACCATGGTTTGTAATGCAAATTAATGAATCTTCTTTTGATGTTAGTCATGTTAAACCAGTGGCACAAATAAATGGTCATTTACCAACTTCTGGTGTAATTGCACCATTACCTAAACGATGTCTTGTACTTAGATACTTTGATACGTTTATGGAGGACATCAACCTTTTAGAACAAGCAATTGAACGTAACTCTGAGATAACAGTTTCCACCTTTCTATCTCCTTACGAAAAAGAAAAGAGAGAAATTTTTCAAAAACAATTTTTACAATACGTTCAACATTTGCGTCTTTGTACTACACACTGGGAACAGGAAATCCAAACAGAAGTAACATCCATGATGAACACTTTCAATGCTACAGAAAATTCGATTTCAAAACAAAAACTTCAAAACAAAGTTTTACAATAAGAAGCTGATCGACTCTTGGAAGTTGTTCTAAGTTCTTATATTATCTCTGTGGTTATGAATTTGATTTATGAGTCTTGCAATGCTATGCTTGTTGATGATCACACTGCTGACACTGAAATGTTGAGACACGAAATTGAGACTTTAAAAAGAGAAAATGAGAGAATCATTAAACACAATGATGATGTGCAAAGTAAACTTTCAAAAGAAAATTTTCAACTTAATCAGAAGCTACAATGGTGTCAAACTCAGAGTCTTGATTTTGAATTAAAATTGCAAAGTCAAAATGAAATGGTGTCCTTTCATAACAGTCAAACATCCAAAGTTGAGAATCTTGAAGATGAAAATGCTGTTTTAAAAAGTCAAAATTTTCAAATATGAAAAGGAAATCGATGAATTTTGTCAAAATCGAAATGACACCGTTCGCTTAAATAGAGAACTCAATTAAAAAATTCAACAAAAGAATCACATCATCATTGAACTCAAAGAGAAAATTCAATTACTTAAAAAAGGAAAGTTTGTTAACACAAATGTGATTGCACCGGGAATGTACAAAATGGACACAACACCTAGGCAAACATCCCCTCAGACTACTAATTTGCATCCTTCCACTTCTACAGGAATATTCCCCACTACTAGCGTTAGCAGATCAAAGCGTAAGAGCAACAAATAGAAGAATAGGATCTGGCAACGTAGAAGCGGAAAACTATAAGCCCAAGAAGTAGAAGATCAACTTAGGAATTTCAATAAAATGCATGTTGTGTCTGATTTAGATTCAAACTTAAAAACTTGTAATTCTAATATCGATGTAACGAATGCTAAGACTTTGAATGTTTTGAATGTTAATGCATCTTGTGTGTTTTGTCGTAAAAGTATGTTATCTGGTGATCATACAAAATGTGTTGCAAAATCTCTTTTATCTCATAATAAGAAACGTACATCTGGCATTCCCTCTAGGCCCACTATTGCTTCTAAGTCTATGCTAGGAAAACCGCCAAGTGTAGTTTCTAAAAATGCCTTAGACACACCCATAGTTGCGAATACAACTCCTGAGACAATCCCATCACCTAGCGAATTCACTAAGAAGAAGGCTAAAACTAGTTGGACAAGGCAACGTTGGTTACAAAGGAAACCTAGTTTTACATGGCTACCTAAAGTTATTAATAATTGTGTTACTAACCCAACGGGTTCTACCGTTACCATCACTCCATCTTCGTCGTCTTTGTGTGATGCAGGTGGTACAAATTGTTCTCTGGATTGTTGATAGCGGTTGTACCCGAAATATGACAGGCAATCTCAAACTGTTAGTAAACTTTATTGTAAAGTTCATCGGCACTGTCAGATTCGGGAATGATCATTTCGCTGTTATCATAGGCTATGGAGATTACGTCAATGGCAACATCGAAATTAGTCATGTGTATTATGTCGAAGACCTTGGTCACAACCTTTTCTGAGTCGGTCAATTTTGTGATGGGGATTTGGAAGTAGCATTTCGGGAGAAAACTTGTTTTGTTCGTGACTTACAAGGGAATGATCTAATGTCGGGCAAGCGTAGAACTAGTCTTTACATTGTCTCAATGTATGATATAATTGCTTCTTCTACTATATGTCTGCTCTCCACAGCACATTCGACAAATTTTTGGTTATGGCACAAACGATTGTCTCATCTGAATTTCAAAACCATGACTGAACTTGCACGTCACAAACTAGTCGATTGTATTCCAAGGTTTCGATATTCAAAAGATCACTTATGTCCAGCTTGTGAACAAGGAAAAAGTACTCGTGGACACTTCCCTTCAAAAATAGAACACAGTACAGATTACGTTCTTCAACTACTTCATATGGACTTGTGTGGCCCTATGCATGTTCAAACGATAAATGGTAAACGCTACATTTTGGTAATTGTCGATGATTACTCCAGATGGACTTGGGTCTATTTTCTCCGAAGCAAATACCAAGCTCCTTCAATGATCATCACCTTTCTCACTAAAATTCAAGTTCAGCTTCGTAACACGGTCAGAAAAGTTAGAACATACAATGGAACTGAATTCAAAAATCAGACTCTTCGATCTTATTTTGAGAAAGTGGGAATTGAACATCAAACATCCATTGCAAGAAGTCCAGAACAGAATGGGGTTTTCGAAAGATGCAACAGGACGTTAGTGGAAGCTGCAAGAATGATGCTAATCAATGCTCAATTATCAGATTACTTATGGGCAGAAGCTGTATCAACTGCATGTTATACCCAAAACCGTTGCATGATCACCAAACGGCATCACAAAACTCCTTATGAGATTGTTCACAACCGAAAACCGAATATAAATTACTTTCATATATTTGGTGCCCTTTGTTATCCAAATAATGATCGTGATGATTTTGGAAAACTCAAAGCCAAAGCTGACATTGGTATCTTCATTGGATATTGTGAGAACTCCAAAGGTTTTCGAATCTAGAATTGTCGTACTATAGAAATTCAGGAGACTATTCATGCTAATTTCGTTGAGCTTACATAAATGGCTTCTGAGCAAAACAGCTTAAGACTCGCAACCAACTGTCTAAATTTTCCAGATCAATCAGCTGCACCTCTTTCACTTAACCGTAAAGAATTGGAAACCTTGTTTGCTCCATTGTTTGATGATTCTTTTTCATTTCATGCACCAGATGTATCACCGATTTTCGCTGCACAACCTGATAATAATCCAATACCTAATACACCTGCTACTACAACAACAATAGTTGCTATAGATGCACCTCCAATTGAATCTCCACCAACAGCAGAACAAACCGCTTCCAACACTGAAAATGTAGCTGAAGATCTACAACAACAAGAAGTACCCGCACCTGTAGATTATGACGGAAATGCCTTCTTTAATCCATTTGCTCCGGCTCCAACCATTCCTGATATTGTAGAGTCATCTACACGCAACTTGGATCCATCTAATATGCACACTCTTTTTCAACATTACCCTTCAACACACAAATGGACAAGAGATCATCCCTTAGTAAATGTGATTGGTAATCCAAATAATCCAATCATAACACGAAAAAGACTTCACACAGATGGTGAAACATGCATTTATGCTCTCACCATCAGTCAAGCTGAACCAAAGAACATTAAAGAAGCAATGCTTTATGACAATTGGATTGAATCAATGCAAGAAGAACTCGATCAATTCAAACGTCTTAAAGTATGGGAATTGGTAGAAAGACCCGATGGAGTCTATGTTGTCGGACTTAAATGGATATGGAAATAACAAACTTGATGTTGATGGAACACTAATTCGTAACAAATCGCGTCTGGTTGCCAAAGGCTTCAGCCAAGAAGAAGGCATTGATTTTGAAGAATCCTTTGCACCAGTGGCTAGACTTGAAGCTGTCCGAATGTTTCTGGCGTATGATGCCCACAAAAACATCATCATTTGTCAAATGGATGTGAAAACTGCATTTCTGAATGGGCAACTCCGTGAAGAAGTGTATGTCACTCAACCAGAGGGCTTCATCGATCCAGATCATCCTAATCATGTGTACAGACTCAAGAAAGCCCTTTACGGCCTTAAACAAGCCCCGAGGGCATGGTACGACAAACTGTCCGCATTCTTACTTGCTAATCACTTTACCAAAGGATCAGTTGATCCCACACTGTTTATTCAAAAACACGGGGAGGACATCTTAATTGTTCAAATTTATGTTGATGACATCATTTTTGGTTCAACACATAAAAAGTACTCAAATGCTTTTGCAAGATTAATGAAACAAAATTTTGAAATGTCCATGATGGGTGAACTTACGTTCTCAATCCCCCCGTGGTATTTTTCTAAACCAGTCCAAATATGCTCTTGAGATTTTAAAGAAACATGGCATGACAAGTTGTGATACTTATAACACACCTATGTCTGCATCATCCCCAAAGCTGGATGCTGATTTACATGGTACACCAGTTGACCCTACAAAATACCGTAGTATGATTGGGTCCCTCATGTATCTAACAGCCAGCAGACCAGATATAGTTTTTGCTGTATACATATGCTCCCGTTATCAGTCACGACCAACTGAAAGACACCTCTCTAAGGTTAAAAGAATCCTTCGATACATAAAGGGAACCATCCATTTGGGGATCTGGTATCCGAAGGATTATGGTTTTGAACTAATAACTTTTACAGATGCTGATCATGCAGGATGTTTAGACACACGCAAAAGTACATCTGGCAGAGTGCAGTTTCTAGGAGACAAACTTGTATCTTGGCAGTCAAAGAAGCAGGATTGCACTTCATTGTCATCTACAGAATCGGAATATGTAGCCATGTCAGCATGCAGTGCTCAATTCATTTGGATGCGATCATAGATGATGGACTACGGTTACATTTTCAACAAGATTCCCATGTACTGCGACTCCAAGAGTGCCATTGCCATCTCATGCAACACGGTTCAACATTCGAAGTCAAAACATATTGCACTTCGATATCATTTCATCAAAGAGCATGTTGAAAAGGGTACAATTGAATTATACTTTGTGGGTACTGAATACCAATTAGCGGACTTATTCACCAAAGCCTTGCCTCATGCAAGATTTGTGGAATTAGTTCACCAAATTGGTATGCGGTGTTTGAAAATCCAGATGATTTGCAAAATTTTCTTAAACACAACTAAGAAAGTCAAACACCAAAACCTCTTTTTTGTAAATATCTAATTCAAAAACACAAAAAGATTTTCATTTTTCTTTTCTTTCTTTGTTAAAAAAAAAATAGATATATGCAAGTACAAAATTTCCGTCAACACTTTGTTCATTTAAACAAATTACCAATTCTTTCTGAAAAAGTGTTGAGGGGGAGTATGAAATTCAAATTTTAATATTTTTCCTTAAAATTTGTACTTGCATATTTCCTATAAGTTGTTGTTTTATAATGTGTTGGTAATATTATTCTTGTGATACCCTCCTTGTTCGTAAAATGTTTTCTCATATTCCTAAGACAAGGGGGTGCATTAAAATTGTTCTTGTCAAAATAATATCCAGTCTTGTTAATCTTTTTTGAGAATTGGACTAACTGTGCAAAATCTTTAGTTAAATAACCAAATGTGACAAGTTTTGAAACTTAAAAGTTTTAACAAAAACAAAAATTCTAATGCATTTACTGCACCTGGATTTTAGCATTTACTCCTCAACTAACACGATCAACGACCTAAAATCATTATTCAAATCCGTTCAAGACTTCTAAAATCTGCGAGTGTTCATATAATCTTTAGATAAATATAAGACACGGTTTTTGATTTCACAAAGATCCAACGGCTAAACTTGTCTAAATCGAATGAAATAGATTTAGGGTTTAGTCGAAATTGGGTTAAACTGATTTTAAGTGTTTGAGCCTAATTTGTATGGTGGGATATGGTCAGAATCATGTTCTGAACATGCTATGAGTGCTTAATTATTCCCAGAAACATCAATTGATCGATGTTTAGATTTAGGGTTTATGCGTTAATTTGTGGAAACTTAAATGATTGTGTTTTGGCCAAATTAATTGGATGGGATAGTGTTCTAATGTGTCATATAACATGATTTATTCATCAAATCATACCCAGAAACATGTTTGAATCAATTTCGATGTGTAGGGTTTAAGAAGAACTTGACCAGGTTCAATCTTATTGATTCATGGCTAAAAGGTGTTAAAATACTAACCAATGAACTTAGAAACATCATAGGAATCTATTGGAATCAACAATCAAATATCTAACATGATAAATTGAATTTCGATGAATCTGAGTTTAGGGTTTGTCGGAATTGCAACGATTTGCATTCAATTTAGATAAACGGTGTTTAGATGTGTTTAAATGAGCTTAAAGATCGTATTGTAACTTGTGATTTGATCTAAATTGGACAGGAAAACCAATTTCGATAAAGATTCACAAAATGTACGTCTACGGTGTCATCGGAATTTCTTGTATAAGAAATTGTTGAAATTGCAATATCCATCGGAATTGGATAAACATTGTCGAAATTGCAAAATCCATCGGAATTGCATAAATTTGTCACAATTGCACAAAATTTATCAAAATTCAAAATTTTCATCGCAATTGGTCAAAGTTTATCGCAATTCAAAATTTTCATCGCAATTGGACATGGTTTATCGCAATTAAAATTTTTTATTGCAATTGGACATGGTTTATCGCATTAAGATTTTTCATCGCAATTGAACAAATTCCATCGAAATTCAAAATCCATCGGAATTGGATAAAACCTGTCGGAATTCAAAACTCATCGGAATTGACCAAAATTGTCACAACTATTTATATCCGTCGCAATTCAGTAACTTTGTCACAATTGGGTCTAATTTTATCAAAATTCAAGTAAAGTCACATGTTGTCGAAATTGAATGAAAGTCAACAAAAGAGAATATGTTTTAATTGGAAATTCAAACAGCGTCTAAATATGATAATTGCAATGTTCATAATCTTAAGACATGTAAAATGAATGATACAACAAAATGGTCACCTGAATGATAACAAGATTAACAATGTGCTAACTTTCATGTATCCTGCAAATTTGTTTTGATTGATGTTTCAGATATCTCAAATGGCTGCACAACAACCACTTCCAATGCTCACAAAAGAAAACACCTTTCCACAAGACTATGATGTGGAAATTGGCAAGAACAACGCACGTGTTGAATTTCACAAGATCAAGTGTGCAGAACCATCATGTCAAATAGCCATTGAAATTCTCAAAGTACACAAGTGTAGGAGCATGCTGGACAAGTCTGCTTCCATTCCCGAGTTCTACATTCACCAGATGTGGCACACAATCAAGCTGGACATGGGAGAAGACTCATTCACCTGCACACTGGACATAAAAGAAGTAACTGTTGATGTTAACTATATCCGTAAAACCTTACTTCTGCCAGAAGCTCCTGCACCTACCAAGAAGTTTCATCCTACTCCATCAGAAGAAGACGTTCTCAACTTCCTATTGGAGATTGGTTATGATGTACAACCGAACAAGCCACTAAAATCATTCTCCAAGGTCGAAGCCAAGCTCATTCCCCAACCATGGAGAACCATCTATTATATCTTGGCTAGATCAGTCTCTGGAAGAGACAGTGGTCATGAGAATCCTCGTCTTTCTCACCTGCAAATCTTCTGGGGAATAGTGAATCAGAAGCAAATAGACTATGCTCAACTTATCTGGGATGACATAGTCTTTCAGATTCAGAGTCACTACCTAAAACCATTCACCAAAATCCCCTTTGTAAGATATACCAAGTTGCTCATCTACCATCTTCTTGATGACAATGAAGACATCCCTCGACGTCTAGAAGATCAAGAAAAGCATTTATTTGCTATGGACAAAACAGTCAGTCAAGTCTACATCCCAAAAGGAAGCACTCGCAAACAAGGGATGAGACTTCCTGAATCTCTTCTGACAGACAAGATCAAGAAAATGCAAGCATACCGGGTATGTTGGATTCAGCAAGTATGATGATGAACCTGCTCCCGCTAAGACTCGAGTAAAAGGTAGTAGCAAGGCAGGAAGCACATCCAGCTCCTCAAAGAAAATAAAACCTGGTCCTCCTAAATACACCAAGAGGAGAGTACCTGTCAAGATTGCTAAGCCTGAGCCTGAAGAAGAAAAGATTGTTGAAGAAGATGAATCTGGTTCTGAAACGGAAACCGATGAGGAACCAATTATCTACAAAGAATAAATTGCTACGAAAATTGCTCAGGACGAAAGTCTTGTATCTCTTAAAGCTGATGAAGAGAGGAGAAAGAAGAAGATGCTTGAGGAACAGATGAGAATAGATGAAGAAATCAAAAAAGATTTTGGTGAAGACCAGACCCTCATCAATCCGATTAATCAACCCGGTGGGTCTTGAGGTGCAGGAGGAGTCATTTAACCTCGCTCAGATCCAGTTAATAAACCCGGTAATGATGAGGAACAGGAGGAAGATGAACAAGTTAAAGATTTTGACATGGATGAGGATGATAATACGAAGAATGTGTTTATTGATGATGAAGTTATTAGAAAAGCTGCTGGAGAATTGGAATTGGAGAAGAAGGCAAAGAAGGAGGAAGAAAGGTTGGCTAGGATAACTGCTGAGGAGAAGGAAGCCGACGATTACATTTAAACACCTCCAACTACTCCTCCACACTCTCCTCCAATTACCCGCGATACACCTCCAGTCTCTCAGCAAGCACCTCCTCCTAAAGACAAACAACATCCTGAATCATCAACACATTCTTTACCACCACCAACACAAACAACATTTACAAGCAAGTCAATCAAGAAACCTATCAATCCGTTGGTCTCCCAAGCATAAAAAAGGGTGAAACATGCTGTGAAGCTTGAAAGAGTAAAGAAATATGACAAGCTTCTTGACCAAATCGAAACTTTAACAAATATGGTCACCGGCCTTACTGGACAAGTGAACGAGCACCAAAACACCAAAGCTCAAGTTGATGAATTCCTTTCAGATGACATTCAAGACAAGATGTTCATTGCGATCAAGGGCAACACTGAAGAATACTTGAAAAACTACTTGACTAGGATCACATCAAAGAAAGTCAAAGAATATCTTGAACCGAACATCGAAGGTCTTCTCAAGAATATTGTGGCTACAGTTCCACTTATCCTACAAACCCAACCAACGAAGCCAAAGGAACCAACTCTTGAAGGGCTTCAGCTTCAATTGTTTGAAAGTTTGGCAAGTCTTACATCACCAACTCCTGAATAAATTGCCATTTCTGAGGCTATTAAGGCTAACACACTACAAAAAAAAAAGGCTTTCAGAGACTGAATTTCTAGGGACTGATATATCAGTCGCTGACACATAGCATCGGTAACTGAGACATCAGTTACTGATACTTTTAAGGACTGACCTTTTATTGACTGATTTCGGCGACTAAAAATCAGTCCTCGATTCAGTGACCCCATATCTGAGACTAAATTTCAGTTGATAATATGCATGTATGGGAAAAAAATTTGAAGGCAAATTTGTTAATGACTGAATAAGGGTGACAATTCAGTCCCTAGTACATGTACATCATATCTAAGACTAAATTTCAGTTACAAATATATTTGCGCAATAAAAAATTTTGGTGGAAAATTTGTTAGTGACTGAATTATAGTCACAGTTCGGTCCCTAATACACGGAGATCATAGCTAAGACTAAGTTTCAGTTACAAATATGTCTACACAATAAAAAGTTTTGGAAGGAAATTTTTTAGTGACTGAATTTCAGTCACAGCTGCGTCTCTATTACATGGACATCATACCTAAGACTAAAATTCAGTTACAAATATGTTTGCGCAATAAAAAAAGTTTGGAGAGAAATTTGTTAGTGACTGAATTTGAATCACAAGTCAGTCCCTAATACATGGACATCATAGCTAAGACTAAAATGTATAAAAATATATTAAAACGGACTAAAACGTTTAAAAATGGACGAAAAACTTATAAAAACGGACGAAAACGTAAAAAACGGACGAAAACGTATAAAAATGGACGTAAACGTAAAAAATGGACTAAAACGGATGAAAACGTATAAAAATGTTAAAATATAACAGACAAAAACTGACGAAAACATAAAAATACGGATGAAGTCGTATACAAACGGACGAAAACGGATGAAAACATATAAAAACGTAAAAAAGAATGACTAAAATGGATGAAAACGTATAAAAACGTAAAAAAAATGGACGAAAACGTAAAAAATAGATGAAAACGTAAAAAACGGACAAAAATGTATAAAAGGGACGAAAATGTATTAAAACGGATGAAAACGTAAAAAAACGTACGAAAACGTATAAAAACGGACAAAAAAAGAGATAAAAAAGCTGACAAAACAGACGAAAATGGATTACCGACAGAATATACGGTTCTGTATATTGTAATGTACTACACTTGTTTTTAAGATCTACATATATTTGTATCGTTGTTAGTAATTTTAAGTTTGTATATAAACCTATTTACGGATTGCTATTTATGTGTAACACTTAGGGGTTCACACATGAAACCTCGATTTATACCCCCGTGACGTGGGAACTTGAGCATAATTCAAGTTTCAGACGTTCATAACATCTTTAGCATTCACCGATGGCTTTTATTTTGAGTGTTGACAATTTAAGACGTGTAATCGGGATAATGACATCAATCTGTTGCTTCATCGAGCGCGACATCGCTTTTAAAGAAACGACTATTACGTTCTTACCATATATAATAAGTCGTGGTGCCTATAGCAATCGTCAATCCACTATACTATACACACCACTTCCATTCAAGATAATAACAAGAAAGTTGCATATAGGCATATAGCCAATCAACGCACTCTACTACACAAAAGGCTATAAACACCCCAAATAGAAACTGGTTATATAAAACCGTATTCCTATGATAAAAAACTAGCGGGAATGGAAGGAACTGAGATTGGTTTTCTTGAAAAAACTAGTTTTTATAGTACAAATCTCATAAAAACTGGGTTTGCGGGTAAAAACCGGCCTTTTTAAACAATCAAAGACACTGTTATTTAAGTAACAACATGTCTCTATATTTATGTTATAGACACGTTTTTGAAGAAACTAATGGGTTCTATTACTTTGGGCGGTTTATTTTTTATTTTTAAAGAAGGGCGGTTTAATTCAACTTTTCAATTCAGTTTGAGATTAATTCAACCTTTTAATTGAATGAGAGATTAATTCAACTTTTTCATTTTCATTAACTTTTTCCTCTTTTATTTCCATTTAGATTCTTATCTTTTTCCCTCTTTCTCATTCACAAACCCTAACCTTCACAGCCGCTACCTAACTACGATATACACCTTCACACAATCGGTTGCTACTTCACACAAAGCAGGTATAAGTTTTACTTTTATTTTGAAATTGTTTGATTTTGGATTTTGAACCTTGAATCTTATTCCATGAAATCTGCTTATGCTATGGATCGGAATTGATGTTTGTTATTTGTATATACTGTAACTTTACTGCTTGATTTGTGTTTGGATTTGTTTCAGTAAGCTTGTTTCAAGCGCATCTATTTCTTAGATTCTTGCTTGTTGTCTATTATTATGTTGGTTTTATTGTAACTTGTGGTCATAAGGTTCTTGTAGAGCTGGCCGAGCTTCAAGATAGAGAAGTAAGATATGGCACAACTCTGTAGTCATTATAGCAGCCGAGTTACTCAAGGTATTACTTTCAATTGCACACATATATGTTTTGTTCCATGTTTGATTCTAGAGACCAATCTTTCGCATACAAATCTGACTTGTATCGGAGAATGCTTATTAATTTATTGTGTTTTGGATATACATGTAGCTAGTTTCGAAGGGTGTTTGGGATTGATTATTGTGTTTTTTCATACAAACATAAGCAGTTTGTTTTGATTAAGCAGCTTGGTAGCTGATTTTAAACTGCTTTTTAGCGTATAAGCAGCTTCAATTTTAGCAATCTCAAACACCCTTTAAATTTAGGTGGATACCGAATGTTCTATTATAAACGGGTCATTTCGTGTTAGTTCTCAAAAAAGTGGATTCTGCAAAAGACTCCAAAAGAACTAATTATTTGCTTTTAAGTATTTCATTTCATCATGAAATGTATGTGAACATTCAGAAATGCTAATATGGTTATATGATTCTGTTTGCAGGGTCCTTGAGCTTGCTAGTTTATCATTACGAATCCTGGACTGCACTATCTTCTTAATTAATCAGGTAAGGTTTTCTAATGGCTTTTTCTTCATCATTATAAGTAGAATGAATTTAGTTTTCGGGTTGAAATATTTCGATCTGGAATATTTATTTCTGTGTTAGTTTCATTATTTGGTGCTCATGATCGTGCTCAAGTATTTGGGAGCTTTTAAATTGATACTGTTTGTTTAGCATTTTTTCTTTGTATTTAGTGGTATTTTTTTGACTTGTTGTTTGGGTGATCAGTTTAGGAGTAGTTGCAACCAGACTACTATGATTCATCTGAATTATTTAGTGGTATTTTTTTGACATGTGGAATTGATTTCTTGTCGAAGACGATGTATCATGAAGATCGTATTGTTCGTCTGCAGTTCTGGTAAGATATTCTTCTCAGTATTTTTCAGATTATCTTATGTGAGTTCATGAACTTTATTACATCTATCGCTATATGATAGCCTTGCAGATAGACTTGCATATCTTGGAAGTCCATTACCAAGCCCATGGTTTGCCACAGCCAATGTTGCTGCTGGTTTCTTTTTGGTTATGTATGTGATCACTCCCCTTGCTTATTGGTTCAACATCTACAATGCCAAAAACTTTCCTTTCTTTTCATCTAACCTTTTCACTGAATCGGGTCAAGAATACAACATTACTGCCATCATTGACTCAAATTTTGACTTTGATAATGCGGCGTATGAAAAAGCAGGGCCTCTGTATCTAAGTACATTTTTCGCCATGACTTATAGTGTCGGCTTTGCTGCTCTCTCGGCTATGGTTGTTCATGTTTTCCTATTCCATGGAAGGTAAATATATATATATAAATTCAAGTTAGATATTATCCTTTTTAAGGGGGAGATTGTTCTAATTCATTTTTCCCCGGAGTATTACAGTGAGATATGGGAGCAAAGTAAATCAAGTTTCAAAGATAAGAAACAGGACATACATACTAGACTAATGAACAAGTATGCACAAGTTCCCGAATGGTGGTTTTGGACTATACTTGTTGTAAACATCAGTCTCACCATCTTTGCTTGCGAGTATTACAATCAGCAGCTTCAGTTGCCTTGGTGGGGTGTCATTTTAGCTTGTGCTATTGCAATTTTCTTCACTCTTCCCATTGGTATTCTCACTGCCATCACAAACCAGATAATATTTTCATCTATAATTATCAGGCAAATATCGTAAAACAGTACTTTTTCGATTCTTTTATTGATTTTCTAACTAACTGGCCCATAAATAAGTTGTAAAAACTAGAACATATTTGAAAAAAGTATATAATTACTAAGGCCTGAACTGGACCATAGGCGAAAGTGTTTTACTATTTTATGATAGTTGCGTATATCCATTTAATTTCTTAGCTTTACCTAAATCTAAACTGCATACGTATGTATGATTTCAGGCCCCTGGATTAAACATCATCACGGAGTATATAATCGGGTACATTTATCCCGGATATCCAGTTGCTAACATGTGCTTCAAGGTCTACGGTTACATCGGCATGACACAAGCGGTCACTTTCCTTCAAGACTTCAAGCTTGGTCACTACATGAAGATCCCACCTAGATCAATGTTTATGGCACAAATTGTTGGAACACTGATAGCGGCTTTAGTATACTTATGCACTGCATGGTGGTTAATGGAAACAATTCCCGATTTATGTGACTCATCATCTGATGTCTGGACATGCCCAGGAGATCACGTGTTCTATTGGTTGTGGCAAACCATGGGCCCTCAGCAACAACCTTTGCGACCGAGTGTGGAATCATTATTTGGATTGGTGATTATTATGCTTTAGAGAAATATTGTTATTATTATTGTTTATGGTTTGGAGTTTTATATACTATTGTAAGGGGTCATGTATGCATTGTGAATGGGGACTGAATTAAATTGTATTTGCCACTAAATTTTAGTTTATAATAGAAATATAATGGAACGGCGCCATCATATTGGAGACTGATTTGAATGTTATTTTGTATCGATTAACATATATTTTGAAACAAATTTTTAGTCGCTAGAAAAACAAATTAAGGACTAATTCATCTGTTTTTTGTGACTAACAATCAGTCTTTAAAGCCTTTCATCGGAGACTAATCAGTTTTTAAATCCTATTATTAGAGACTGATTTGGTACGGTAATCTACAAAACAACGAAACGTATTAGGGACTATAAACAATGTTTATGGACTAATTTTCAGTCCCTAAATCCATGTGTTAGTAACTGATCTAACATAGTATTGGCGACTGACTTTTCAGTCGCCGATAATATGCATTGGGGACTGAAATAACATGATACCAACCCATAGAAATAAGGACTGACTTTTTTATTTTGGAGACTGATCTATGGTCCTCGTTGGTTCGATACAACAAGGACTGAATTTCAGTTGATAACGTCACTTTCCGTAACTAAGCTGTTGTAACTGATTAGTGACTAGCAAAATCAGTCCTTGATAGACCATTCGTAACTGATCATGGTGTATCGGATACTGATTTTTCAGTCTCTGAAAGCCTTTTTTTTGTAGTGACATCTTGAAGGAGTCATGCAAAGCTGATGCTGACAAAGGTAAATGAACAAGAGAAGATGAAGACCCTGACCCGAACTCACAAGCCAAGAAACTAAAGAATGTCAGCGGCTCTTCTTTACAACATCAAGAACCGGTCAAACCGTCAGCAACCACAACAACAGCCAACCAACCGCCTAAGGCTTCTGGCTCCGGACCAACAACAATGGAACATCATTTTGAGTTAACTGAAGACGATGAATTCTAACAACAGCAAGATCAACCAGACTCTCTACCTAAGTTGAAAGCAACAACGTCTAAGTATGGAAAGAAGTCAACAACCAAAAAGACAATGGTTGTCTCATGGCATGGCGAAGACACGACTGAAGGAAATGAGTGATTTGATCAACTCGTCAGTGCTCAACCATATGTCGACGATGAAAAGGAGAACTTCGTCGTATAAAGCTCAAACGTTACCAACGAATCAAAAAGCTTACAAAAGGAGAACTTCGTCGCATAAAGAATGATGCGTTCAACCTGCTGAAAGATCAGTCATCCAGTGTAGCTGAGCTCGAATATCACTTAGAAAACATTACACATGCAATGTCGAATGATATCAACTGGAAAAATTCGGACACGTATGTGATTGATAGTACTTCTCAACACAAACAACCATACGTTGCGGATTGGACAAAGCCTCTGCCAGTAATTGGAACTTCAGATCAACCTGCTATCCCATACAGCTTCTACTTCAACAATGACCTAGAACTTATTGTACACGGTAACAAGTGTCAACCCAAGTATGCAACGTCAATGAACCTGATTCCTGCTGCAAGTTATCCACAACCGGCCATCGAAGAAACTGCAACAATACTCTTCATTACAAACAAAGAGCAGTACGATCAAGATGCGCATCTGAGAATATATCACTGGAATGAGAAAAGGAGAACCTGGTACAAAAGTAAACTTACGAAGAAGTCTCCAACTCTAGTAATGAGCGATCTCAGAATAATTGGTGTGGTTAGCATCGAAGCAGAAAAGAGATATGATTATACCTTCTTACATAAAATCAGGGTTAGAAGACAAGATGAGAAGATTTACTCCTTCTCAGAAGCAGACTTCCCAGATTTGAGCCTTAGTGATCTTGAAGACATGTATCTCATCAAAGTTCAAGGGAAGATGCATCATTTCTCAACTAATCTAACATACGCGTTCAGCACTTCATTGCTCTACTTTATCAGAAGAAAGATCATTCAGGAACGCGTTGAAGACTTGCAACTTGGGGTCGAGAGCCATCTAAGGAAGCTTAACTTAACTGCACCACTTCTACACCTTTTTGAGATCAACCAAGAAGCCAAGTATACCATGAAGAAAGACCCAACCTTTGGGTTTGTCTACAAGATTGATCTCTCCATCAACTGCTTCATGGGATACAAGGTAGTTCATAAGTTCTGCGACCACACGCTCAAAAAAGTTCGAGATGGGTTAGTGATCCGGGTGAGAGATCAGGAGTTGTACAAGACTAGCAGGTGGATAGCTTCTCAACTACGAGAAGTCCGTCAGTTTATACTGAAGATTGAGAAAAGGCTTGTTCTCAGAGATCAGATGAGGAGACTTGAAAGCTACGTTGGAGGCAGACCAACATTTCTGATCAGAAATTTTCAACGACCTGATCCAGTATTCACTGTTTTCAGAAACACGGATTGATGTAAGATTTAGGTTTTCTTATGATAATATTTGCTTGTGATACATTTTGGTTTGTGTACATATAATAGTGCACAACCCGTACTCTATAAAGAAAGGACCCTGAGGTACGCTTCAGTGCCTCAATCCAAATATAAGGAGTGAAAGCTTCTTACTTTTGAGTAGAATTAATCAAAATTTTGATAAGTTTTTCAAAATTCTGCTCAAAAGTACAAGTATTCCCTCTCGTGTTTAAAACCTCAAAAAGTGATTTCACTTGTTGAGGGGGAGTACTTGAAACAAATCTTTGTTCAAAACAAAAAGTAATTGTTTAATTCTTCCCATAAACCTCAAAAAGCATATTTTAAATCTAACATTTTCCAAAAACAACATCAATATGCTATTTTGAGGGGGAGAAAGAAAAATTAGATTAAAATATGTGTGTGAAGTATGGAATCTCGCATGTGCTCGACTCAGATTTTACCAAATGAATTCACGAAACTTAACTGTCATTAATCGAAAGGACTTATCCTGGACGGGTAATAATTTCAAGCTGGTTTATCCAGTGATGTAAACATGTCTCGAATAGGACTTGTCTGAGTAGAGTGTACCATTTCGAGAGATTTTCTTTGAATGTGACCAGGACGGGTAATAATTTCAAGCTAGTCTAACTAGTGATGTAAGTGTGTCTCAAATCGGTCATATTCACTGAAAATCAATCAATTCAAAAGTGCAAACTCCACCTGACATGTGCAAATTTATCTTAAAAACTTATGAGCACATGTGAAGGGGGAGTATTTCAGAAAAAGCAAAACTCTCAAGGTGTTAACAAAATATGTTTTATAATCATAAACACTTTGAGAGATTTTTCAAATGAATGGTTTATGGCAACATAGGATAGTCATGGAATTATAAGGTGACTAAGGTTAGGAAATACGTCCTATGATCTGCCAGAACCGGAGGGATCTATCCATGGACAATACCAATAGCTTAGTACTAAAAAGTCCTTAGGTATGATTGAAAAAAGGAGAAAAGAAATGAAAGGAGAAAGAAGGGGTTGAGGAATTAAAAAGAAAAGTTATGAAAAAGGGTGAAAAGAAATAGCCTTCCAAATGTTCAACCTTAAGGCAGAAATCGGGTTCAATTCATATACTACTGGTTGTTACTACGGTGACACCGGTATTGAAGACAAAGCCATCATAGACCCAGTGACGCACTGCACTAAACCTTCTAGCCACTCAAGTATCTCTCAAAAGATGCTTGTTTCATTTCTCACGAAGAACCTCGCATAATCTATCGACCTCTCACTCCGAGATGTGTTGATATTGAAAAGGAGGCACTCTGCTCCATGCCTCCGACTACTAAAACCAAAATGAACTAAATCAAGTCTAGAGCTGCAAGATACATCAAAAGATCTCTTAGGAACACTTAATACTTCTACACTGGTTGTTCAACATTAAGGACACCAGTTGTAAATAACAAGATTCCTAAGCAGATCTTAGCAATCTGCCAAGAACATTCATGAGGGAACTCACAATTGTGATTCTCAGTGATTGAATGGAAATTCCTGCCAGGGTCAACATCAAACAGCCCTGACAGCAGATCACTTCGGTAATCCCTTGTGGGTTACGCTTAGTGTTTACGGTGGTTTCAAACGGTCTACAGTCGTGGAGTGATTGTTGGGAATTAAACCAACAGTTAGTACTGCCATGTATAAAGTTACATCTGCTGGAGATTAATCCTAACGGTACTAACTAGGTTAGTACTGCTAGTACAGAAGGTTCATACTGCTTATGTGATGAAGACAGACGTGTGAAGAGATAAGTATAGAAAAGATTTAGTGTATATTCTATATAGTTAGACTTATACGAATATTGTGCTTGATATAGTTATCTTGTAAAGGACTCCTTGTGATATAATAGGAGGTCCTAGGTTAGGGTTTCATATATCAGTCATACGTATCTTTGTGAAAGCTTCAAGTTTGTTAAAACCCTAGTGATAGTCTAAGATCACTCGTATTATAATCAATAATATTGAAGCTATTTGGTTGTTTAATCATTGTGTTCATACTTTCACTGTTTCATACATACAATCATATACATTACACATAATCTTCTAAGTACTTTGTAGTAAATTCCGCGTGCTACTTAGCATATACTTAAAGTATCTCTAACACAAGGCGTGTGTTTAGATCTTCTCAAGTGGTATCAGAGCCAGGTTCTGATACTTTGAAATAGAAGATCCAGAAGAACTTTT
Organism: Artemisia tridentata subsp. tridentata; assembly: GCA_021014915.2. NCBI lineage: Eukaryota > Viridiplantae > Streptophyta > Magnoliopsida > Asterales > Asteraceae > Artemisia > Artemisia tridentata. The sequence continues at coordinate 183,160,569 of CP139509.1, read as the reverse complement.
TCTCTTTCAACAAGGAAGATGGACATGGAAACTTCACAAAGCTCAATCACTGCCAAACTACCAACGCTCAAACAAAACGAATATGATCTCTGGAGGCTCAGAATTGAGCAGTACTTCATGGTTCAAGTTTATGCACTATGGGATATCATTCTGCATGGTGATTCTTTCAAACCAACAACTTCTGAAGAAACACTTGCTGATGGTTCCAAAACTACTAAACTCAACACTGAACCAGTCACCAATGATGAAAGGATCAAGAAGAAGAATGATCTCAAAGCCAAGAGTTTGTTACTCATGGCAATTCCCAATGATCAGGTGTTGAACTTCAGTCATTATGAGACTGCAAAGACACTTTTTGCAACAATTGTAGAGAGGTTTGGTGGTAATGAAGCCACTAAGAAGGCACAAAGAACACTGTTGAAGCAAAGCTATGAGAATTTTAGTGCCACAAGCATTGAAACTCTTGATCATGTCTTTAACAGGCTACAGAGGATTGTTAGCCAACTTGCTGTTTTGAAGATAGTGATTCCAAAAGAAGACCTAAACATGAAGTTTCTCAATAGCCTATCTGCTGAATGGAACACCCATGTTGTTGTTTGGAGCACCAAGCCTGAACTGGAGAAGATGACACTTAATGAGTTGTACAACAATCTTAAGATTGTTGAAAAAAAGGTGAAAAAGACAGGAAGCACCAGTTCTGTGTCTGGAAACATGGCATTTTTGTCATCCCCCAGCAATAGCAGTCCTGAGGATGATCAAGATGTTTGTACTGCTAGCCCTAAAGTTAGTACTGCTAGTGCAAAAACTAGCACTGCTAGCTTGAGTGATGAAACTATCTATGCTTTTGTGTCAGAGCAATCCAACAGGTCTCAAATCTACAATGAAGACCTTCTTCAAATTCATGAAGATGACTTGGAAGCAATGGACTTGAAGTGGCAAATGGCTTTGATAAGCATTAGGGCAAAGAAGTACTTTCAAAGGACTGGAAAAAAGCTTACTTTCAATGGAGGAGATGTTGCTGGCTATGACAAATCCAAGGTGGAATGTTATAATTATCACAAGATGGGACACTTTGCCAGAGAATGCAGAAGCCCCAGACAACAGGACAACAAGGGTAAAGGGTACAAAAGTAAGCAGGAAAATAGGAGAACAGTGAATGTGGAGGAGACTTCTTCCAAGGAAATGGTAGCTGTTGATGGAGCTGGCTATTACTGGAGCTTCATGGAAGAAGAGGAGGAACCAACCAACTTTGGATTGATGGCCTTCTCTGACTCAGAGGTACATGAGGTTAAAAAATGTTCTAACTCTTGTCCAGCTTTGAAAGAATATGAGTCACTTAAGAAACAATATGATAATCTCATAATAGAATTTAATGATGTGAACTTTAATCTTTCAAATCATAAAAGAGGAATAGCTGTTTTAGAAGAGCAACTTACTTTTTATAGACAGAATGAAGCAAATTTTACAGATGATATAGCTGTCTTAAAAAGAGATTTGCAACTTAGAGATGATAAGATGAGTGGGCTTAAGTATGAACTAGAGAAGCTTAAGAAAGAAAAGGAAAACATACAGCTAAGTGTTGACACTCTTGAATATACATCAAAAGGAGTTCAGAAGTTAATAGAGAGTCAACTGGTTAATAAAGCTAAATCTGGTTTAGGATATAAGTCTGTTGCACCTCCCAATAGAGGAATGTTTGTTCCTCCAGGCATTGACTTAGCTCATACAGGCTTAGAGGAGTTTAAGGATATTGATTTTCCTGGATATGGTCCTAAAACCAATGAGAGTCCTACTAAATTTGTCAAGGCTGAGGATTCTTTTGAAAGTGCAAGTGATACATCTTTAGTTGAAGAAGTTGTGTCTGAGGTTAAGGTTAATGAGGTTGTGTCTGAGAATAAGTCTGAGGTTAAGTTAGAAGTAAAAAATGTTCCTAAAGTGGTCAAAAATGAAAATATAAAACCAGTTAGGAAAGCTGTTAGATATGCTGAGATGTATAGGTCAACAAATAGATCTTCAGTTCCTAGGGGCAATCAGAGGAACTGGAACAATTTAAAATCTCAACAGCTTGGTGATGAGTTTGTTATGCAGAATAAAGTATGTTTTGTGTGTGGTAATTTTGATCATCTGGCTGCATACTGTGACTTAAATCCATAGAAAAAGAAGGTTTTTGGGAGTTCAAAGGTGTATGGGAATGCCAATGCTAGGGTGAATCAAAATAGTCCTACTAGATTGACTCACCCTAATGTTAATCTTAAGATGACACCCAGAGCAGTTATGTTGAAGTCTGGCATCAAATCAGTTTCTACTGCTAGACCAAACAAGTGTGTTAATTACAAACAAACTGTTTCAAGAGCAAAACCATATTCAAATCATTACAATCATGCACAAATAGTTAACAGGCCCTTTTACAAGAAAACAGCTTTGTATAATCAAAAATGGATGCCTAATGTCAAACCTACTAAGCCAGCAGTTTCTACTGCTGGGCCAGCAATTTCTACTGCTAGGCATATGAATGTTGTTAAGGGTCAATGGGGCAATGCTGTGAAGGCCTCAGCACGTTGGGTATGGAAACCTACCAAACCCAATGGGGCATCAATGACTTTCAATAAATATAATTATATTGATGCATGAGGCAGATCCAATTCAGTGATGGATTGGGTCCCCAAAAGGAACTAATTCCTTTATTTTGTGTGTAGGAACATCCTACAAAAGATGGAGAAGATAGAGGATACTCATATAGTGAATATTCAAGGCACATGACTGGTAACATGTCATACCTTTTAGATTTTACAGCTCTGGATGGAGGACCTATTATCTTTGGAGGAGGTGTTGGTGGTAGTATTACTGGTAAAGGTATTATTAAAACTGGTAATCTTGACTTTGAAAATGTGTATTTTGTGCCAGAGATTAAGTATAACCTTTTTAGTGTGTCACAAATTTGTAATAAAAAGGACAAGGTTCTTTTTACTGATATTGATTGTCTTATTCTTTCTCCTGATTTTAAGCTACCTGATGAAAGTCAAGTATTGCTTAAAATCCCCAGAAAGGGTAACACATACAGTGTTGAGATGAATAAGCTTGTTCCTAAAGAAGGTCTTACTTGCCTTGTTGCAAAAGCCACATTGGATGAGTCAATGTTATGGCACAGAAGACTTGGTCATGTGAATTTCAAAACCATTAATAAGATTGCTAAGAATGGTTTGGTAAGAGGTTTACCTAACAAGATTTTTCAAAATGATCAAACCTGTGTTTCTTGCCTTAAGGGCAAACAACACAGAGCTTCTTGTAAGCCCAAGGTTCATAACTCTAACACTCAAGCTTTATATATGATTCATATGGATTTGTTTGGTCCTACTTCTGTTAATAGCTTGAATAATAAAAGATACTGTCTTGTGATTACTGATGATTATAGCAGGTTTACATGGGTTTTCTTTTTGAGAACTAAGGATGAAACTAGTGAGATCCTTAAGTCCTTTATAATTGAGGTAGAAAACCTAGCTGATAAGAAGGTAAAAATAATCAGATGTGATAATGGGACAGAATTTAAAAACAGAGTTATGGATGAGTTTTGCAAAGAAAAGGGTATTAAAAGAGAATTTAGTATAGCTAGAACCCCACAACAAAATGGAGTAGCTGAAAGAAAGAATAGGACACTAATGGAGGCTGCTAGAACTATGTTAGCTGACTCTAAGTTACCTATCTCATTTTGGGCTAAAGCAGTTAGTACTACTTGTTATATTCAGAACAGGGTTTTAGTGGTACAACCTCACAATAAGACTGCTTATGAACTTTTCAGAGGTAGAACCCCTGCCTTAAGCTTTATGAGACCTTTTGGTTGTCATTTCACAATTCTAAATACCAAAGACCAATTAGGGAAGTTTGATGGGAAATCTGATGAGGGTTTCTTTGTTGGTTATTCTTTTCATAGTAAAGCTTTTAGGGTATATAATAAGAGCACCAGACATGTAGAGGAAAATTTGCACATTGAGTTTCAAGAGAATATACCAAATGTTGCAGCTAGTGGTCCAGATTGGATTTTTGACATTGATAGGCTTTCAGAATCTATGAATTATGTGCCTGTTACAGGTACAAATACTAATGATAATGCAGGTTCAGAAGATTCTGATGAAGATAATATCTTGATGCCAATTTTGGAAGACAGTCCATTGTGTGTTTCTTCTTCAAAGGATGATGATAAAGAGAAGAATGCTGGTGAAAACAGTGGACAAGATGGTAAAGATACAGAAGTTCCCAAAAGCAGTACAAATGGAGCTAGTACTGCTGAGCCAAAAGATTCTACTGCTGAGCCAATAGATCCTACTGCTGGACCAAGTCATCCTACTATTGATCCAACAGTTACTACTGCTCCACAAAATGATTCTTTTGATACATTTAGAGCTGGCTTGCACAACATACCCATCAACTATGAAGTTCCTTCTACTCCCCAAACTACAGTTCACAAGAATCATCTACTTGCTAATGTAATTGGAGATGTACAGTTTGGTGTGAAGACTAGAAGACAAACACAAGATCCAGATCATTATGGTTTCCTCAGTGTTGTATATGAAGAAAAACACCATGAAGATGAGAATAAATGTCTATTTGTGTTTTTCCTATCACAAATAGAACCAAAGAATGTGCTCAAGGCATTAGAAGACTTAAGCTAGGTTAAAGAAATGCAAGAAGAACTGCTTCAATTCAAGATGCAGAAGGTATGGGTTTTAGTTGATTTTCCAAGGGGCATGAGTGTTATTGGTACTAAGTAGGTGTTCAGAAACAAGAAAGATGAAAGAGGAATAGTAATAAAGAACAAGGCAAGACTTGTGGCTCAAGGCTATACTCAAGAATTGGGAATTGATTATGAGGAAGTTTTTGCACCTGTTGCAAGGATTGAGGCAATAAGGCTTTTTCTAGCTTATGCTTCATTCATGGGTTTCATGGTCTACCAAATGGATGTGAAGAGTGCCTTCCTATATGGTAGTATTGATGAGGAGGTATATGTTTCTCAACCTCCAGGTTTCATTGACCCTGATCATCCTGACAAAGTATACAAGGTGGTGAAAGCTCTCTATGGCTTGCATCAAGCTCCAAGAGCTTGGTATGAAACTCTGGCTAATTATCTATTGAAGAATAGGTTCCATAGGGGCAAGATTGATCAGACTCTTTTTATCAAAAAGAACAAGGGTGATATCTTATTGGTTCAAGTATATGTGGATGATATCATCTTTGGTTCTACCAAGAAGGAAATGTGCAAAGAGTTTGAAAAGTTGATGAAGGATCAGTTCCAGATGAGTTCTATGGGTGAACTCACTTTCTTTTTGGGACTAAAAGTGAATCAGAAACCAGAAGGAATATTTATCAGCCAAGATAAATATGTAGCTGAAATATTGAGGAAGTTTCAGTTTACAGATGCTAAAGTTGCTAGTACACCTACTGATAAGGAGACACATTTGCTTTTGAAAGATCAAAGTGGTGAAGCTGTGGATTTACACACATACAGGTCTATGATTGGGTCTTTGATGTATCTCACATCATCCAGACCTGATATTATGTTTGCAGTATGTGCTTGTGCAAGATTTTAAGTCACTCCCAAAGTGTCTCATTTGACAGCAGTGAAGAGAATATTTAGGTATCTTAAAGGTCAACCAAACTTAGGTCTGTGGTATCCTAAAGACTCTCCATTTGATTTGGTGGCATATTCAGACAGTGATTATGCTGGTGCTAGTATGGATAGGAAGTCTACAACTGGTGGTTGTTAGTTCCTAGGATGCAGACTTATCTCATGGCAGTTCAAAAAGCAAACTATGGTGGCCACTTCTACAACTGAAGCTGAATATGTGGCTGCTGCTAGTTGTTGTGCTCAGGTTCTTTGGATTCAGAATCAGTTACTTGATTATGGGTATAATTTCTTGAACACAATAATTTTTATAGACAATAGCAGTACAATGTGTATAATTAAAAATCCAGTTCAACACTCTAAAACTAAACACATTGAAATTAGACATCACTTTATAAGAGACTATAATGAAAAGAAGTTAGTTCAAGTTGTCAAAATTCATATAGATGACAATTTTGCTGACTTATTAACTAAAGGTTTTGATGTGGGGAGGTTTCAGTACTTGGTTACAGGTATTGGAATGCTTAACCCTTAAAATTTCAATGTCTAAGTGTTTTTGTTATAAAAAGGATTTTTTACTGCTAGTTGTGTATAGTTTGTACTGTTTGAACAAATTTGGTATTGCTTATATTAACTTGTTAGTCATTTTTGATAACTGTCAAATAGAAAATACTTTGCCTTGTCTTTTCTTTGGTTTTGGACTAACATTTATAGGTTGAGAAAGCACTTTGAGGTGAATTGTGTTTTGACTATGTTATGCTTTGGATACTATGGTGATTTGTAGTTTTAAGTGTGTGATCTTTGCACACAACAAATGGTAATTAGTTCACCATGTCTAACCCACATCAAGAACCAACTAGTCCAGAGCAAACGGTTTCAAGTAAAGACTTCTCAAATCCGTTTATGGTTGATAGTTTACCAAAAACTATATGGTAATCTACTCACCATACTTCACAGCAAAGAGTTGGCTAGTCCAAAGCAAACGGCTCTTGGTAAAGACACATCAAATCCGTTGATAGCTGTTAGTTTGCTAAAAACTATAAATGGGCAGTAATGTTTTCAAATCCAAATTCAGTTTATACTGCTCTTTGAAATTTTTTGATAAACAGTTTGTACTGCTAGTTCAAACTAGCTTTGACACTGAGTCTATGCTCAATGATTCACCTCTCCCAGGAGGTAACACACCTGGAAGTGATGAGGGCAGTTTGAAACTAAAAGAATTGATGGCAACTTGTACTAAATTGTCTGACCACATTAGAGGCTGAGTTCTAGTTCTTTCAAAGTGATGGTGAGGAATCTTCCAAACAGGGGAAGTATATTGCTTGGATCATGATTTTGATGTTCAGTTGACTGAAGATGAGTATGAGACTCAGGGGAGGATAACATAGCTCTTGATGAAGAAAATTTAAAAATGCACAGTTAGCTCATAAGTGGTTTGAAGAAGAGAAAAAGACCAGAATTCATGCAGAGTAGATTCAAAGAATGATTGATACTGATGAAGTTAAGTGCTGGAGTGCTTGCTGTTATGATTTCTTCAAAGCTTAGATGTGAAGGAAATAATGAAGTTATTCAAAATCAGAGATTACATGATTAGTTTGAAAGAGAGATACAAGCTCTAAGGAAGAAAAGATAAGTGTTTGGAAGAATTCCCCCTCCATCATCAGAGTTGGAGTTTAATTCAAGAAACTTAGTGATTTGCAGAGAAATCATAAGTTTAGGGGAGGATTGTTGGGAATTAAACCAATAGTTAGTACTGCCAGGTATAAAGTTACATCTGCTGGAGATTAACCCTAACAGTACTAACTAGGTTAGTACTGCTAGTACAGAAGGTTCATACTGCTTATGTGATGAAGACAGACGTGTGAAGAGATAAATATAGAAAAGATTTAGTGTATATTCTATATAGTTAGACTTATACGAATATTGTGCTTGATATAGTTATCTTGTAAAGGACTCCTTGTGATATAAAAGGAGGTCCTAGGTTAGGGTTTCATATATCAGTCATACGTATCTTTGTGAAAGCTTCAAGGTTGTTAAAACCCTAGTGATAGTCTAAGATCACTCGTATTATAATCAATAATATTGAAGCTATTTGGTTGTTTAATCATTGTGTTCATACTTTCACTGTTTCATACATACAATCATATACAATACACATAATCTTCTAAGTGCTTTATAGTAAATTCCGCGTGCTACTTAGCATATGCTCAAAGTATCTCTAATACAAGGCGTGTGTTTAGATCCTCTCAGTGATACTTCGGTATACTTCAGTGGCTCACCTGAATCGTTGATATACTTCGGTGTATCTGTGTAAGCCCTCTTAGGGGCATCCGATTCAGGAACGGCCTTGGCAAGGATTAGAGAAATTTTTCACACTATGTTGTTGACGATCTCGAAGTCCGAACCTGTAAGTGCTGAATGCTTTATTGCTAATTGTTTTCATGCAGGTACTTAAGCAGACTGGGAGTTCCACTACCACCATTATCGTCAACTACATTCCAACTCCACATGCTCTTACCTACATCTGAAAGTCATTAAATTTCAAAGATAATTCTCATCAAAGATCGAAGCAAACATTCAAAAGTCAAAGATCAAAGATAAAGAATGAGAATCACTTGAAGGATAAAGAGAAAAGTCAAAAGAAGTATGAGCATGATTGAAAAATATAAAGACACCAGAATTAAAGACGTTGATGAAAGGCATATCACAATAATATCACATCACATAGAACAAGAACAAAGAACAAAGATAATAGAGACGTCAAAGCTAAAGAAGCAAAGAAGACATCAAGCAACCTTGATGACCAACCCTTAGGGGGAGATTATTGGGAATACGTCTAATTAATATCAAGTTTCGGTCATTAATTTATGTAATAGGTTGCTAAGTTTAATAGGCTTGTATGTTAGAAAGAGGTCACGGCCCTTGTAGCAAGCCCATGGGCTGTGAGCATTGGTTTAGATTCTAGAAACATTTCATAAGGTGATGCCCTAGCTAAGCATCGCCTATATATACTCATGTAACATACTCTTTTATTTGTTGGTTATTTCATACATGCAAGTAACATTTTGTCATTCTATCTTATGAAGTAATCGACCACCTCTCTATCTCTTTCTCTTATCTCTATTACTCGTATACTTGTGTTCTACTATGAAGGTGACCTAACAAAGTTCAAGTTGTGCATGTGCCAACAAATGAAGAACATGTTCCTGAAACAGACTTCATCAGAATTGGTGATTGCAATCATTGATTCATACTTACCTCATTTGAATGTGACCAACCCATTATCCCTGAAATTCTCTAACATCATCCCATATATCCCGCAATATCATCATCCGACTCCACCACTCCCATGATTTACTTACAACAATTCTAGCGTAATGTTGTGCTCTTGGAAGATGTCAAACCCGAAACACTTCAAAGTACCATAGAGACACAACAGATCAACCTAACGTCAGAAGATCTACGAACAACACTTAATCTTCCTGCAGCAAATCATGGTAATTATGAAGATTTTTAAGAAGCTCCCAACGTAGATCAGTTCAAAGAATTCTTCATTGAGCTAGGATATGATAAAGATGCTGAAGGTGCTGACAACTTCAAAAGATTATCAGCATTCAAACGGAAGTATTTACCCGCGAGATGGGCAACGCTCTTTTCAATTCTGAACCGTTGTATAACGGGTAAGGAAACAGGGATGGATAGAGGCACTACAACACTGTACCAAGTAATGTATGGTATAGTGAAGCAGCGTCACTTCAACTATGCGAAGATGATCTAGACAGATGTTTTAGATCATATAAGGAAATCATCGAAGCAGAAGAATGTGTGCATTCCTTTTGTCAGATACATCAAGTTGATGATTGGCCAATTCATAAGGCAACATCCGAATATTTCACGAAGACAAGAAGATCCAACAGCAAAAGAGCCATATATGCACAGCACAAGTGGTAATTCTATTATTACCACTAAAGCACCCATGCCGATACCATAAAGCTTGTTGGATCTTGATGACAAGGAATCTAATGCATACAAGGAGTACATGGAGTTAGTTAACGCTCCTATGGGAAGCTCAAAACCGAGCGGACCTACCCCGGGAGCGCATAGGGTCAAAATAGAGTCTAGTGCCAATGTAGGAACCCCTAGGACGAGCAAAAAGACAACAGCAAGAAAACGCACTAAGCTGGGGAGTAAGCTTAGGCAACTTTAAGACGAAGATGATGATGATAGGGAAACACTCATCGAGCCAGAAACTAATGAGTCTAGGAAAACAAACGTAGGCAAAGATGATGTGGGGGAGGATAAGGAGAAAAGTAAACCTTCTAAGGAGGATAAGGATAGTGAGGAGTATAGTTTTAGTGATACTCGTCATGATGACGATGATGGAGATGATAAGGGGGACGGAGATGACACACATAGACCGGAGCCTAGGACGAAGACGAAGAGTGAAACCAGTAGGTCTAGGTCCACCGAGCAACACCAGCTCACTCATTCCGTCACCACCCAAGGAATCCCGACAACAACAACAACATCAACAACAACACCAACAACAACTACAACAGTAACACCATACACAATACCCACAACAACAACCCCATTCACAACTCACAAATCACAACAACCATCATCAACAACAACTAATCTTAAACTGTAGGTCGTTGATATCTCAAACACACACTCACGTATGAAAGCTAAAATACGATCTACTACTATATAATAAGCTACGATTAAGAGGTAAAGAGAATAAGCAATAAGAGAAGAAGAATAAGATGAGAAAAAAAGAGATCTGGAATGGAAATTCAATTCATACGATACAAGAGCATGGCTTACGCAAGATACATGAATAACCAACACTAAATGAGATGCCCCAAGCCTTCTATTTATAGGCACTTGATTAGGGCAACTCTTACAAGATTTCTTCTAGAAGGATTAAGACTAAGATGGGCGGTCCATGGGCTTCTAATGGACTGCACCATTAAACTAAATATAAAGCCCATATTTAAACAACATGAATCGAAATGAACAAGACTTGAAATATATTTGAAATGTGTTCCAAACAATCTCACCCTAAGTCTTGATCATCAATGTTGCTTGACGTCTTCTTTGCTTCTTTGGCTTCCGACGTCTTTATAATCTTTGTTTCTTTGTTCTTGTTCTAATGATGATATGATGTTGTCTCGATCTGCCAATCTCCAACGTCTTCTCGTCTTCTCCATCATGCTCATATGTCTTTGACTTGTTTTCTGCAACATGTTCTCACTTTTCAATCTTTAACTTGAGAAAGGTTGAGGTGCTTGAACCTTTGACTTTACTGTATCATATGTTGAACTTTTGATGTTACTGAGTCTTTGAGAGAACATTTCTTCAAGATATGAACATGATGGAGTCTTGATGGTCGAACTCCAGCTCCTCAGCAGCAGCAGCACCAGCACCAACAGCATCAGCACGAACCAACCGGTACTTACAGGCTCAGACTTGAGATTGTCAACAGCATAGTGTGAAGACTTTCTCAAATCCTATCCCAGACCGTTCTGAACCGGATTCCCCCGAAAGGGATAACACGGACACACCGAAGTGCACCCACGATTCAGTGAGTCGCTGGAGATCACCCCACGACTGTAGACCGTTTAGAGCAAACACTAAGCGTAACCCACAAGGAGTTACCGAAGTGACCTCCTGTCAGAGTTGTTTGATGTTGATCTGGCAGGATTTCCATTCAATCATTGATAATCACAATTGTGACTTCTCTCATGAATGTTCTCGGCAGATTGCTAAGATCTGCGAAGGACACTTTCTTAATTTTACATCTGCTGCCCATGATGTAGAACAGCAGAGTAATACTAAGTGTACCTAAGAGATCTTTTATGAATCTCATGGCTCTAGACTCAATTAGTGCACATTTGTTTGGTCGTCGGAGGCGTGGAGCAGATTGCCTCCTTTTCAATATCAACACTCTCGTAATGAGAGGTCGATAGATTATGAAGGGTTCTCCGTGTGAATGAAACAAATGTCTTTTGAGAGACACTTGAGTGGCTTAGAAGGTTTATTAGTGCGTCACTGGGTCCATGACGTCTTTAGTCTTCAATACCGGTGATGCTCATCAACCAGTAGATTATGAATTGAACAAATGGAGGGCTATTTCTTTTCACCCTTTTCTTTGCTTTTCTTTTTAATTCTTCAACCCCTTCTTTCTCCGTTCATTCATTTTCTCCTTTTTAATATCATACCTAGGACTTTCTAGTTCTAAACTATTGGTATTGTCCTTGGGTAGATCCCTCCGGCTCTGGCGGATCATAGGACGGTTTTCCCTAACCTTAGTCACCTTATAACTCCATGACTATCCTAATGATGCCATAAACCAAACCATTGAAAATCTCTCAAAGTGTCGATAATTGTAAAGACATTTTGTTGACACCTTGAGAGTTTGATGATTTTCAGAAATACTCCCCCTTAACATGTGCGCATAAGTAATAAATTTGAAATTTGCACATGCCGGAAAGAGTTGGCACTTTTGAATTGATTGACTTTTAATGAACCTGATCGTCGTGAGACACGCTTACATCACCAGTTAAACTGGCTTGAAATTATTACCCGTCCAGATCAGATTCAAAGATTATCACTCGAAATCGGTACATTCTACTCAGACACGTCCTTTGCGAGACACGCTTACATCACCAGATAAACTGGCTTGAAATTATTACCCGTCCGGGACATGTCCTTTCGACTACTGACTTTTCCTATCGTCAATTCGAGGGTCAATTCTGAGTTTGAGCACACGAGATTCCAGCAAATGAGACACCATATTTTAATCATCTTTTACTTCTCCCCCTCAAAAATAGCATACTCATGATGTTTTTGGAAAACATTTATGATTAAAATATGCTGTTTTTGAGTTTTAGGGAAGAATTTCAAGAACATTTATATTTCTCTTAACAAAGATTATATTTTCAAATACTCCCCCTTAACAAGGGAATACTTGTCCTTATGAGCAGAATGTTTAAAAATACTTTAGAAAACATTCTGGTTTTAATTCTGCTCATAAGTAAGAAGCTTTCGCTCCTTTTTCAGGATTGAGGCACTGAAGCGTACCTCAGGGTCCTTTCTTTGAGGTCTGGGTTGTACACTGTTATGTGTGCACAAGCCGTAATGCACAGGCCAATATGGAAAGAATAATGATATAAGAATAATGAAATAAGAATTATGTAATATGATAATAGATTCTTACATCAACCGCCTCTGCCAAAAGTTGAGAATACTGGGTCTGTCCTCTGAAATAGTCTGATAGCGAAGGGTGGACGACCCCCAACATAACTTTCTAACCTCCTTATCTGATCACGATGATATAACCTTTCTTCAATCTTTCGAATAAACTCCTTAACTTGTCGCACCTCATTAGAATTCCATTTTCTTGATTTTCCTAACGCTGCATCTCGAACCCGATTAGCTAACCCATCACGAACACTCTTTAAGGTAACGTCACAGAACTTATGAATTTCATTGAACGGCATGAAACGGTGGAAATCCGTTGTACTTCTGTAAACGAACCCAAAGACCGGACTGTGTAGTATGGTGTATTGAGGGTCTTTGTTGTTGTTGAGTAGGAATTGCGGTTCAACAAGGTTTAGCTTCATCTGATAACTTTCAACACCTAGCTGGAGATCCTCTACTCGTTCTCTGATGATTGTTCTCCTGATGAAGTGACATAGAGAGGTACTGAGTGCATATCGAAGCTCGTTTGTCAAATGTTGCAGTTTTCCTTGGACTTTCATCAGGTACATGTCTTCGATATCAATCAGGTTTAAATCAGGAAGATCAGCTTCAGAGAATGTGTAGAGATTGTTGTCAATTCTTTTTACCGTGATCTCTTCGAGAAATATATAATCACACCTTCTGGATCCGCTCACACTGACAACGGCCACTATTTTGAGATCACTGTAAACTGGTTCCCGTGATTTCTGGAGAACAAGTTTGTACCTGTACCAGCTTTCTCGTTTCGAATACCAGTGATGAATCCCCAATTCTGCATCACGATCATATTTCATGAGCTCTTTAACAAACAGATGTCTGTTAATAGCTTCTTCCTCAATAGCTGACTGTGTATAGTGAGCAGCTGGTGTGAAAGTAATTGACGTAGCATACTTTGTCTTCCCTTGTGCTCCGTTCTTGAGAAGTTCCAGATCGTTGTTGAAGAAAAATTGGAAGGGAATTTCTGAGTGGTGAGATCTTCGTATCACGGGAAGTGGCTTAGTCCAATCAGTGATGTAAGGACGGTTCTTGCCAACTCCCCTGACTACGTCTGGATTAGCCCAGTCGAAGTCACTTGACATTGCGCGTGCAATGTTTTCAAGATGATATTCAAGTTCGGCTGCACTGTTGGATTTATCTTTTAGAAGAATGAAGGCATCGTTCTTGATCCGTCGAAGTTCCCGTTTGGTCATCTTCTTTACGTTAAGACTTCTTTTGATCTCTTGAGTAACAGCAAACGTGCTGTCTTCAACTCGGGAAGCTTCTTCAGTTGGAACCTGAGCACTTGCCAGATGATCAAACCATTCATTCCCTAGCTCATCCTTATCATTATCAAGCTAGGTGACAACAGCTGGTTCTTTAAATGACTTCTTGCTGCGTGATGACTTGGATTTGGAGGGCTTTTGTTTTGGTGGTGACGGTGGTGAATGCGGTTGATCGTCTTGCGGCTGAAATTCCACATCTTCAGCCGTGAAATGCTCATATTGATGTTCGGTTGCAGTAGGACCAGATGATTGATGTTTTGGAGGTAGAGATGATGTTGTTTTTCCAGTTGGCTCCTGAATATGAATCCCAGACCCGCTTTTATGTTTCTTATGTTCGGGGTTCGGGTCTTGATCTTCCTCGTCGTCCTCTCGAATACGTTTCCCTTTGTCAGCAGCTACCTTGCACGGTTTCTTCTCAATGTGTGCTTGAAGAGCCGCGATCAGGTTGATTTCTTCTTGAGAAGGAGAGGTGATAGCAAAGAGTCTGTCGAGAAGCACAAGCTCGATTTCTTCAGTGGTGAGATCTTGAATCGGTTTGGTTTGGGAAGAAGATGAGACGACTTCTTTGATTTTGTCTTCAAGTTGTGAATCAATGTGCTCATTTATATTTTTCTGAAGATCAGGAAAATATTGCTTGACAAAATGCCTTGTCTTACGTGTGATATGATCTTTGATATTAAAACCAAGGAATTCATCTATCTTCTTCTTACTTTCCTGCATCTCCTCCACTTGCTGAGACAAGTTCTTGACTAAACTTTCCATTTTAGCCAATTTTGTTGTTGCTTGTTTATCTCTTTGTGCTTGTGCTCTCTTTACTGCTTGTTTAAGTTTCTTTGCGGCAGGAGACACAACTTCAACTTTTGTGACATGGACAATTCTTCTTTTACTCTTTCCTTTGTAAGCCTTTTGAATTCTCTTAGAAATAGTTGCTTTTGCTTTGGGTGATGAAGATTTTGAAGATGATGGAGTTAGTGAAGGAATTGAATCATCAGATTTAGTTGTGTCCTTTGGAGGGGAAGAAGGAGGTGTTGGAGTGTGAGGAGGTGATTCAGGAGGTGTCTTAGGTGATGAAACAGGTGAGGGTTGAACTGGTGGTTGTTCCTGTTCCTGTTGAGGGTTACTAACAACCATAGCAAGTTCAGTTGGGGGAATTGATGGAGAACGTATGTAGCTATCTGCTTCCAAGTCAGCTTGAGCATCCTCCTTACGTTTCCTTTCTACTTCCTCTTGTCTTGCCTGTTCCTCAAGATCCATGGCAGCTTTAGTTGTTTTATCTCCCAGAATGTCCCTTTCTTCTTCCATGTTCCAATCTTCTGTATCATCGTTACGTGGTTGTTCCCCTTGATTGTCGTCAAACATAGAATCAGAGATTTCCTTGTCAGATAAGACAATATTGCTTTCCTGATCCTTTTCCTTCTCCTCCTGAGTCTGTGCTCCCAAGTCGGGTTGATTAACCGAGCTTGGTTGCTGAGAAGAGACCAATTCAGCCTTATCGAGTTGATTAATCGTATCGGGCTGAACCTTGGTTGTTGCAGCTCCAGATCCTTCGGATTGATTAACCGGATTAACTTGGGTTGAAGCAGCTTCATGAACAGTTTTGGATCCTCCAACTCCATATGTTCTCTCATACTCCATCTGTTGCTCCAATGTTTTCCTTGCCCTTCGCTCTTCATCTTCCTTTAATGACTTGAGACTCTGCTTTTGTGCATTTTCCTCAGAGATCTTATTATGAAGTACTGCCTCTTCAACAGTCATAAAGACAGGTTCTTCTTCAGATTCAGATTTATCAGAATCAGAATCAGTATATTCATCAATGATTCCAATCGGTTCAGGTTTTGGTTGGGGTTTGCTTGGTACTCTCCTCTTGATGACAGTAGTTCGAGGATGTGGTTTCTTTGGTTCGGAGACACTTGATGCACTACCCGTCTTAGACTTGCTTCGAGAACGAGTCTTAGAAGATCCTGATCCTTCAACCAACTTAGCAAGACCCACACGACGTTCACGGAATGCCTTGTCGTAATCAAGATAGGCTTTAGTTCCTTTTACCTCATCAGTCATCAGAAATTCTGGCAATCGTGCACCTTGTTTGTGCGTGCTTTCTTTTGGAAAGTAGACTTTGCTTAAGGTTTTATCCATTCTGTATTCATGAGTCTCTCGATCAGTAGGACGCTTATCAATGTCTTGATGTTGATCGAGTAGATGGCTAATGAGAACCTTGGTGTATCGTACAAATGGAATTTTCTTGAAGGTTTTCTTCATTAGGTACAGAATGTCTTCCCAAATGAGAGCAGCAAATTCAATTGGTTCTTGGTTCACAAATCCCCATAAGACTTGATGATGAGAAAGTCTTGGGTGCTCAAACCCACTATCTCTTCCAGATATGGAATGGGTTATAATGAAGAAGATAGTTCTCCAGGGTTGAGGAATGTTTTTTGCATTGACTTTGGAGATTGTGGTTAATGGTGTATCTGGTTGAACATCATAACCAATGTCTACTAGGAATTGCTTGATTTCAGATTCTGAAGGTGTCGGGTAGAATTGGTTGGAAGTTTCAGGTACATCTGTAAGTTTTAAGGCTTTACGGAGTGTGGCAGGTGTGACTCTGAATTTTTTACGATCCAGTGTACAAGTGAAATACTTGTCATCATTGCTTATTGTGAAAGTATCCCAGAGTTGATGAATGTATAGTTCTGGAACGGTGTCCGAGCTATCAAGAAGATCCCTGCACTTATGAACTTTGAGAATCTCCACTGCAATCTGGCAACTTGAGTCAGAGCACTTGATCTTGTCCAGTTGAACACGTGAATTGTTCTTTCCAATTTCTCGAGAATACCCGTGAGGAAAGACTTCATTTTTGGTGAGAGTAGGAAGAGGTTGTTGTTGTGAAGTCGCCATTGATGTGTTTCTGAATCAACAATCATATACGAATATACATAATACATGTTTGTTAGAAATTGTTAGCTTTAGAAGCAACACATGGTACCCTATTGCATTTATGATTGGTTGTTTCATGCTTGGTCAAAGAATTTATCAAGAGTTAGCCAAATTCTATAAAATTTGATCCATTTCAATAAGTATAAAAGGATATAACTAAGGAAATTGATCAAATTCTATATCAGATCACAACTGCGATAATTATGTCAACTGCGACAATTATGTCAACTGCGATAATTATGTCAACTGCGATAAGTATGTCAACTGCGATAAGTATGTCAATTAAGATAATTAACCAATCAAGATAAGTATCCCAATCAAGATAAGTATCCCAACTGCGATAATTATCCCAACTGCGATAATTATGTCAATCAAGATAATTAACCAATCAAGATAAGTATCCCAACTGCGATAATCATCCCAACTGCGATAATTTGGGCAACTTCGATAAACTCTTGTACAAGAGTTTACGATAATATTGATGATGAAGAGCCACTCAGATCTTATCGTGATTCATTATAACTTATGATTTGTAACCACAGATTATCACAAACAACTTTTATGACTATTTTGAGCATTATGGCTAAGTTATAACAAAAATGAACCACAAAATCACAAGAATCAAACTGCTGGTGTTCGTGTTCTTCATAAACCCTTAAACTTAATAACTTCACTTATCGTGTTTCTGGGTACAATCCAAGCATGCCATTGTTTAATTAAACATCAAATAACAACATTCCAATAAACAAATTACACAATAACGCATAAAAAAAGTTTTCCCCAAATTGACGCTTAAACCCTAACATCCAATTAGAACAATTTGTAGTTACTGGGAGTAATTAAGCATGCAATATAGGTTCATAAACAATATATAAGCATTATCGTACAATTATTTACAACACAAACACTCTTAATCATAAATCCCCAATTTACGCAAAACCCTAGAACTAAACATCATAATTCTGATCGTTCTAGCCGTTGGATCATGATTCTGTTCAAAACCATCTTTAATAATGACATGTTAAACATAAGAACACTCACAAAATTCAAAGATCTTGATCGGATATGCAGAATGAATGACGGCCGTTGATGATGGTGGGTGGGTGATATTAAATTCGGTTGGTGAGAATGTCAGTTGTAATAACTGCGGTTAATTTTTGACTTAAATATCTATTAATTAACTTTGCAATCTTGACAAATTTAGTCCCCTAACCTTGATTCTTTGTATTCTTAGTCCTAAACCCACCATGTGACTAACTCTAAGTCTCAATTATGTCATTTAAGGCACAAAACTTTTTTCATCTTGAGATCTTATCTCCAAAACTTTGTGAAGCAACAATTTCTGAAAGTATGCAAGTACAAGTTTTAAAAAAAATTGTGGTAAAAATTATGTCTCCCCCTCAACACTTGTTCAAAAATAATTTGTGACATTTTAAAATAAACAACGTGTTGGATGAGGGTTTGTACTTGCATTTTTTTATTTTTTATTTATTTATATATATATTTACAAAGATAGTTTGGATGTTTGACTTGGTTAATTGTTTTTAAGAAACTTTTCCAAATCATTTGGCGTCAAACATCTCATACCAATCCGGTGAACCAGATCCACAAATCTTGCATGAGGCAAGGCTTTTGTGAACAGATCCGCCAGTTGGTGTTCAGTTCCCACAAAATACAATTTAACAGTACCCTTTTCCACGTGTTCCTTGATGAAATGGTACCGGAGATCAATATGATTTGATTTGGAATGCTGCACGGTGTTGCATGAAATAGCGATGGCACTCTTGGAATCATAGTACATAGGAATCTTGTTGAATATGTATCTGTAGTCCATCAGTTGTGATCTCATCCAGATGACTTGAGCACAGCAGGCAGACATGGCTACATATTCAGATTCTGTTGATGATAGTGAGGTGCAGTCTTGTTTCTTTGATTGCCAAGAGACAAGCTTGTAACCCAAGAATTGAACTCCCCCTGATGTACTTTTGCGTGTGTCTAAGCATCCTGCATGGTCAGCGTCTGAAAATGCAACAAGTTCAAACCCAGAATCCTTTGGATACCAGATTCCCAAATTAATGGTTCCCTTTATGTATCTAAGGATTCTTTTAACGGCTGACAAATGCCGTTCAGTCGGTCTAGACTGATATCGGGAGCAAAGATATGTGGCAAATACAACATCCGGTCTGCTAGCCGTGAGATACATGATCGAGCCAATCATACTATGATACTTCGTAGGATCAATGGGTGTCCCATGTATGTCAGCATCTAGCTTTGGGGATGAGGAGGACATTGGGGTATTATAGGTGTCACAGCTGGTCATACCATGCTTTTTCAGGATTTCCTGAGCATATTTTGACTGACTTAGAAATATACCACGGGGTGACTGATGAACTTGCAATCCTAGAAAGAATTTAAGTTCACCCATCATAGACATCTCAAAGTTTTGTTTCATCAGTTTAGAAAAAGCGTTTGAATATTTTTTATTGGTTGAACCAAAAATAATATCATCCACGTAAATTTGAACAATGAGAATGTCTTCCCCGTGTGTTTGTATAAATAAAGTCGGGTCAACAGTTCCAATGGTAAAATGATTAGCAAGGAGAAATGCAGACAGTTTATCGTACCATGCCCTCGGGGCTTGTTTAAGGCCGTATAGGGCTTTCTTAAGCCGATATACACGGTTTGGATGATCTGGATCCACGAAGCCTTCTGGTTGTGACACGTACACCTCTTCTCGGAGTTGTCCATTGAGAAATGCCGTCTTCACATCCATCTGATAGACTGTGATGTTCTTGGGGGCTGCGTATGCCAGAAACATTCGAACTGCCTCAATCCGAGCCACTAGAGCAAACGATTCCTCGAAGTCAATACCCTCTTCTTGGCTATACCCTTTTGCGACCAGTCGGGACTTGTTACGAATCACTGTACCATCTGCATCCAGCTTGTTCTTCCAAATCCATTTCAATCCAACAACATAAACTCCATCTGGTCTTTCAACTAATTCCCAAACTTCCAAATGTTTGAATTGTTCCAGCTCTTCTTGCATGGATTCAATCCAGTTGTCATATGTGATGCGCGTGATGTGTCATTGCGGTTTAGCAGTATTAATGCCTACTCAAGTTTTAAATTTATATTTAGCCGACTTATCAATAACACACACACTTAACGAGCAGTGTACCCGGTCAGTATGAATATAATGGTAAGTAGAGTGTCGATCACTAAGAGTGGAACGTATTATCTAGTTATTCTAATCAGTATTTTAATATGCTAAGTTAGCTATACAACCTAATCTAACGCAAGGGGGTTCAGCCTGAGAGACTGGCACGGTTTGGTTATAATTAAGTAGAAAACTAAACTAATGAGCACGAATTAGCGATTAGCACACACGTACACAGATAGATACTCGAGACAATAAGAAGACCTGTCCTGATAATTAAGTAGCTTGTCACTTGTTTTATTGCTAGTTTTATATGAAGTGTATATAATTAAACCTTTCTCGTTGGCTCTAATCTTATCGGCGAGTAAACCCTTAATGATTACTTATGTCTATCCTACTTTTCTAGAGTATTAGGCATTTGTGATGCCCACGTCTCGTATACGCTAGAATAGATAGGCGAGGAAGGGGCATGGCGACCCAAGCAAGACTCAGCTAGACACAGAGGTTATCAATGCACTAATAAAAGTCACCAAAGACATCAACATATAAACTTTAATTAATGGGAAAGCAATATTAAGGGGAGTGCATGATCTTCCGTAGTCACATGACACAAGCCCATCAATCCTGATGAATTAAAGTGTACTAAAACAATAAAACAAAACTACTTAATGAATTGAATACATGCAGGACCTTCTTACAGCTCTTGTATCTTCGTTTAGGTGTGTCTTGTGCTGCTTGGTCGTCTGAATTCGGCTCTAGGGTTATGCAAAAAGTCTTCGGTCTTCGAAAGCTTAGTGTCCCAAAATTCGTCTGGCCTTGGGGTATTTATAGTTTCTGTCTGAGGGATCGATGCGGCGCATAGAGTTGTTAGATGCGGCGCATTGACTTAACTTCGCGTGGGGTCCAAGATTAATATATTCTGGAATATTCGTACACCATCTTCAGATGCGGCGTATCTTGATCTTTGTATGCGGCGCATGTACTTTAGCTATCTTGGATTGTAACTTGTGAAATCTTGATAGTGATACGCCGTATGTTAGAAGTATATTGCGGCGTATCTGGAGTAGAACGAGCTTGATCTTCTGGATTTCAGTAGGCTTTTGACATCTTGCTTGTTTTGCTCCATAATTAGTCCAAAATCGCCAAGTTTCACATAATGCTTGTTTTTACCTGAGAATTACTAAAGTAAACATTAATGTATCGATTCTCATATATAATATAATAAAACAAGTCAAATAAATAGGATAAATGATGATAATAAAATGTACTTATTTGAGTTCATCAAATATCCCCCCACTTGAACTTTACTTGTCCCCAAGTAAACCTTAGAATTAATCGTATGAAAATGTATCCTAATAGATATTAGGATTTATTTTTATATTTAAGCACGTATTCGTTTTGTCATAATCACACAACCAAACACTTAACGAAGTAGAAACCAAAATGATTTTTAATGTAAAACAATTCAAAATCGTTTATTTGCTTAGTCGTGACGAATATTCTATCATAGGCTTGGCAAGTATACGCATCTCCCCCACTAAAGCCAAGGAGAAACAAGTCTAAAGCGGTAAAAAGGGTTTGTTGGTTAAGGGTTGATCATCCTTTTTAATCTCTATCAATTCATATTCCAGAAAAGGCGACAAAATTACAAATACATGATCGAATCCACGACCACGATACTTGCAATTACTCAAATCCTTAACTCGAATAGGCTAAAGATAGGACCAAGTAATCTTTCCCAATAATATTATATCAAAAAGGGCGACAAAATCATAAATACATAGCCGAATCCACGACTACGATACTTAAGATTGCTCAAATCCCTAATCTCAATAAATCAAAGGTTTGGATGAAGAATGATATAGGGTGTGGATAATATTTGGGATACAAATTGGTGTAAAATAAAAAATAAACAAAACAGATAAATTAAAATCCTAAGTGTGGTTAATTACTTTCCCAACCATCCCATGAATAAGACTCATATCATTGAATAACTCACGCTTTAACACTTGAAACACACGCTTTAGGTAGACACGAATTATACTCAACAAGATCTCAATCAAAGAATAACCTTAGTTGGCGTTCCCATAACGGCCAACTCTCATTCAATCCATAAATATAGTATACAACAACAAATAGTGGTGATATCGCCCACTTAATACAAAACTTTGCATAAGTTGGTTAAAACAAACTTCCAACTTTTCCTTTTTCTTTTTCTTTTCTATTTTTTTTTTCGATATATTTTTTTTTTTTTTTTTTTGACATCAACATATGTGTAAAATTTCACAACTTTTCTATCACTATTTTTCCGGATAATTTTTTCCATACTCTTCATACTTTCAGAAATAACTGTAATAGCGAAAGTAGCAAACACACGAAAAATAAACTAAAAGTTATACAATATTTACTTTCATACCAATTGCATTGTGCAATTTCCCGACCTAACCAAAGATAATGAATTACGCACGCGAACACAGGTAATGTAAGGAAACACACTTTGCCTAAAGCAATTAACCACGGATTTTAATCTACAGGGTAGGCTAAGGTATAAGGGTGTATCGAAACATTATAACAAAGGTGTAAGAAACGAAAGGAATGGCTCTGAGGGTTTTTTCTAGGGGTATCTTACTCTAAAAGTGAGAGTAACAAAGGGTTTATACGGGGGTTAACTAACCAGTGTAGTTAGTTAATATCACATAACATATAAAGGCTATTTGGGTGTAATCCTAGAAATTTACCAATTTAGACAAGTCACTCCAATTATATAGATAATACTTATTATGGTGGTCTCGAATAGTATACAAGCCAAGTTCTAAAGTTTACAAGTCACCAGCACACTAAAGTTTTAATATTTTTGAAAGAATAGAGTTATGTGTGCGGTTATGTAATTTAGACTTTAAACAAAAACATGCTAGAAAATTTTAAAATTTGATATATTAAGCGCATTTTAAGCATATTTTGAAAAAGTTTAGGACAAGTAAGTGTTCTAATTCTCCAATCCCCCCACTTAAGTTTAACAACGTCCTCGTTGTTTGTGTCAAAGGTTGAGAACTGGAAAATAAAAGAATTAGAACAGAAAAACTCCCCTGAGATTTGCTCGGTATGATCCTCCATTATTCGTATAAGAGCAAAAATCAACTTTCTTGTGGATGAGAACGTTTAAGCTTCATAGATGATGTATCCACAAAAATGCAGGAATCTATAATACCATTTAGACTTTAACACACCTGAGTTAAGAAGGTTCAAACTTGCATAATACATTAGTAGTTAGTAAAAATAAAACCTAAAAAATTAAACTGTAAATCATCAGGTCAGTCGATACGCCGTATCTTATGGAAAAAGATACGCCGTATTGAGCCTGGAATAAATACGAATCAGAATAAAAGATGCGTCGCATCCTTAACCAGGGATCCGCCGCATTAAAATACTGACAGAAAGTTTTAAAGTCAAAAATAAAAATGCAAAGAATAAAATAAGATATGACCAGTGCAGGTGATGCGTCGCATCTTATGATGGAGATGCGCCGCATCTTCTGCAGGTCTGACAGACTCGACACAGAACAGAAAAGTAAAAAAATTTCCATCGGGTTGTCTCCCGGTCAGCACTTGTCTTTATTCCAGATTCTTCAAGTTAGACTCACGTTCAGCTCCTTATTTTGTTCTTGTAACGTGCCATCCTTCTTCTTTCATCCGAAAGATGTTACCGTATAGCTCCGCAACATTTTCTTCCGTTCGACTTAATGTAATATATTTTTGGTCTTCGTCGCAACATATTCCTCATATGGTCCCAAAGAGTATTTGATGACTTCAATTTTTTCAGAAATTATCACGGGTGGGTTATTATAGGTGATCCCAAGTAGTCGACATTTTCTCTCGATGAATTCTTCTTCGTCTTTATCAACAAACTTGAAATAAGGATCCTTATTCAAATAGTCATCAAGTTCATCAATTAATATTCCTTGTGACTCATCGTTATTATCATAGGGATAATAATCAACAAAGTTAATGGATTGATAATAATCTTGAATCTCGTCCCACTTTCTTTTCAATTCCCATTGTAAGCGTCGATTAAGCCTTGTGTAATCATCACATTTTCTATGCACCTATTCCCAGAAAGTAGTATTCGATGCTCCCTTTAGTTCTTTTAAGTATTCGATTCTACCTTTTTCTTGCAAAGCCTCTGCTCTACGTGGGGAGTCTTCAACTTTTTCATACCAATCATAGTCTTCAAAGTATATATCGTTTCCAACTCGTTTCATTCCAATTATACTTCCCCCATTGCAGGCTCCATCATTCTTCCAATCACAGGTTGGCCATTCACTACTTTCATCCTTGAAACGGAAAGGTTTACAAGTGTGATTAATATGTACAAATTCCCATGATTTATCCCAAACCCATGGTATCTGGTCATTCCATTCGTAGTACCAGGTGTTTTTGAACTTATCATAAGTTTTGAATCCTGGTAGATCTCCAGTTAGCACATCAGTGTCGATTTGAAGGAGGTAATTAAATTCTTTAAATTGTTTGCATAAGGGTGTCTCATAATTGAACACATCAATGTTTATGCTGAACAATTCTTCAATGCCTTCCTTGATCGTTGAATCGTCATGTGATGATCCATTGTTACTTTCTACTTCCTCATCTTCACCTCTCATCCAATATACCCATAACACATCTTTAGTAGCTTGGTCCATGATCTTATGGTTATTGAACTTACTAGCTAACCAATTTGAAAAATCAACATTCTTAGGATCGTAGTTAACGTCAAAGCTAGTATTACCAATCATTTTCCTCCTTATCTCCATGAACTCATTAAATTGTTCTTTAAAACTTCGTGTCAACCATGAAGTCACAATCCGTTTAACTTCATTCGTAGGAGCAAATTTGGGATCACCGTATTTAAGTTCAAGCCATTCTTCTAAAGAGATATCCATCAACCTTACCAACTTTTTATGAAACAGTATCTCCGATTTAGCATAAATTCTTTCATCATCCAGATTGCTTTTATCCAATCCCCAATACTGTTTGGAATAAGGCATATAAGGAGTTTGTAAAGGTTGGATATTTCCTTTACCATAGCTTTTGTTGCTCGATTTGTTGACTGCATTTGCTGAGTTCATGTATTCAATTTGGAATTTCCCATATTTTTCTTTGATAGTCGTCCAAGTTAATCCTTTAGATTCAATGATAGGCCATAAGAGTAACAATTCATCTTCAGTGTACCTCATTAATAAATCATAATAGAATATCCCATCTTCAATATTGCATAAGCGTTTGAATTCCATATAAGTAGCTTCAAGAGGGGTTTCCCAAGAAAATAAATCGGCATCAATCGTGAGTACATTGAAGTTGACATCTTCATAAACTTCCACTGAGTAGACGGGCATGTTGGTATGAGATACGGATTTGAGTAAAGCATCGATCGTAGGTAAGTTGCAAGTAATAGCATCGAAATTTTCGAATGAATCCGAAAGCAAGGGTTCCTTTTCCAATTCTGAGCTTTTAGTAATGCTTAATGCTGGGAACTTGCTCAAGCTAACTTCATAGTTATCACACTCGTCATCACTTTCCAGAATTAACGGCTTTTTGGTGCGGGACTTTTCATTGTGCTTATCTTTCATAAGTTCCTTAGCAAGATATCCGTTCATTGACATATCTTCCATAGCAAAACCTGTCATCATAGGTAAAATCGTCAGTAGGATCTGTTTGCTAGAAGAGAAATTAATGAATTTAGAAACGAATATAAAGAATAAAAATGGCTGATATCTGCGAACGATGCGCCGTATCCAGAAAGTTGGATACGCCGTATCTTATTTCGTTAAAATTTAATTTTAGAATGCGCCGTATCAAGTTTAAATTATCAAAAATCGATTATATTTATTAAAATTAAATGCGTCGTATTAACAAAAGCTAATGCGCCGTATTTTCGTTACGTTTCAAAATACAAGATTTTTGATTTAGTAGATGCGCCGTATCGATAAAGATCGATGCGTCGCTTCTGTTTAATAATTCGAAAAACTGTTTTTAATTTAAATAGAAAATACGCCGTATCTGTTAAAACAGATGCGTCGTATGGCGTTAGGGTTTAGAAAATTTCTTATTAAAAACAGAATACGCCGTATCTTGGGGAAAGATGCGTCGTACTCGAATTTATTAAACGCTTTGTATTTTATAAAAATTAAACGCAATACGCTGTATCTGTGAAAACAGATGCGCCGTATCGTTTGTATTAGCACAATACAACGATAGCAGAATGCAGAAAAATAGAAAAAACAAAAATAAAAACAAACAAAAAGAAACAAAAATTATAGAAAACAAACAAAAACAGAAAATATGCAAATTATACAATGGATGCAATCTATCTAATATTCAACAGGGTTAGTGGTTAGAATCTTAAAAAAAAAAACTAAAAAGAAAAACCTAATTAAAATACTAAATCAAATTAACAGATAATAACAATTCACTCCCTGGCAACGGCGCCAAAAACTTGATGCGCGTGATGTGTCGTTGCGGTTTAGCAGTATTAATGCCTACTCATGTTTTAAATTTATATTTAGCCGACTTATCAATAACACACACACTTAACGAGCAGTGTACCCGGTCAGTATGAATATAATGGTAAGTAGAGTGTCGATCACTAAGAGTGGAACGTATTATCTAGTTATTCTAATCAGTATTTTAATATCCTAAGTTAGCTATACAACCTAATCTAACGCAAGGGGGTTCAGCCTGAGAGACTGGCACGGTTTGGTTATAATTAAGTAGAAAACTAAACTAATGAGCACGAATCAGCGATTAGCACACACGTACACAGATAGATACTCGAGACAATAAGAAGACCTGTCCTGATAATTAAGTAGCTTGTCACTTGTTTATTGCTAGTTTTATATGAAGTGTATACAATTAAACCTTTCTCGTTGGCTCTAATCTTATCGGCGAGTAAACCCTTAATGATTACTTATGTCTATCCTACTTTTCTAGAGTATTAGGCATTTGTGATGCCCACGTCTCGTATACGCTAGAATAGATAGGCGAGGAAGGGGCATGGCGACCCAAGCAAGACTCAGCTAGACACAAAGGTTATCAATGCACTAATAAAAGTCACCAAAGACATCAACATATAAACTTTAATTAATGGGAAAGCAATATTAAGGGGAGTGCATGATCTTCCGTAGTCACATGACACAAGCCCATCAATCCTGATGAATTAAAGTGTACTAAAACAATAAAACAAAACTACTTAATGAATTGAATACATGCAGGACCTTCTTACAGCTCTTGTATCTTCGTTTAGGTGTGTCTTGTGCTGCTTGGTCGTCTGAATTCGGCTCTAGGGTTATGCAAAAAGTCTTCGGTCTTCGAAAGCTTAGTGTCCCAAAATTCGTCTGGCCTTGGGGTATTTATAGTTTCTGTCTGAGGGATCGATGCGGCGCATAGAGTTGTTAGATGCGGCGCATTGACTTAACTTCACGTGGGGTCCAAGATTAATATATTCTGGAATATTTGTACACAGTCTTCAAATGCGGCGTATCTTGATCTTGTATGCGGCGCATGTACTTTAGCTATCTTGGATTGTAACATGTGAAATCTTGATAGTGATACGCCGTATGTTAGAAGTATATTGCGGCGTATCTGGAGTAGAACGAGCTTGATCTTCTGGATTTCAGTAGGCTTTTGACATCTTGCTTGTTTTGCTCCATAATTAGTCCAAAATCGCCAAGTTTCACATAATGCTTGTTTTTACCTGAGAATTACTAAAGTAAACATTAATGTATCAATTCTCATAGATAATATAATAAAACAAGTCAAATAAATAGGATAAATGATGATAATAAAATGTACTTATTTGAGTTCATCAATATGTAAGGGCTTCTTTGATGTTTTAAGGTTCAGATTGACAGACAGTGAGTGCATACATGCAGTGTTCACTATCTGAGTGAAGTTTTTGTCTTGTGATGACTGGATTGTTAGGATTTCCAATTATATTTACCAAGGGATGATCTCTTGTCCATTTGTGGGTGGATGGAAAATGTTGAATGGTGTTTTGGTGATATGACGGGTCCATATTGCTCGAAGATGATTCTCCTGGTTCTGGAATGGTTGGTGGTGGAGCAAATGGATTGAAGAATGCATTCCCGTCATAATCTGAAGGTGTGGGAACTTGGTTAGAAGTGGGGGAAGAATCTTCAACTGCAGGTGGAGGTGTTTGAACCATGGGTGATGAGGGTTCAGGTTGAGGTGCATCTTTATCAACTATTGTAGAAGTAGTTGCAGATTGATCAGGTGCTTGATTTGGGACTTGTTGAGCAGTGGAACTGGTGGAAGCATCTGATGCACTACTAACACAGACTTCATCAAACATTGGTGCAAACAAATCTTCCAGATCTTTCCTGTTAAAAGGTAAAGGTGCAGCCGAAGATTCAGGGAAGTTTAGACGGTTATGTTCGGGTTCTAAGCGGTCTTGCTCAGAAGCCATTTCCGTGAGTTCATCAAAATTTGCGTGTATAGTCTCTTGAATTTCCCCGGTCCGACGATTCCAAATTCTATATCCCTTAGAATTCTCATAGTAGCCAACGGATATCCCAATATCTGCTTTAGCCTTAAGTTTACCAAGGTCATCTCTATCATTTTTCGGGTAACACAGTGCGCCAAAAACATGAAATTAGTTAATGTTTGGTTTTCTGCCTTAAATAAGCTCATATGGAGTTTTGTTGTGTCGTCTGTTGATCATGCCGCGGTTCTGGGTATAACATGCAGTATTAACAGCTTCAGCCCAAAGGTAATCTGGTAATTGAGCATTGATCAACATTGTTCTAGCTACTTCCACAAGCGTACGGTTTCGTCTTTCAACTACACCATTATGTTCGGGAGTGCGAGCAATTGAATATTGATGAACAATCCCATGCTTCTCAGTGTATTCCCGAAGGGTTTGATTCTTAAATTCAGTGCCGTTGTCTGTACGAATAATCCTGACGGTGTTACGGACTTGAACTTGAATCTTTGTGAGAAACGTGATGACCATTGAAGGAACTTGATCTTTTTTCCGAAGAAAGTAGACCCATGTCCATCGTGAGTAGTCATCTACTATCACCAAAATGTACCTTTTCCCGTTTATGGTTTGAACCCGCATTGGACCACACAAATCCATATGTAGCAGCTGAAGGACATGATCTGTGTTGTGTTCTGTTTTGGGAGGAAAATGAGCACGGTGACTTTTCCCTTGTTCACACGCAGAACACAAATGATCTTTGGCATATCTGAATTTGGGTAATCCGTCAACCAATTTATTCCTTGCAAGGTCAGTCATGGTTTTGAAATTGAGATGAGACAATCTTTTATGCCATAACCAAGCCTTTGTGGGATTAGCCTTAGAGAGTAAACATATAGGAGATGAAGCTGTCATGCCTTCAAAGGATATGGTGTATAGACTGGTTCCGCGTCTTCCTTTCATCAAATCATTTCCTTGAAGATCACGAATGAAGCAAGTCTTCTCCCTAAATGCTACTTCTAAATCTCCGTCATAGAATTGTCCCACTGAGAATAAATTGTGACCAAGGCCTTCAACATAGTATACACGACTGATCTCGATGTTCCCATTTACATAATCTCCATAGCCCATAATTGCTGCGAAGTGATCATTCCTGAACCTGACCGTTCCAATGAACTTTGCGATAAAGTTTGTGAGAAGCTTGAGGTTGCCGGTCATGTGTCGGGAGCACCCGCTATCAACAATCCAGAGTACAATTTGAATCACCTGCATCACAAATATTGGAAACAGGTGGAGAATTGATAACGGTTGGACCCGTTGGGTTAGAAACACAAGATTTAATTATTTTAGGAACCCATTTAAAGCTTGCAGTGTTTTATAACCAACGTTGCCATGTCCAACTAGTCTCAGCCTTTTTCCTAATGAATGCACTAGGTGATTTAGTTGTCTTGGGTTTGGCTATGGGTGTTTCAATGGTTTGCTCAGAAACAACTAGTGGTGGTTTCCCTAAAATAGACTTGGCAACAGTTTTGAGCCTAGAGAAAGAGCCACTAGTTCGTTTCTTTTTTCGTTTTAACAGAGTTTTAGCAATGCAGTTTTGATGATCACCAGATAATATACTAGCATGACAAACAATACAACTAGCATCAATCATAACATCAACATTATCATTCATAGATTCAACATTTGTTACATCATTCCTAGAATTGGACTTAGAAAAGGTCGATTCTATTCCTGAAATTACATCTGTGTTATTCAAACTACTTGCTTTAACTTCTGAAGACTTAGATGATCCATTCCTAGACTTCCTGACTCTATGCTTCTGTTGTTTCTTGGGAGTCTTGGAACTGCTAGCCTTAGATATAGTGTCTAGTCCTGTGGAAGTAGAAGTGTTTGCATTAGTGGTTGAGTCTGATGCTTGGGTAATTGCTTTGTCTACTACATACATCCCTGGGGCAATCTTATGAACATTTTCTTTGCCTTTTTCTAAAACTCTGATTTTCTTCTTTAGATCAACAATGATGTGTTGGAATTCTTGATTTTGAGAATCTAATTTTCTGTTGAGGCGGACTGTGTCATTTCTGTTTTGAAGAATTTCATCCAATTCCTTTTCATTTTGAAACAGTTTAAGTCTTAAGAAAGCCTTTGTTTCCTTATGATTTTCAGGAACATGACTGTTTTGAAATGATAAAGATCCTATGAGATTTTGAAATTTTAGTTCAAATTCAGCACTTTGATTTTGACACCAATCAAGCCTTTTTTGAAGTGTAAAAACTTTGTTTTCCACATCATTGTTGATTTGTCTAAGATCCTCATTCTCTTTGACCAAATTTTCTATCTCCATTTGCAACATCTCAACATTTACCGCATGATCATTCACAAGTAATTCATTGCATGACTCATAAAGCGAATTCATAATCACAGAAACAACGTCATAACACAGAACTTTTTCTAAGAGTCGATCATTTTCATTTTTCAAAGTTTTCTTTTGATGTTTTTGTTTTTGAAGTTTGTCGTCCTTTTCTTTGAAAATGCCCTTCATAGATGCAACTTCCGTGAATAATTCTTGTTTCCATTGTGTTGCATATTTCTTCAGATGTTTGACATGAGGCAGAATTTTCTTTTGAAGAATATCTCGCTTTTCTTTCGCGACTGGGGAAAGAAAAGTAGAGACTTCGATTTGAGAATTAAACTCAATTTCATTTTCCAAGAAAAATATGTCTTCCATAATTATATCAAAATATCGAAATAATTTACTTTCTGGTAATTTTGGATCAACATCATCGTCCTCAGTCAAAGAATCCTTGATATGTGCAACATTTTTGGAAACAGGAAGTATTGTAGGAGAAGCATGTATGTTTGTGTTAACAAACGTTTGTTCTGTTTCTTCCTTTGAGGGGACAAATTTGATTTGACGTCTTGCATTATAATCATGATGAATTCTGGAAAAATCTTTGTCAGTTTTTGGTCGACTCTCAAGTTCTTTTTGACGTTCAAGAATTTCAAATTCTTCATCATTACCAAGCACAACAACTCTTTGAAAGGTATCATCAAGTAATCCTTCTGCATTGTATAACTTGGGATTTTTGTTGAGTGCTTTTGAAAGAAAACATGGTTGGTCACTGCCAATAGCAAATCCAACTCCTTTCGGAACTGGTTTTACCGATAGCCTTTGAATTTGAGTTATGGATTCACCATTTTTGTATACAATAGTTTGAAACTCTTTAAGTTTGGATTCCAAAGTGACAATTTCTTCAAGATATGAGTCGACACGTTTACTTGAGGCTTGCTTTTCTTCAAGAAGATTATTCTGAGATGTTGAAAGCTCAGATTGAGTTTTTAACAGCTCAGAATTTAAAGTATTAATTTGTTTTTTGAATTCAAATTGATCCTTTTCTTTTTGAGAGAGAAGCTCAGCCTTAGAAACGGTTAGCTCACGAACTTGATGTTCTAAATTTTGAACTTTGACGTACTCTTTTTGGAAAGCAATCTCAAAACCTTTTTCACGTTTTTCTTGTTTTTGATATCCTGAAAGTTGTAGTTTATAGCACTCATTGTCCTTCGTTAACAATGCAATCTTTTCTTTCAGATTTTTATTGATTTCATTGCATTTTTCAATTTTTGATTGGGTGGTCATTAACAAGGCCTGAAGCTCTGAATCTTGATCAGACAAAGGATCATTTTGTTCAGGATGATCATAACTTTCATCGTCAATCGAATCATCAAATGAAACGACGGTTTTATCATCATCAAATGATACAACAGTGTTTATTTGATCATCTGATGGAGATGAGAATGATGAATCATGTTGAACAGAATTGTCATTTGTAGATGAAGATGCAGAAGGTGAAGCAATTTCATGTATAAAACATTGTGGATCAGGTACCTGAGATCGACCATCGGTGTCATAAACCGGGCCTGTCTCGGACATGTTCATCTCTTGCATGTTTGCCATGAGCATTACTGCAGCATTTGCCTCAAGATCTTCTATCTCATCATCAGATGTAGCATTTGCCATGAAGCTTTGCTCATTCTGTGTCACCATTCCTGCTGCCTTTTCATCTTTAAGAGCCATCAGAAGAGCTTCCTTGTGATATGCACTGCCTATAGTACGAGGCTTTGGACATGCATTTGCCATGTGACCATTCCCACCACAGTTGTAGCATGTGATTGAAGTATTTGCAATGCCTTTTTGTGCATTCCCAGCCATCTGATTTCTACTCTGTGTAGTTCCCATACTGTTCCTGTTACCCCCTGCAGAATTGAACATGTTCCCTCCTGACTGAAACCTCTGAGACCCATAGTTTCCACTGTTTCCTGAACCATATCTGCCCGAAGACCGATTCTGAATTTCCACTCTGCCATCATTAATAACAGCTTGATTCCTGGTATTGGAAGATGAACGAAGATGATTGTTGGATTTGGTGAACTTGCCAAATGCCTTAGCAATTAATCCAAATGCTTCATTAAGAGAGTTGAATGCATCCTCTTCTTCATCATAATCAGCGTTTGAGTACAACATGGAATCTGAGTTGTTATATGGAACCATTTGGTTGTCAGAGTATTGTGATGGTGCTTCATATGGGATGATTTGGTTAGAAGGTTGTGGTTGAAAACTTGGTTGGAAAGATGATTGACCAAATTCCTGGTTTGGTAGTGGAAAGTTGGATTGAGCAACGAGAGCAAGTGAGTTAGGTGTTGGTGCTGGTATGAAACCGCCTCGTGCTGCAACTTCCTTATCTACCTCAGATTGATGTTGTTTCAGAAAGTCATACATTAGTCCATACTTGACTTCACCAATCTTCTTAGTTTGCCTGACAAATGTTGCATATTTCTGCCATTCTGGTCCAAGGCAACCCAGAAATTTTGAATTGATAGCAATCTTAGGTAACTTGATGTCATGACGATCGAGGTCATTTACAACATTTGTGAAACGGTGGTAGTATGATTCAATTGTCTCCCCTGGTTCCATGATGAAATTGTTGTATTCCATGTAAAGCTTTGACTCAAGGTCTTCTTGATTTAACTCAGTCCCTTCCATTAGAAGATGCACATGTTCCCACATGTCTTTGGCAGTCTTTTGAGCATCAATACTTCGGTAAATAGGATTGGGAATCCCCTGAAGTATGTAAGACATTGCCAACTGATTTGCCTCTTGTTGCAGTGTTTGTTCAGTTGTGTAGTTAGCGACAGCAATGGGAGTTGATGTTTCTTCTCTTTCTGTAGTTCCTGGAACAACATTTACTGGAAGTGGAAAGGGTCCTTCTTCAATGGCTTGCTTAAGATATTTCCCATGGGGTTTACGGAGTTCAATGAATCTAAGAAATCTACTAGCCCACTGCACATAGTTACCAGGTGTCAGCATAGGTGGAGTATCCTGATTCCCAGCTTCATGTCGGGATTGCTGACTGCTGATTGCCTCACACATCTTGTTAAACCAATGTGGTTCTCTGGAGTAGGATGGATTGTTCAGCATTTGATTCTGTTGCATGATTTGTTGTGGGGATACTTGTGGTGGAGAGAGAAATTGATGTTGTTGCACGAATGCTTGTTGTTGTTGATACTGAGGATGAAATTGCTGTTGTTGAGGATATTGCTGTAGCTGATAGTAGTAATTGAAGTGAGGTGGTTGAGACATGTCTGGATCTTACAGATAATTAAGATATGTGTTGATGAGTTATGTTAAGTTGGTTTGGAAATCAGAAGATTGTGTCCAATTGCGATAAGTGCTGTTCACTGAAGTGCGATAAGTACAGTTCACCAAGTGCGATAAGTACAGTTCACCAAGTGCGATAAGCTTCAATAGCGATAACGATAGTAGAAAATGAGATAAAACTAAAAAGTGCGATAAACAATGACAATTTGGATATGTTATCTTAAAGTACGATAAATTATAGCGAAATGCGATAAAATATCAAACTGCGATAAGATAAGATAGCAAACTGCGATGATTTATGGCAATTGCAATAGTTTTATCTTAATTTCAAGTTCGATAATTCTCAACTCTTGTACAAGAGAAGAGAAGCAACCAAGTCGAAGTATTTTCACTTTCTTATACAAGAAAGTACAATACTGAGTCCCAATGCCGATAACTGAAGATCTGCCAAATGCGATGAAACCCTAACTTATCTTGATTCGAACTGCGATGAAACCCTAACTTATCTTGATTCAAAATGCGATAAACCCTTAGTTGTCGAAGTTCACTCAGAAACCAAAATTTTCACTTTTCATCAACTTTTCCAAATCGCTAATAACACGGATTACACCAAATCGTCCAAATAACCAATAAACCCGATTGTTTTTTACTTTAAACGATTAGTAATCACAAGATTTGATGAAGATTAAGCTCGTTAACGTATAAAAAATGAAATTCGATGAAGATTTGTGAAATTTCAACGAGATCAAAGGTACTTTTCAACACGAACAAGAGTTTAACGTTAAGATTTGAACTAAAACCTTACGAGATCTATAAAACCAACGTAGTTAACGATACTAATGACTCAAAAAACACGATCCTAACTATCCCTTGGCGAATGATACCACTTGTAGGTCGTTGATATCTCAAACACACACTCACGTATGAAAGCTAAAATACGATCTACTACTATATAATAAGCTACGATTAAGAGGTAAAGAGAATAAGCAATAAGAGAAGAAGAATAAGATGAGAAAAGAAGAGATTTGGAATGGAAATTCAATTCATACGATACAAGAGCATGGCTTACGCAAGATACATGAATAACCAACACTAAATGAGATGCCCCAAGCCTTCTATTTATAGGCACTTGATTAGGGCAACTCTTACAAGATATCTTCTAGAAGGATTAAGACTAAGATGGGCGGTCCATGGGCTTCTAATGGACCGCACCATTAAACTAAATATAAAGCCCATATTTAAGCAACATGAATCGAAATGAACAAGACTTGAAATATATTTGAAACGTGTTCCTAACATAAACATATCCCGACAACATCTACATCCACTCTCTTTTAGAAAATACGAGCTGAACCATTTCCATTTTTAACAACAACACACTTCAATGAAGTTATGGGGAAGCTAAGAGCAGATATGGAAACAAGATTCAATGCTCAACGTCCATGTGAATCTCAGGCTTGATCATCAACATCAGGAAAAACTCTATCATTGGACCGTCTCTCCAAACTCATGGTAGATAAGTTTTTGAATGATGATTCACTAAAACAAGCTCACCCCAACATATACAATGGATTACTGGAACCCGAAGCTGAACCATCGACAACAACTCAAGCTGACAATCAACCTCAAGACCTCGAGAAGCAAAATAAGAAAAACAACTCTGAAGCAATCAAGCTTATCAAGAAATTGTCAACAAGAGTAGTCGCGTTGGAAAGCCAATGTCATCCACAGTCACAAAGGCGCAGTCAGGATGATCCCAAACAGGATGATCCTGAGGGGGAGATAGGCGCTAAAAGACAAAGAACCACAACAACTACAACCTTCTCACACACAAGCAAGCATCACCTCAACAACAACAACAACACAGATCCAGTTCACAACAACAAACGAACGAATATGAAGACGTGAACATGGACGATGAAGCCGTTGGGGATGAAACTCACAAAGAAGGTATAGATGTTGATAAAGACTTTTGGACGGGCATGACATATCGGGAAGGAGATATACCTCCAGGGCTCGGAGGATTTGATGCTTCGGATATAGATGATTATGATGCATTTTATGATGTGTTGAAGGATCCACTACACACGGATGAACAAATTGAAGATCCTACAACAACAAAACTGAACAGACTATTCTCTAATCTGCATGAAAGATTTGGATTGAATATCGGGGAAGATGATCCAATGGAACAGAGAGTAGAAGGTATCTATGATTCGGTAATCTACAAGTTTAAAAGTGATAGAGATCTTAATACAATACTTATCGATCAAGAGGTATCTAAAGCTCTCGGTGCTTCTACTTCTTCAACAATTGAAAGAGATGTTACTGGACAAAGAAGAAGAGAATGCCCTCCACTATGGAAACAAATCCCTAGAGTTCCAAGATCTGACACCGCTCCTTTAGTTCCGTACTTCAATGACGATCTCTTATACATGCTTAACGGTCCAAACAAATACCAACCATCTACCAAGGAAGTTGCAACCTATGAAGAAATTCTAGATCCGTTCATGGAAGAAGAAAGATTTGCAGACATATTCAATGATGAGGAAGTAAGTCCAGAGAAGTACAATAGAGACGCATATATGGGGATCATTAATGTTAATGAAAGATCGAGGGGATTCTATCGACTAAGGCAGCTCAGACGCAAGCCTCGTAAAGAAGTCTACTCAAAACACGGAATCCTCATATACGTCGAAGTTAGCTCAAATTATCAATATTCTCATGGATCAGTTGAATATCACGTTGTTAGGACAAATAATCAACACTACCACTTCACCGAAGTTGACTACATCAATCTTCATCCTCGTGATCTTGAAGACATTCTAAAAAGAATAAGAGACTGCTTCAACAAGAAAGCCATTGACCAAGATGTGATTGAATCAGTATTGATTTTCATGAGGGCTTATGTTGTAGTAGCTTACATCAAATACTTCCAGATGGAGATTGAAAGCTATCAGAGGAAAATCAACTTGACTCCTCCGATGTTAGCTTATGTTGGTATTCAGAAAATCAAGAGCTGGACATGTTTCACAAGACCAGGGCTTGGACTATGTCTGGTGTATGTGACTGACAAGAAGCAAAAGAAATTGTTCAGAGTCATTGAAGTAGCCAAGTTTTCTTCTGGTACTCTGCTACGAATTCTGAAGAAACTTGAGCAAATAAAGAGAAAGGTGGAGAAACTGCAGATAGAGATGACTGCAAGCAATCATCGCATGTTGATAAGAGTTGTGAATGTGATAAATGAAAGGCTTACACTTCGAGCATCATGGAGACGAATGGAACAAAGAATCGGATGTCGAAGTTGGCCTGACAAGAAGCCCATAAATAGAAGACCCGAATGATCTACCCTTAGGGGGAGATTGTTGGAACATAAAAAGTGTAAATCATTAGTGCATGGACTTCTATTTATCTTTTGTATTAGTATAGGGTATGTTGTGTAACATTGTGGGGTTGTGACAGCATAACACTATCCCAACACTTGTATAGTTGCGATAGTATGCTTGACTATGTATGGGTATAAATACCCCCTACCTCATGGGTTATGAGGTGTATGTTCTTTCTAGTATCAATGCGAGACTTTCCTTCTTTTCTCTCATTTCTCTCTCTCTAAACTAAAGTGTCCACACCCACTTTATCTCACTAAGATTATTAGAGTAGACGTGATATTATTGGAACAATAATATCCTCATCTAAGTCACCATAAAGGAAGGCATTATTAACATCAAGTTGGAAAAGAGGCCACTTATTTTTAACAGCTAAAGCAATAAGCAGTCTAACAGTAGACATTTTCACAATAGGAGAAAAAGTTTCATTATAATCTATGCCTTCTCTTAGGTTAAAACCTTTAGCAATTAACCTTGCTTTATATCTATCTATTTCACCACTAGATTTGTATTTGATTTTCCAGATCCATTTGTATCCAATGGGTTTTCAATTAGCAGGCAATTTAGTTATAATCCAAGATTTATTTTCATTTAAAGCTTCAATTTCATCATTCATAGCATCAATCCAATTAGGATCAAGAATAGCTTCCTCATAACATGAAGGTTCAAAACTTTTATTAAGATTGGAAGCAAAGCAAAAACTATCAAAGTCTAGATTAGAATAATTCACAACTTTTTCTATGTCATATTTCAATTTGCCTTCAACAATAAAGTCATTCAGATTTTTTGGCATTCTAGTAGGTCTGGTTGACCTCATTGTAGTGATGGCTAGCAAGCCTTTTTGTTCAGGATTGGACTCATCAGAGTCAGGATCAGAGTTGGCATCTGAGTTAGTGCCAACAGAATCCGTTTCAAGAAAAACAGTGTGTAACATCCGGTAATTTTCCAAACCCTTTTCGCTAGCAAAATACTTATTTTTGCGTTACCTTAGTATTTAAACTTTTTTCTGAACTTATTTGAACTTGAGAGACAGTAGATATCTGGATAAACGTGAGCGTTATCCCTTTATTATGTCAGAACAACCTAGAAAGAACGAAACAATCGATTTGCCAAATGAATTAACTTTGAGAAAGCTATGCGTATTTATACTCGTTTTTATTAGAAAAATCATTTCGGAAACAATGGCGCAAGTTTCGTAATTTTTTGTGTCCGTTTGGTACTGTAACACCCCAACCCGACAAGGGTAAAGATATCACAACAATGGTGGCATATCAGAAGTCAACAAAGCATTCAATAAACAAAACCTCATAAGTCTTAACATTAAATCCAAAATAAGTCAACATGACTTAAATCAAAATGCAAGACACAATAGCTTAAGTACAAAATCCAATATTTAAATGCCTAAACAATGGCATATCAAGATAAATAGAAGTTCAAATGGCAAAGCTAAATAACTAAGTCAACTCCAAAATAGATTGCTCTCATCCCAAAGCTAAACCCAGCTCCTAGCTTAAGTACCTGCCGCACATGAAAAGAAACATGCGGCTGAGCTTCAAAAGCCCAGTGAACAGATATATAGATAACGAAAACAATAGCAATAGCAAATGCAAAAACAGTTTAGGAAAACGAAATGATACGAAGTTGACATGAAAGGAATGAGAAGTAGATCATGAATAAAAGAAAAGATTCAAGAAACAAGAACACAGCAATTTATCACGAGCCCCGACGACTTACGATACCATAGCATTTCTAATATAATAAAACATACCTGTATAGAGTGATCAGCTCTTAGTTAAATGTGAAAGACGTGTATCGCACACACCATCAGTCACCAGATATAATAGCATACAACATATACAGATAACAGATCAAATCTAGAGTGCACCCATACGCCCCACAGATAAATCAATAATCATAATATAATGGCCATAGCAAAATAATAATTAAGGGACGGAACAGGTCATCACTCTCCTGCCCTAGAGTCATGTCAGAGGTGCGTCAATGACATGAACTTGAAAACCTCATGCCTAGTTATTGGCTCATAATATTAAACTGTAGAACAAAGGTCGGGCGTACTATCAAATAATCAAAATTATATCTTAAGGGTACGTAGCAAAAGATTCAAATCAAAGATCACATCGAAAGTTCACAAACAAAAGGGAACATAGCAAAGGTATAGGGAATCCTAATAAGGAATTGAATTCTGAAAGAAAAGAACTGAAAAGCCCTTACTGAAAAAGGACGGAATATCTGTACCTTATAATCGAAGCAAAAGACAAGAAAGCAAATGCGAAGCAGAAATCAAGGCTTCTCCTTCTTCACACCTAAAGAGGTAGAAGACGGAATTACGAATTATTCAAACGTAAATTATTACTTTTAATTTACTTTTCATTTTGTAACTTTCCAGATCCAGTAATATGTTAATATTCTGGATTAGGTTAAACCTTTATTTCAAACTCATCATGTATTTAAAATACCTTTTATTAAGTTACAAAAGTTCAGGGTTAGTTATGACAATCTTCATAGTTTAGGGTTTTAATTGCAAATTCATTTACTTCAAAGGATTAAAGTGAAAATAATTTAGTTTACAACTTTTACAGAACCTTACCTCAGCATTATGTGAAATACGAATTAGACCCTCACAATTCAATTATTACACAATTAGTCCCTTAACTTTACAAAACTTACAATTTATTTCATAATTTAATTATAATTACATATCAATCCCACAAATACTCAAATTTACCCATTACACCCTGAATGACTTTATTTACTTAAAATAACTTCAAGTTTCCGGATCTTACACTTTTAGTCCTTCCATTTTAATTATTTACAATTCGACCCCTTTAATTATAATTAATTCATTTACTTGCAATATTTACACTTAGGACCCTCAAGTTATATTTTTCTCACCTTCCTACTGACTTATAAGACATTATAAAAATATCCCAGAAGTTTAAAAGTTGACAAAACAAGCCCTTACACTTTTTATTGCAAATCGTATAACCTTTTAATGTACCAAAACAAGCCCTAGTTTTAACCAATCATTAAACCATCATCATACAATCATTAATTACATTAATTACATCAGATCTATTCATATAAACCCTAACCCTAATTCGTTCTAGGGTTTTCTTCTTATTTTCTTTGTTTTTCATGTAAACCGATTACAACAATAATTCGCATCAATTATTCTAAGCTTCTATAAATCACGTGGTTATTTTTATAGGCTTATATTATTAGTATAGAACATATAAAAATTATAGATACACCTCAGAAAAATCGTATAACCTTATTTGGAATTCGAGTGTATTTTAACTCTCATAATTTTGTACGCTATATTTAACTTGCATGATCCATGTTCGACATTTTTACTGAGTTATATACAATATATAGGTCATTAGAAAAATACTAGATCGATCATAGAACGTAAGATTTAAGCGTATGGTTTTATACCTATCGAGCGAATGAAAATCGAACAAAATAAAACACCACGATCGAACAAAGCTTCCACAACTCGAATCCTATTTTTCCTAGCTTGCTTACACCTTGATCAACTCCAGAAAAATACTAGCTCACGTCCAGAAGGTCGAATGGAATTTTGGTCGAATTATGAATGTATCGATATTAGGGTTTCGGTATTTAGGTTTTGTAAAATAGAATAATTTTGATTTTGTATATTAAATTGGCCGACTAGGAGGGGGAATATATCCAGAAATTTAGCCCAAAAGGTTATCCCAAAATCACACCTTTATTTTGTATATAATTCCCATAATTATTTTGTAGTTATCTAGTTAAAATAATTTTGCAAACTATATATATAAGGTTAATTAATTAATTTCGGACCATATATATATACATATGTAATTTTGTAATTTTCTTGACATTTAATATAATGTAGTGTTGTCCCAGAAATTTAATTACTTGATATGTAGTTCATTTCATAATTTTTGGATTCAATTCGGAATTGTTATAAGTGATTTTATTAAGTATTATGGATTCAGGGGTAATTTGGTCATTTTATAGGTTATCTGAATTTCAGGTATTACAACTTCTTCCCCACTAACAAAAAAATTTCGTCCTCGAAATTTGCAGGAAGTAGAAAGAAAAGAGAGTAGGGAAAACAAAACAAAGGAGAACGGAAAACAAAACAAAGACATACCAGACTAAAATGAGAATTGCGGATAACTAGCTCGTATTGACTCTTCAGTTTCCCAGGTAGCCTCACGCTCCGGGTGATTCCTCCAAAGAATCTTTACGAACGGGATGACTTTGTTTCTCATGACACGTTCCTGACGGTCCAGAACCGCTTCCGGTTCTTCAGACAAAGACATATCTGGCCGGATCTGATCAAGTGGATAAGATACGACATGCAATGGATGATAATTGTATCCTCTCATGAGAGATACATGGAATACATTATGCACATGAGATAGCTGAGGAGGTAGAGCCAAACGATAAGAAACCTCCCCAATACGTTCCAGGATTTCGAACGGTCCAATAAATTGAGGACTCAACTTGCCCTTGATTCCAAAACGCCTGACACCACGGAAAGGAGATACTTTCAGGAATACCCGATCACCTACATTAAATTCTAGATCCCGACGGTGCTTATCAGCATAGCTTTTCTGGCGAGCACGCGACTCTTTCAGTTTCTCTCTAGCAACCGCTACCTTTTTATTTGTGACCTCAATCATCTCAGGTCCTTCAATCAAACGTTCACCTACTTCGTTCCAACAAACAGGAGCCCTACATTTCCTACCATACAGCATCTCGAAGGGAGCCATTTGAATACTCGCATGCCAACTGTTATTATACGCAAACTCTACTAAACACAAGTACTCATCCCAACTACCTGCCCATTCCAATGCACAAGCTCTTAACATGTCTTCCAAAGTCTGAATGGTCCTCTCAGACTGACCATCAGTTTGGGGATGAAATGCAGTACTAAACTTAAGGTGAGCGCCCCAATATTTATGAAGTCCCTTTCAAAAACGCGAAGTGAAACGAGGATCACGATCTGAAACAATAGACGAAGGCATACCATGCAATCTAACAATCTCTTGCTGGAAAACTTCCGCCAACTTACTAACACTAAAGGTCATACGGATAGGTAAGAAATGAGCGGATTTAGTTAGCCGATCAACGACCACCCAAATCGCATCATGTCTTTTACGAGTAACAGGCAGACCACAAACGAAATCCATGGAAATCTCATCCCATTTCCATGTGGGAATTTCCAAAGGTTGTAATAGACCACTAGCTCGCTGATGCTCAATCTTAACTTGCTGGCAGGTCATGCATTTAGCAACAAATAATGCCACATCTTGCTTCATACCATTCCACCATAAATGTTGCTTAAGATCTCGATACATCTTGGTAGAACCAGGATGAATAGCGAAAGGAGAACTGTGAGCTTTCGACAACACAGCCTCACGCAAGTCGGAATCATTAGGCACGCATAAATGATCC
The DNA here is from genome assembly GCA_021014915.2 of Artemisia tridentata subsp. tridentata. Classification (NCBI taxonomy): domain Eukaryota; kingdom Viridiplantae; phylum Streptophyta; class Magnoliopsida; order Asterales; family Asteraceae; genus Artemisia; species Artemisia tridentata. The sequence continues at coordinate 183,117,353 of CP139509.1, read as the reverse complement.
TCATACCAGACAACTCCATCGTCGTCAACTCTAAACTCAGTTTGCTTACCCTCTTCAATATTTTGAACTATAGCCCAGAGTTCACCATCATCTTTCTGAGCATCTTTGATACGCAGCATCAGATTTGACTCAATCTTTAGACTAGCCCAGTAACCCACATCCCGCCGAAAACACAACTCAACATCCAAACGCTCCAAATCCTTGAGGACACGCTGATCAATCTCTAAACTTGCAATCACTCCAGATTTCCGACTAAGTGCATCTGCAACCACATTAGCCTTACCTGGATGATACTGGATGTTTGTGTCATAATCTTTCAAAAGTTCCAGCCATCGCCTCTGCCTCATATTAAGCTCCTTCTGAGTAAAGATGTATTTGAGGCTCTTGTGATCAGTGAAGATATCACATGATTCACCATACAAGTAATGCCTCCAAATCTTCAACGTAAAAACTACAGCTGCCAATTCTAGATCATGTGTTGGATAATTTTCCTCATAGGGTTTCAGTTGCCTCGAAGCATAGGCAATCACCTTGCCGTTTTTCATAAGCACACAACCCAAACCCTTCTTAGAAGCATCACTATAAATTTGGAAACCTCCAGGACCCGATGGTAAAGTTAGAATAGGTGCAGACACCAAACGCCGTTTCAACTCTTCGAAACTCTGTTCACGCTCATCAGTCCATACAAACTTTTCACCCTTCCGCATTAATTGAGTCAATGGCAAAGCCAACTTCGAAAATCCTTCTACAAAATGCCTGTAGTAGCCAGCTAATCCTAGAAAACTCCTGACTTCAGTCACAGTGGTAGGTCTCGGCCACTTGGGTATAGCCTCAACTTTAGATGGATCCATGGTAATACCATCTGCAGACACAATGTGACCTAGGAAAGCTACTTGATTCAGCCAGAACTCACACTTAGAAAATTTCGCGAATAACTTCTGCTGCCTCAGGATACCTAATACAATACGCAAATGTTGCTCGTGCTCTTCGGACGATTTAGAATACACTAGAATATCGTCAATGAAAACGATGACGAATTTATCAAGAAATTCATGGAAAACCCGATTCATTAAATCCATAAACACAGTAGGAGCATTTGTTAAGCCAAAAGGCATAACCAGGAACTCATAGTGTCCAGAACGGGTGCGGAAAGCAGTCTTAGGAACATCCTGCTCTTTAACTCGCAATTGGTGATAACCAGATCGCAAGTCGATTTTGGAGAAAACTTTAGCTCCTTGCAATTGATCAAACAAGTCATCAATGCGAGGAAGCGGATAACGGTTTTGAATGGTAATGCGATTAAGCTCACGATAATCAATACATAGACGCATAGACCCATCCTTCTTCTTCACGAAAAGTACAGGAGCACCCCATGGCGAAACACTAGGTCGAATAAATCCACAGTCCAGCAACTCTTCCAGTTGCTCCTTTAACTCTTTCAGTTCAACAGGTGCCATCCGGTACGGAGCCTTAGAGATAGGTTCGGCACCGGGAATTAGATCAATAGAAAATTCCACTTCTCTAGCCGGAGGAAGACCAGGAAGTACTTCAGGAAAAACGTCAGCAAAATCCCGAACAATGGGAACACTAGAAATATCTGGAATCTCCACAGACGAATCCTTAACCGAGGCTAGATAACCTTGGCAACCATGAGACATCAAGGTTCGAGCTTTCAAGGCGGAAATGATTTTAACGGTTTTAAGAGGGCGAGATTCATGGTAAATGAATTCGGGATTATTCATGTCACCGAAAATCACATTTCTGGCATGGCAGTCAATGGTTGCTCGATGGAAAGCCAACCAGTCCATACCTAAGATGACATCGAAGTCAATCATGTCTAAAGGAAGTAAATTTGCCGGACGAATCCGATCATCGAAATGTAACGGACAGTTTAAATATTCATGGTTTATGAGAATGTGGTTTTGCATGGGGGTAGATATAGCAATTGGGTTATTTAATGGTGTTGCAGGTATGTTCAGTTTCTTAGCCAAATTCGTAGATATGATAGAGTGTGTTGCTCCAGTGTCAAATAACTCGAAAACAGTAAAAATCACCAATATACAAAAAGCCGGTAATGGTACCTGTAGCCTTAGCTGCCTGATCTCGCGTAGTAGAAAACACACACCCAGTATTCGGAGGTGGAGGAGGCGGAGGTAGCAGGTAATTCTTAGCAGATGCAGGATTCTGCTTTGGGCAGTCCTTTACCCGATGCTCAGCAGACCCACATCGGAAACATGCACTAGTTGTTCTACGATACTCTCCTGAATGATTTTTCCCACAAGAAGTACAGATTGGAGGTGTAGATAAGCTCCCAGATGAACCCTTCTGAGAACTTGATCCAGAACCACGAGACTGCTGCTGAAAACCCTTAGAAGGTTGATCCTTCCACTGCTTCTGACCATTATCATTCTGCTTAGAATTTGAACCAGCATCCTGACCCCTAAAATCTGGTTTCCGCTGATCATAGCTCCTACCTGACTGACCCCGCTGCTCAAAGTTCTTACCAGAATACCCCTTGTTGTCCCGATTCTGACCTTGCGGCTGAATCCTGTCGCCATCACGGTTTCTCTTGAAACCCACCTTCTCATGAAATATCTCAATGTTGCGAGCTGCGTCGCAACATGCTGACGGATCAAGGAACTCCTGATTAAGAAGACGATCTAAAACCCAACTCTTCAGTGCCCACTTGAAATGCTTGGCTTGATGTTCAGCATCCCCAGCAACCGGGCCCACAAAGCTAACCAATCTCTGGAATCGCTCCAGAAATTCCCCTGCATTCTCAGTCTCAAGCTGAGAGATAGTGTTGTACTCCCGAATAAGTCTCTGCTGTTCGGACACAGGGAAGTACCTATTATAGAACGTAGCACAAAAATTAGCCCAAGTACAACCAAGAACATAAGCATCACCTCCCTTAGCTTCCTTGTGCGCCTTCCACCAGTTAAGCGCATCTCCCTCAAGCTTAAACGCAGCCAGACGAGTCTTAAACCCGTCTTCACAACCCAGCACCTCAAACAGCTTCTCCATGTGTGTTATCCAGTCCTTTGCAGCATGAGGAGTAGCAGCAGAACTGAACGACAACGGCTTAAGTTTATTGAAACTCTCCAGCCAACCATTAATGGTAGTGGGTCGGCCCCCACCGCCAATACCACCAGCACCACTAGAAGGACCAGCACCACCAGATCCACCAGAGGGACCAGCTCCATTACGAAACTCGTTGATCGTCCGAGTGATCACCTCATTAGCATTAAGCCCAGGTAGCAAATTGGCTATAGCATTAGCCACCAACTCCTCCAAATTAGGGATCTCTTCCTCCCCTTCTGAATAATCACCACCACGACGAGTAACAACCATCTACAGGATTTTCAAACGATTAGAAAGATCAAACAGGAAATGATAGAGCAAAAGAAGACATGGTAGAGTAGGACAGGAAAAGAGTGCGCGAAAGGAAAACCTAATGTCTACCCAGATCCTCACAGGTCGATAGCCTAAGCTCTAAGGTTTCATGAAAGCCTGTTCTCTGATACCATAAATTGTAACACCCCAACCCGACAAGGGTAAAGATATCACAACAATGGTGGCATATCAGAAGTCAACAAAGCATTCAATAAACAAAACCTCATAAGTCTTAACATTAAATCCAAAATAAGTCAACATGACTTAAATCAAAATGCAAGACACAATAGCTTAAGTACAAAATCCAATATTTAAATGCCTAAACAATGGCATATCAAGATAAATAGAAGTTCAAATGGCAAAGCTAAATAACTAAGTCAACTCCAAAATAGATTGCTCTCATCCCAAAGCTAAACCCAGCTCCTAGCTTAAGTACCTGCCGCACATGAAAAGAAACATGCGGCTGAGCTTCAAAAGCCCAGTGAACAGATATATAGATAACGAAAACAATAGCAATAGCAAATGCAAAAACAGTTTAGGAAAACGAAATGATACGAAGTTGACATGAAAGGAATGAGAAGTAGATCATGAATAAAAGAAAAGATTCAAGAAACAAGAACACAGCAATTTATCACGAGCCCCGACGACTTACGATACCATAGCATTTCTAATATAATAAAACATACCTGTATAGAGTGATCAGCTCTTAGTTAAATGTGAAAGACGTGTATCGCACACACCATCAGTCACCAGATATAATAACATACAACATATACAGATAACAGATCAAATATAGAGTGCACCCATACGCCCCACAGATAAATCAATAATCATAATATAATGGCCATAGCAAAATAATAATTAAGGGACGGAACAGGTCATCACTCTCCTGCCCTAGAGTCGTGTCAGAGGTGCGTCAATGACATGGAAAGGAAACCCTCATGCCTAGTTATTGGCTCGTAATATTAAACTGTAGAAAAAAGGTCGGGCGTACTATCAAATAATCAAAATTATATCTTAAGGGTACGTAGCAAAAGATTCAAATCAAAGATCACATCGAAAGTTCACAAACAAAAGGGAACATAGCAAAGGTATAGGGAATCCTAATAAGGAATTGAATTCTGAAAGAAAAGAACTGAAAAGCCCTTACTGAAAAAGGACGGAATATCTGTACCTTATAATCGAAGCAAAAGACAAGAAAGCAAATGCGAAGCAGAAATCAAGGCTTCTCCTTCTTCACACCTAAAGAGGTAGAAGACGGAATTACGAATTATTCAAACGTAAATTATTACTTTTAATTTACTTTTCATTTTGTAACTTTCCAGATCCAGTAATATGTTAATATTCCGGATTAGGTTAAACCTTTATTTCAAACTCATCATGTATTTAAAATACCTTTTATTAAGTTACAAAAGTTCAGGGTTAGTTATGACAATCTTCATAGTTTAGGGTTTTAATTGCAAATTCATTTACTTCAAAGGATTAAAGTGAAAATGATTTAGTTTACAACTTTTACAGAACCTTACCTCAGCATTATGTGAAATACGAATTAGACCCTCACAATTCAATTATTACACAATTAGTCCCTTAACTTTACAAAACTTACAATTTATTTCATAATTTAATTATAATTACATATCAATCCCACAAATACTCAAATTTACCCATTACACCCTGAATGACTTTATTTACTTAAAATAACTTCAAGTTTCTGGATCTTACACTTTTAGTCCTTCCATTTTAATTATTTACAATTCGACCCCTTTAATTATAATTAATTCATTTACTTGCAATATTTACACTTAGGACCCTCAAGTTATATTTTTCTCACCTTCCTACTGACTTATAAGACATTATAAAAATATCCCAGAAGTTTAAAAGTTGACAAAACAAGCCCTTACACTTTTTATTGCAAATCGTATAACCTTTTAATGTACCAAAACAAGCCCTAGTTTTAACCAATCATTAAACCATCATCATACAATCATTAATTACATTAATTACATCAGATCTATTCATATAAACCCTAACCCTAATTCGTTCTAGGGTTTTCTTCTTATTTTCTTTGTTTTTCATGTAAACCGATTACAACAATAATTCGCATCAATTATTCTAAGCTTCTATAAATCATGTGGTTATTTTTCTAGGCTTATATTATCAGTATAGAACATATAAAAATTATAGATACACCTCAGAAAAATCGTATAACCTTATTTGGAATTCGAGTGTATTTTAACTCTCATAATTTTGTACGCTATATTTAACTTGCATGATCCATGTTCGACATTTTTACTGAGTTATATACAATATATAGGTCATTAGAAAAATACTAGATCGATCATAGAACGTAAGATTTAAGCGTATGGTTTTATACCTATCGAGTGAATGAAAATCGAACAAAATAAAACACCATGATCGAACAAAGCTTCCACAACTCGACTCCTATTTTTCCTAGCTTTCTTACACCTTGATCAACTCCATAAAAATACTAGCTCACGTCCAGAAGGTCGAATGGAATTTTGGTCGAATTATGAATGTATCGATATTAGGGTTTCAGTATTTAGGTTTTGTAAAATAGAATGATTTTTATTTTGTATATTAAATTGGCCGACTAGGAGGGGGAATATATCCAGAAATTTGGCCCAAAAGGTTATCCCAAAATCACACCTTTATTTTGTATATAATTCCCATAAATATTTTGTAGTTATCTAGTTAAAATAATTTTGCAAAATATATATATAAGGTTAATTAATTAATTTCGGACCAAATATATATACATATGTAATTTTGTAATTTTCTTGACATTTAATATAATGTAGTGTTGTCCCAGAAATTTAATTACTTGATATGTAGTTCATTTCATAATTTTTGGATTCAATTCGGAATTGTTATAAGTGATTTTATTAAGTATTATGGATTCAGGGGTAATTTGGTCATTTTACAGGTTATCTGAATTTCAGGTATTACAGGTACGTTAAATGGGTCCCGCAGTATATATTTCAAAAGTTTTCCCTAATTACCCTTTCACCCCCTCCGCCCCTTTTTACACCCACGCCCCCTTTACTTTGGTTTGCATACATATGGTCCCTCCCTTTCAATGAAAACACTCTCACACTCTCTCTCCTCTCATAAAACACATACACCCCCCTCACATTCTCTCTCTCTCCCTCCCCTTCGCCGGACACCGCCGGCCACCACACCACCGTCGTCAAAATATTTTCTAGCCAAACCCCAAACTTCCCCACCGTGTAGATCCTGACCCCCACATTATTTATGGAGCTTTTGAGCTCGAGTAGAGCTCGTTTGATACCCGTATGCCACCACACCGCCACCACAGTCCACCACCACCACCACCACTTCACCTCACTTTTCTCTCTCTTGGTATGACACTCACGCTCCCCCACCCCCTTTTATTTTGATGTATACCAAAAACCCTAACCCCAACCCCAACCCTAAATCTTTAATAAAAACATTTTTATTTTAAAACTCATTTTAAAACCTCTTGTTTTGCTTAAAAACCATCTGGATCTAAGCTTTGCCGTGGAAATCGTTCAGACTCGGTCTGAGTCACTCGACTCAGCCGAGTCAACTCGTGATTCGAGTTGACTCGAGGTTAGTTATTGTTATTTTTTATTCATTTGGCCTTGTTTGATGTTGTTTCTCTGATTTGTAGCTCGGTTTGGATTTTTAGATTCGTTTTGGTGATGTTTGGATTCGGCCGAGAGGATTAGACCCACGTAGGGTTGAGCCATGGCTAGTGGTGGGTCACAGTGAGGCTTAGAATAGGTTTGGTTTTGGTTAGGTTGATGTTTGATGGATTTGGTCTCGGCTTGGTCTTAGCCGAGGGTTTTGACTCGTGTGAGTCGAGTTGTGACTCATGGTGAGTCACGGCATGTGGGGATTGGTTAGTAGATATTTTGTTTGTGGTTGTGTTTTGGATTAGGAGTGGTTTGGTTTAGGATTAGTGTAGCCGAGAGCCCCCAGGCTCGACGGGGAGTGAGCCGTGACTCGAGACGAGTCATGGCATAGATTTAGATTCGTTTGTTATCTGTGATTGCATTGGATTTTTTTTGGTTTCGGCTTTGGTTTGCTTAGACCGAGAGCCACTAGGCTTGAGTAAGGATTGAGCCGTGACTCAAGGTGAGTCACGGCCTAGATAAGTATTTGTTTACATTAAGATTTGGATTTAGATGTGTTTGAGTTGGCTGAGAACCACGAAGGTTCGGATAGAGTCGAACTACAACTCACGGGGAGTCACGGCAAGTGACAAGTTATTTGGTTTAGTCACGAGTCATTTTATATTAGTTGTCTTCTATTTTATTTCCGTTACTTATTTAATTGGTTGTTTATCGATATGGTGTTTCGGGATAATATCTGGATAACATGGGATAAGATTTGGACATTGGACTTGGATATGTGTTACTAACCTATGCTTGGACGAGAATTGGACATTATTGGATTTACGATATTAGCCGATGGACTTTATGGACGATTTTGGTACTTGAGACGGAAAGAGTATGTTAGAGTCATAAGAGCTTAACATACTTGGACCCGAACATACACAAAATGGTTGATAAACTTGACAACTAATATATACGTGAATGATAATGTCTAATTATATATTAATAACTTGTAAAATGTGACGATAAAACTTATATTCAAGAGTCGTAATGACTTGGAAATGCTTTATAAACGGACGCATCATGTCCAAATTTCGATAAAACCTTTTATGACTTAATCATTTATAACTATTTAATATCCTAAAACCTTTTAGAAACTTATACATTTCTAAATCATAATGTTTTATCAACTGTTTGGGAAATGGGTTAAAACACCGAAACAACCTATTGATGTTTTTCTTTCTTGTTTTTCTTATTTTATATCTTCTTCTTAATCTTAGTTCTTCTCTCTTTTCGTTATTCTTTTCTTCGTATCCGTTTGTGTTTGCCGACTTTTATTGCTTTAACTTCTCGTATCCACACAAGTCTTAAACGTTTATTCCTCTCAAACGCCATTGAAATTAAACCTTTTCATTTTAAATACGAGTATTACTTTATAAATCGCTTTGAGGTTTATTGCTCAGACATACTATTCACTTATTAGGTTGTGCTGAGGTTCATTTGCTGTGCTGTACCATCTGATCATTTGTGAAATCTTGTTTCTCTACTAATACTAAGGTGTGATTCTTAGCCTCACTTTTACTTTTAAAGTGTTTATAAACCCATGGGGGAGATACATGCTGTAGGATCGATTCATATGTTGATTATGTGGAATTCGGGAGGTCGTGGGTTATGGAAGATTATGTTAGCCATTTGAGAGAGAGAGAGAGTAGAGAGGGGAAGTTCTAGTGAGAGAAACACACTTTTTGTGTGTGTGTATATTAATGAACAACCAACCCTTCCCATAACATGGAAAGGGCATATATACTACTTACAATAAACGCCCCTAAAGTGGGCTACGGAGTGGGCATACAGTGGGTAAAGACCCGACCTAGCTCCGTGGATGATACGATATCTAAACTAATACTAACAAAACTAAGAGCTATGCTAAGCATGAAAATACACGGGGTGACCGATCCTTTTTCTTAATCCTAACAATCTCCCCCTAAGGGAGGTCACCCCAAAAAAACAAATTGAGGCTTAGCATTCTATAAATAGATCTTTAGCTCTAGCTTGTATCATTTGATTCTTCAAGTGCTATCTTTGTACGGCAAGTAGTGATCTTTGAGCATAAGTTCCTTATACTTGTGTGATCTTTGAGCTTTCTTTGAGATCATCAGCCACAGTGAATCTCTTAATCATCCTTGATGTAATATTGCCTCCATGTGATTTTTGTGACCTTTGGACTGGCATGCTCACACTTTTCTGGATCATGATAACTATCATCAGAGTTGCGGAAGCTGTGTTGTAGGTCTTTCAGCTATCATGATGTCTTTGATAATGAATTGGAAGTGTGAGCATGGAGTGTGGATTGACACGTCTCTGCTGGAATCAGGTACCACCATCACCATCTTTATATGAATCTGAAATAAAACAGTTAGCAATAAAGTTGGGGAACGAATATGGTTTTGTCATTCGCCCGGTGTGGTTGGATTAACCTTCGGTTCCGTGAGGACCGACCTGTGATCAGGTAGAATCCCCTTTAAAGAAGATTCTCCTTGACAGGACTTTCCAGCTTGTAGTAATGAGTCTTCCAACAAATTAATGTCAGAATCATCATACTAAGCATGTTCTCATACCGGAACGTCTCAAAGCAGACAAAACACGGTAGAGTGAATCAGTGAATTATGTACCCACTGATTGATGAGAAATTGATTAGAAGAATCACTCGCAAGTCACTGGATAAAGAGTTTTTGCCACACTACGAGAGTTTTATAAGTTAAATCACATTTTCATCATAAATACTTTTGTTTGAAAATTTACAAAATCAATGTGCTCGAAAATCAGTTGATGTGCACATCGAAAGGTTTTTCAAAAGTATCCATCAATCCATTTACTGGAACAAGGTTGATTCAAATGCAAATCGCCCCATTGTTGTTTTCCTGTTGTCACAAGTTTGATCCATGAAGGATCTCACATGTCACCCACCAAGAGCTTGTTTGATGTTGGTTCTAGAAGGATTTCCATCTTTATTGTGAATACTTACGTATCACTCGGATGTTCTGGCAATACCACGAGGATAATGCGTAGGACTCTTCATGTATATGTTCTTGCTTTTCACGGTGTATGAAACAGCAAGCATATTGGAAATGTGTCCTAATGAGATTTATGGATGATCTCTTGGCTCTAGACTCAATAGTGCATTTTTTGTAGTCGGAGACTGGAGCGGTGTCTCCTGTTTCAATATCAACATAACTCGTAATGAGCGGTCGATAGATTATGCAGGGTTCCCCGTGAGAATGAAACAAGTCCTTTTAAGAGAACTTGAGTGGCTTAGAAGGTTTAGTGCAGTGCGTCACTGGGTCCATGACATTTTGTCTTCAATACCGGCGTCACCTTAGTAACAACCAGTAGCATATGAATTGAACCCGGTTTCTGCCCTAAGGTTGAATAATTGGAGGGCTATTTCTTTTCACCCGTTCATATTACTTTTCTTTTTAATTCTTCAACCCCTTCTTTTTCCTTTCTCATATTACTCTTTTTTTTTCATAATCATACCTAAGGACTGTCTAATACTAACTGTTCGGTATTGTCCTTGGGTAGATCCATCCGGCTCTGGCGGATCATAGGATGGTTTTCCTAACCTTAGCCACCTTATAACTTCATGACTATCCTATGTTGTCGTTAACCAAATTTTTGAAAAATATCTCAAAGTGTTTATGATTATGAAACACATTTTGTCAACACTTTGAGAGTTTTATACTTTTCAAATGCTCCCCCTTAACATGTGCTTGGATGATTTTATTATAAATTTGCACATGTTGGGTGGAGTTCGCACTTTTTGAATTGATCCACTTTTAGTGAACATGACCGATTCGAGACACGCTTACATCACTAGTTAAACTAGCTTGAAATTATTACCCGGGTTGGTCAAGTCCACAGAAAGTTTCTAGAAATGGTACACTCTACTCAGATACGTCCTCTTCGAGACACGCTTACATCACTGGTTAGACCAGCTTGAAATTATTACCCGACCAGGACACTTCCTTTCGATTAATGACAGTTTTTGTTTCGTCAATTCATTGGTGAAGTCTGAGTCACGCTCACATGAAATGCCACATCCTTTTTGTTATCACAAACCATTTGCTCCCCCTCAATATGTGCATCGATATACGAAAGAGTTTAGCACATATGGGAGAGCTTACATTTAAGTCCAAAACATCACATTTTTTATCAGATTGCATATTTAAATCACATTCTCTCCCCCGATCAGAAATTTCAAACCTTTTGAGATTTTGTGATCCCAATTGATTTAAATAAGTTTAGAAAATATGGGAGAAAATGTGGTCAGGTTTAATATGTGCTGATAATGGAGTGTCTGATCACTACTGATGTTGCACAAAGTTTAAAAAGGTGTCAGAAATTTGAACAAATAATCTCCCCCTCAATTAATGACCCGTTTTCTATTTAAAGAGCTGTAGTCATTGAATTGAGCGTCAAGTATTTGTGAAAATTTAAGTCCAATTACCACCTTGTGAAACACAAAAACTCTCCTAAAGAATCATAGACGAGAAAGAATTTGTGATGCAAAAAAGACTTCTCTTCTTATACGAGAAATAATGCACTGAAACATACATTAAATCGAAGAAACATGGATATAAAGTAATCCATGCCCGGGTGAACTTCACCCAGTGGGAGGAACAGCCGTCTTTTTGGAGACGAGCTTTCCCCATAATGAGGAACGGGTTATAGTCTGAAGTAACTGCAAGCCGGTATGACATGTTTTAACCATTCAATTTAACTTCTGCTCGAGCTTCATTTAAAGTCCCGTGTCATTATTGAATGACATTTCTAGGACCGTAAATGTTATCGATAAACAGAAGACATGCCTAGAGGAACTATTTTTGGTATTTTCTATTTTTCTTATTTTTTTATTTTTTTTATGGTTTTTGTAGGTTTAAGATATGTACAACGTGGAAAATCTTTTTGTGTTTTTATGATTTATATATATACAAAGAATACATGAAGAATTACCACCTCTATTCTTCCTTAGATAGATAAGAGTTCAATCAGATCATTTTCCGCCGAATGGTATCGGATGTCCATGTGAATCAAAGTAGCACCATTTGGCATGGGTTTGTAGTTGACTTCTTGTCAAAACAGGTCTAGAAGGATTGCCAATCACATTCTCCAATGGGTGAGCCTTTGACCACTTACTGATATAATGAAACGATTGATTGAGCTGATGAGAATCTGATCGAATAACCCTCTGTGAAGATGATTCTCCAGAACTCGGGTCTGGAGTAAGATTATGGAGGAGGGGTTCATTATCAATCTCGGGAGGTAGAATTCCATAAATTTGTTCTTCAACACCATGATGAATGACTAGAGATATAATTTCATGAGTTGTTGGAGAAGTACTAATAGATGGTACTTCTTGAACCATTGTGGTTCAAGAAGGAGTACCGGTTGTATCAGCAGATATATGTGCATCAGCGGGAAACATAGGAGATACAACACTTGATGGAGCTGAAAGTATTCTTCAAACCAATAGTTGAACAGTATATCTTCTTTCTTCATGGATGGTGGAACATATAGTGTTGAAGAAACTTGGTTTGCACGACTCCTGAACTGATGTATTCAGGAGCCATATGACCATTTCTTAAACATCAATCAACATGTAGTTTATTCACCCTTCTCCCCCTCAAAAATTGCATATGACTGCCATTTTTGATTGAACGAGTGAATAAGAATACCATCAACGGTAAGTAGATCCACTTGATAACTGACATTTTGTTTATTCACCCTTCTCCCCTTCAAAAATTGCATATGACAGCCATTTTTGATTGAACGAGTGAATAAGAATACCATCCACGGTAAGTAGATCCACTTGATAACTGACATTTTGTTTATTCACCCTTCTCCTCCTCAAAAATTGCATATGACTGCCATTTTTGATTGAACGAGTGAATAAGAATATAATCAACGGTAAGTAAATCCACTTGATGACTGACATTTAGTTTATTCACACTTCTCCCCCTCAAAAATTGCATATGAGGTTGCCATTTTTGATAGAACAAGTGAATAAGAATATACTCCAATGTACGTTGATCCACTTGATGACTGAATGAGCATGGGAAGAGCATGAAACTTGTTGATGAGAATGGTCATAAACAAGAAGATTTCTCTTCTTCCAAAGATAAAGCGCACTCAAGCGTACGCCTTTCTTTTCTTTGAGGAACAGGGCCTGGAGTGTTTTCAGCAGACGCCATTATGTTGACATTGAGGCCCGAGGCTTGAACTACAGAGTTCAAACATCATTGTCGTTTGAAGAACGAGGCTTGAACTGATGTGTGCAAACGTCATATATCGCTGAAGAACGAGGCTTGAACTGATGTGTTCAAACGTCATTTGTCGTTGAAGATCGAGGCCTGAACTGTTGTGAACAGATGTCATTGTCGTTTCCCCTCATATGTTGTGAGCAGCCTGAGTCCAAATGTCAAAGGTCGATCTGTATGACCTGCATTTGAAAACAGACGAAAGAAGAGAGTTTGGAGTGCCGGATCCCCAATTTAAGTTGGGTTCCAGTTGGTTAGTGAAAACAATCTTTGGAGCTGCTGAAACCATAGGTGCCTTGGTTTTAACAATAGGGGCAACACTAGTAGATGCAATGGACCTAGTTAAAGGGCATTGTGTATCTAAAGGGATAACTCTACCAGTTGGCTTCCATTCCTTAACAGGCACTACTCTAGGCATGGTAATCCTCGTTAAAGGGCAATGTTTGCCTAGTGTGAATATTCTGGCTCGTGGGCTTCCACTGAAAGCCCACATTGGTAAACATTTTCCCTGTAGGTTTCCAAGATTGCTTAATTTGTCTAGCTCTCCAAACTTTCTTAACTGGGGGTTTGTTGGACGACTTCAAAAATTTCTCAACACATTTATCATTATTACCTGAAATTAAACAATCATTACATGTTTTGCAAAGTGAATTAGGATTTGAATTATGATTCCGTTTGTTCAAATCTGACTTATTGTTCCTCATGTGGTCTTCTACTTTCTTCTTAGGAACACTTTTAGCTGGTGAAGTCCTATAATTCTTTATATTTCTCCTCGGTTTTGACTCGCTAGCTTTAGTGTCTCTGTTAACTCCTGTAGAAGGACTGATGGGAATCTTAGTCTTTTTCACTTCCAGTTGTTGAACATGTTTTGATGTGTTGGGATCTTAAGTTTCCAAGGGTGCCTCAAAGGTTACATGCTTGTTCTTAGTCATTGAAGATGATGCAATAAACCTATCTCGCTTGCTATCAGTCTTAGGACATGTGTCAATGACGTATTCTAAGAGTTCCTGGGATCATTTAGTGAGGAAGCAGGCATCTACAACTGCACTATCAAGTGGTTTCTCTATTACATCCTCTTCTACAATATCACGAAGAATGTCAAGACTACCCTTAAGTTGAGTGAGATATACCTGATGAGCAGACCTATTGTTCCTAAGGGGAAGCGAAATAGGCACAACATCAATTGCATACTTACTACAAGCAGAAACCTTTGGAACAACATTATCACTAGTGATAATTGGCATTTTTCCTTTCACCTGAGCCTTTAGATTCTCAATCTCATTAAGCATAGAAGTTATCTTTTCATTATGATTGTTACGTGTAACTTTAATCGAGTCATATAACTCCTTGTAATGCAGTTTAACTTTTGAATTTTCAGCTTGAAAACAATCATTTTCCTGTTGCAATTTATTGATGATGTTTTGAAATTGAAAATTCTGAGAATCTAGAGGTGGTGGTTTATAGGTGCCAATCACATCACTACTATTGGCCTTCAATTGAGAGATTTGTGCTTTCAATTTTTGGATCGTGTTAGTGTGAGCTTGAATCCGTTCATCTCGTTTGCTTATTTCAAAATATGCATCAAATTCAGGAGCATCCAACGATGTCTTGGCATTTGAAGTTTTATTTCTTTCTTCTAGATGTTGAAATTTTAATTGCAAATTAAGATTATCAATCTCTAATTTAGACAAATGCCTGACCATGTTATCATGATCATCGTTTTGGATTTTCTCATGCAATTTTTGATTCTCGGCTTCAAGCTCAATGACACGATTCTGGGCAACTTTAAAAGCAATCGATAGATCATGAAATTGAAAAGCAGTTAACGCAGAATCAGTAGCAGTATAGTACACATCCTGAGCAATACATCTCGCAATCAAATTCTCATTGGTGATGAGAATGTTCTTTCTCTCAATCTCACGACTCTTAAGTTCTATCGCATTTTGGGACACCTCGTTTTCCATAACATTAAACACCTTTTTCATTTCTTTTACCTCAGCATCTAGGGATTTTTGAATACCCTCAAAATGTTCTTTGAGTAGTTTAAAGAATGGAATGACCTCAGTTAGATAGCACTGTTTTGTTTGCTCAAATCCCCTTTCCCCTTCAGTAATTCCCGTTGGTGTAATTCTCTTCTTACATGTTTTATCAAAATCAGCAAATAGTTGACTAAGTACATAAATGCCAATTAGAGTTTTACATTCTGTGGGAAGAGTTCTAGGAACTAAATGCATGGGTGTATTAGGTGGGTACACCGTTGCAGCAGGTAATTTCCTTAGGGGTGGATTTTTGACTTCGAGTTCTTCGGCCTTTCTTTTTTGCATGTCTAAGGTCCAAAATACTTGTTCAGGAGTCAATTGAGTTTGGGGAGTGAAAGTGGCTAAGAAGTTCTCCTTTGAATAGTTGTGAGGTTTGATTATGACCTGTTTTGCTACACATACAGGATCATTCATTTTCTCAGCCATTTTTTCTCTATTTATTTCTTCTATCTCACTACTCTCTTCTGATGATGGTACACTAGTGGGGGCATGAACAGGTTTAAGGATTTCAGTACCATCATATAACACAGGTTGGGCCCCTTGTGCACTTCTAAGGTAAGCAGATTTTGGTTCACCTATGGCTTTCTCACTGTGTTCATCACAAAACTTTTTATGCTTGAGCATCATCTGAACAGCTTGTTTGGAAAGGTCTTGTGCGTACAACTTGTATTCGAGTTTATTCTTTAACGTTTTAAGTTTGGAAAAATCATTTAAGAGTTTTGTTTCTTTTTCTTTGAAATTTGTTTCTTTTTCTTTGAAATTCTGTTTCAGCGTATTTACACTTTCTTGTATTACTTGTTTAAGCTGAACAGTTTGCTTAAGTTTCACTTGTAAAGAATGTAACTCCATTTTCAATTTTTCTTCCCTTAGATTACGTTTAGAAATAGGTATACGCATCTGACCATCCATTTCTTGCTCACGTTTAGTTAACTTAAACATAGCACGTTGTTCATATATGGCTACTTGATCTTTATAGATGTTAAGTTGGGTGGTTAATGAGTCTTCAGGGACAAATTCAGTGGTCTCAAGCACATTATCATCATTTAGAACAGAAGATGCGCTACTAGGTACAACAGACGCTTCGTTGTGTTTCACATATTGTTCATATGGGATAACATCGCTATTTCCCATATTAGCAGTATCTGACTCAACAACGTTTGTCTGTTGTACTTTGTCGGGAATCTTTTGTTCATGCAACACATTATCATCATTAATAACAGAAGATACCCCACTAGGTTCAACAGACGCTTCGTTGTGTTTCACGTGTTGCACTTTGGTCATAGCAGTATCTGACTCAACAACATTTGTCTGTGGCTGATGAAGCACTTTCTCTTGAGAATTCGAGCACACAAAGTCCCTATTGGCACTAACATACTCAAACACGTTTATCTGTTGTACATCTTTGGGAATCTTTTTTTTGTCAATCATATTGTACAATCTAAGTATCTCAGATATAGCAGAATCTGAAGTAGTAGACATGATGTAAACGTGCACAGGATTTTACAATTCTACGATTTAAACCGAGAAATAGATTCTTTCGCGGGATTTTACAAAAATCAAGAATAAACCGTGAAATGATGCTTGATATGTGTTATGATAACTGTTGGAATAGTACAATGATTAGAGATTGTGTGTTAAACGTGATGATCATTTGATAGACTAGGTGATATGTTGTTTAGTTGTGATTTGGTTTGGTTGATGCAAGTTGTTAGGGTGAAATTTTGGTTTGAAAACTTAAAACCTCAATAACTTCATTTCGGATGGGATTTGGGCTTCGAAAAATTTGTTTCACAACTTCATATATGAAACTTCACAATATTCAGGCTGTTCCGGTCATTTTGACAGGTATTTCGCTGAAAACGGAGTTACGGTTCAAAAGTTATGGCCGTTTGAAGTTTTGACGTAAAAAGTCAACTTTGGTCAAACCGCAACAAGTCAAAACGCAACAAGCAAATCGCAGGAGGCAAATCGCAACACCCCAAATCGCAGACTCCAAAACGCAATTCTTCAAATCGCAAGTCCTCAAATCACAACAATCTTCAAACCGCAAGACTTGAGCAAATCGCAGACGCTTCAAATCGCAGAGACTCAAATCGCAGAGACTCAAATCGTAACTCACAACCAGACAAAAATGTCACTTTCTTGCGATTTTGTCTTTTTCCCTATTTGTTAATAAACTAAATCGCAGATCCGACCAAACTCAAATCGCAACACTACTTTTCCCTAACCAACTCAAATCGCAACAATGAAACTCTTACCGAGACTCAAATCGCAACATAGAAAAACTTCAAAACACCACTCGAATTGACTTAAACACACCACTAAACGGATGAAACAATCTATCCAAACACTAAACTAAGCTCATACAACAACCCTAATCATGAAAGTACAAACATCTCTCAAGTCTAACCACAAACAAGATCAAACCAAGGTGTTTTCACTAAAAACTAGTCGAACCAAAAGAAAACAACAAAACCAATAAAAAAATCCTATGGGAAACTAGAAGGGGGGGTTGAATAGTTTACCGGTTCTAAGTTCTTTTAAAAATCTTGTTTTAAAAGTTGGCTATTGGAAACTTTGATTCAAACTCTATGTGTAATCAATCAACACCAATATGAACTACACACTACACTAACTAATGCTAAATAATGAAAGTAAAGAGTAGAGTTGGAAAGATCAAACCGAGACAAAGGATTTATAGTGGTTCGGCTACGAAGCTCTTCTTCGCCCTACTCCACTCCCCGAGTACCACACTCGAGAGTTTCAATCACTATGTCAACAACCTCCCTTCAGGCGGAGAAAACCGTACACGTCGCTTATCCTATTACCGACACTAAGCTAAATGTCAAGTGCTAATCTTAGCTAACACCAGTCTACCAAGGTCCACGTGACCAATCACACAAGCCCACTGGCTACAAGAGATCACCACGATCTCAACACGATCACAAAGATCAACTCTCACTTCACTCTACTTAATCTAACTACTCTAGATCCTTTGATCACTCACACACAAGCCCAATGGCTTCAAGAGATCTTCACTATCTCTTAAGATCACAATGATCTTCACTCACACTCTCACAAAAGAAAGATAATCTTGATGCATGCTAAGATACAACAAGGATGTAACAAGTGTTACAAAAACCTAACAACTACAACTCTTGTATCCTCTTGAATGCTTGAGTTCTTCTCTTGCTAGTGAAGAGGAATGATAACACCTTGTATCAACTTGCATACTTGTGTTCTTCTCTTGATAATGAAGAGGAATGATAACACCTTGTATCAACGTGGATACTTGTGTTCTTCTCTTGCTAGTGAAGAGGAATGAAGAGGATCACTTTGAGGATGATTGGATCACTCTTGAACAAAAGAAAAACTAATCTAAATGATCTAAGAAAGAAAGTGTGAAGAGAGTATTCAACTCAGAAAGTTTTGTGTGTGTAAGGATGAATAAAAACTGTGAATGGGGTTGGTTTTTATAGGCAAGAAAAATCTGAACGTTACAGAAAGTTTTGTACGGACGGCTCCACTAAACATGCCACGGCTCCACTAAATTTAGTGGAACCGTGGAGCCGTCCTAGACTAGGACGCTCCAAATTTTGTCTTTTCTGGTGAAAACTTATTTGGGGAAGGTTGGAGCTGATTTTGGGGGGGAAATACCTGTTGTGATTTTTAAACTTATTTTTCCATTAAAACATTTCTTAATAATTCAAAAATAATTTGTCATGTGTATTTTTGAAAAAATGTTTTGTCCCATTAAAATGTGAAGTCTCAAAACACAAATTCACTTCTTTAATCATTTGTCAAGTTGTAAATTTGTTCTTGAGTGATTTGCGTAGAAACAGGATCTTCCGATTAAAAACTTGTTTATGTTAATTTTAACGTAACGTGATTTCACATTTTGTCATCCTCAAAACGTGAAGTAATCGAAAGATATAAATAACGTTTTTAGAACATTATTTGCATCAACAATCTCCACCTTTTTGATGATGACAGAATATAAAATCATTTTAAGTTAAAAATAGTTTTAACTAGTTTTTAATGAGTTTACTCCCATTTCTCCCCTTTTTTGTCTAATCAAAAAGGTGACTAAAGCTCCCCCTTGACGTATACTCCCCCTCATTTGGAGAATATCAAGGAATCGAGCAAGGATTCGTGCTACAAAACAAGGTTAGATGACATATATACAATATCTAACATGTAGCACCTAAGACAAATATCCAACCACAAAATGAATGACTAAGTAGCTAAGCATCTACATAAAATGAAAGCATTCATTCATAAAAGCAAATGTCATACATAGGTATGACTACATAAGAATCATAAAAGAGACAATAGGAAACCTAAATGGCTAAATCCCTAATGACTAAAGGCAAGCTTCATTTCCAAGAAGGGTCCTAAAGATTTATTGGTGAGAAACTAAACAAGGGCATGTTTAGTTGTTTGGGTTAGGAGGTGGTGGAGATTGTGGCATCATTTGGGGTGGAGGTGGTGTTAAGAGATGTTCTATAAACGAGAACATGAAATGAATCTCGTCTCTTAAGAAGAAGATGAGATTACGGTTATGGAGACAACATAGGCAATTAGCCCTATGTAAATCAAAGGGATGGGGTTGGATGGGTTGTGCCATGATAGGAGAAGGTGGTGGTGGTGAGTTTTGTTGGGGATGGAGTTGGCATGGCATAGTCCAATGAAGTTATGGGGGATAGTGTGTACTCCATAGATGATGTTGTCTTAAAGGATGATGAAGATGTTGTGTAGGAAGAGGATGTTTTAGAGGGTGCATTAGGTGGTGATGGTGAGTAAGGAGTGGCTTGGGAAGGTGGTGTCATAGCTTCATCATCTTTTGTGAGATCCACAAAGAGTGGTTTTGAGGGTGGTTTCACAGTTATCCTAGGTTTCTTGGAGATGTGAGAGGTGGATCCTTGTATGGAAGACATGGTGTTTGTGTGATGGGAGGTTGAAGGTGAAGTGCAAGATAAGCTTGCAAGGGTGAGGCCTTAAATAGGCAAGTTGGGTGAAATTTGAATTAAAGTTGATGGGAGTGTCCTATGGTGTAGCAAGGGAATCTTAGGGTGTGTGTGAGGTTGCAAAATTTGCAGGTTTGAGGTTAGGGTTGCAGGGATTCTAGGAGGAACAATAAAAATCCGTCAAACAGGGACACGGTTCCTCTAAATGACCCACGGTACCGTTAAATTTAACGGTACCGTACCTATTTAGTGGTACCGTGACACTATTGTCACAAAAATTTCTGTTGAGGCTAGTTTTGGGCAGCTAGGGGGATGTTTTCTAGGGGAACTAGTTCCTGGAAATGATAGTGCCTCAACTCACTAAGTATTTGTTTTCCTAATATGTCCCCTACAATGCTACATCTAGCACATAAAGATTATCAATCAATTTTCCAAGATAATCATAAGCATGCAAGCATAAAGGACAAGATAAACTAACATCTAAATATCACATAGATCATTCATGCATGGTGATAGATTTAGTACTAAGCATGCAAGATAATTAGAGTATTAATTCCTAATATAGTCTATTAAGGATAAGCCCTAGTAGGAGATATAAATCTCTTCATAACTACTTATGACTTGAGCCTTCTCCCATTCTTGTTATACTCTCGTCTTGAGCATTTATCTCATTCTCATGATTTGGATCATCAAAGGGTGCATAGTGGGTGGAGGATTCGGAAATGAGAATGGTTGACACGTATGACTCGGTTATGGGTTTCAAGACTGGTGTGAAAAGTAAGTATTGAGGACCATGAAGGTAAGGGTGTAGGTTCATGAAGTGGTGATAGAGGCGGGTTAGGAACATCCCATAGGGTATCAATTTATTCTTGTTACCCTTGAGCATTTATCTCATTCTCATGATTTGGATCATCAAAGGGTGCATAGTGGGTGGAGGATTCGGAAATGAGAATGGTTGACACGTATGACTCGGTTATGGGTTTCAAGACTGGTGTGAAAAGTAAGTATTGAGGACCATGAAGGTAAAGGTGTAGGTTCATGAAGTGGTGATAGAGGCGGGTTAGGAACATCCCATAGGGTATCAATTTATTCTTGTTACCCTTGAGATGTACAATTCGCTTAGCAAAGAAGTAAGCGAGATTGTATGGTTGTTGGGTAAGGAGACAGTAGATCATATGAGCAAAACACGCCGGGAGTTGCTCACGATTTCCTGTTAGACTTAGAACATTTTCTCGCAGAATGACTGCCCAAGAAAGTAGTTCATGACGCACCTCTTCCAAACGAATTTTCGTTGGATTAGGATAAGAGGAGTACTTATGAGTACGGATGATTTTGGTTAGTTCGGTGGGAGAGGGTATGTAGGAACAATATGGACTATCCTCTTCACGATAGTTGAAGAGGGACTCAAGACACCAATCCTCAGTATAGGCACATTGCCCATGATTGGGGATTTGAAGGATTTGAGCAAATTGCTCAAGGGTTAGGACAAATTTGAAATTTCTGACCCAAAACCAAAGAGACAAGGATTGATCCTCGTTACGTACGAGTTCAACTTGTCGGAAGAATTCCAACATAAAGCGAGGACAAATGTGCTCGTTTATGTGGAGTAAGCAATCGAATCCTATAGCTCTAAAAGAAGTGTTGATGTCCCGATGGTAAACAAGGGATTGATCAACGACACGGCCTTCATGAAACCAACGGGTTTCAAGATTGACATAGGCACGAATGTGGTTACCGGGAGTTGTGGGTTCTTGTGATATTTGGGGTGTGTAGGTGTCGGTTAGGAGATGATCAAAATCATATTCATGAGACATTTTTGTTTCCTATAAAAGTGTTTTTAGGAAAAATTAGTATGAAGAATAGTTGCATTATATGCACATGCCTAGTGTGTGCCTATATGCAAACTATGTGGAGGTGCGGCAATCTCAACTCAAAAGAAAATAATGAGATTACCCAAACACTCCTAATTTTACTTTTGCTCAAGCAAATAAGTCGAAGAATACATATTGATTATGTAGTTCGATCATGATTTGTGAGATCTTGTATGCATGAGAAAGTGTTTTTAGTTTGCATCAACAATGCATGAAAAGAATAATTTCATGGTCCTAGTTT
Source organism: Artemisia tridentata subsp. tridentata (assembly GCA_021014915.2). NCBI lineage: Eukaryota > Viridiplantae > Streptophyta > Magnoliopsida > Asterales > Asteraceae > Artemisia > Artemisia tridentata. The sequence continues at coordinate 183,094,905 of CP139509.1, read as the reverse complement.
CGTGAGATTTTGAAAATGATGGAATTGGGGTGTTTTGGTAACCTCAATGTTTTGGTACCAAAAATTTTGAAATGTTTTGGTGTTGATGACTTCTAATTGAAAATTTCCTAGAAAAAAATTGAAAAACCCCAATTCAATTTTCATCAATGCATAAACCCTAGACCCAAAATTAAAAAAATTAGAGTAAGATGACTTACAATTTTTATTGAAAAGGGTGAGAATGATTGAGGATCTTGAAACTCAATGTCTTGAATATGATCTTGAAGGGGTGTAATTAAGTTTTGGGTGTGAGGTTAAGTTATGACAGCAGTTGCTGAGGTTATGAGGGTTTGGAATGAGTGGTGTGGGAAAAGGTAACTGAAATACGGAATGTTCCAGATGCACGGTTCCACGGTACCGTTAAATTTAACGGTGCTGTGCCACATTTAGTGGAGCCGTGTATCTGCAGGGATGGTTTTCTGTCCCATTTTGATGTTTGACGAATAAGTCTCGCTGTTTTAGTGAGACTCTATGACACGAGGAAAGAATTTATAACTAATAAATTCCTTTGACTAGGGAACCTAAACTAGACTTAACAAGACACACGAGATGACTTCAAGAGTCATGAGGTTTATGGAACATGTTCCATCATTCCTAGACCTAGATGAAGGTAATTGAAGGATTATCATTTGAGAGGTTTGGTAAGGATGTCTGCGATATTGTCCTGAGAAGGAACTTTCTCAATAGAAATATTTTCTTTCTGAACATTATCACGAAGGAAGTGGTGGCAAATTTTGATATGTTTAGTACGGGAGTGTTGAATGGGGTTTTTGCTCAAGTCAATAGCACCTTTATTATCACACATAATGGGGACGTCATCTAAATGGATGTCATAATCTATAAGAGCTTGTTTCATCCATAGTGCTTGTTGACATGCCTTTCCGGCGCTTACGTACTCGGCTTCGGTTGTGGAGATAGCAAGAGACGTTTGTTTCTTGGAGAACCAAGAAGTTAAGCAACAACCCATGAAGGTACAAACGCCACTTGTACTCTTTCGATCCACATAATCTCCCGCATGATCAGAGTCGGCATAGACAACAGTTTCTACACCGGTCCCCTTGGGATAGAATAATCCCAAGTGTATAGTGCCTTTAATGTATCGGAAGATACGCTTAACTGCTTCGAGGTGAGAGGTTTTGGGATCCTCTTGGAAGCGAGTACAAAGGCAGACACTAAACATGATGTCGGGCCTACTTGCCGTGAGGTATAGTAAACTTCCTATCATACCTCTATACTTAGTGCTATCCACGGACTCACCTTCTTCATCTTTCGTGAGTTTTATTTATGTGGACATGGGAGTTTTCATAGGCTTATACTCTTCTAAACTAAACTTCTTAAGCATCTCTTTACTATACTTAGCTTGATTAAAGAAGATACCATCTTTCATTTGTTTAATTTGTAGACCAAGGAAGAAATTTAATTCACCCATCATGCTCATCTCAAACTCGTCATGCATGATCTTAGAGAAATCATCGCACATCTCTGGACAAGTTGATCCGAATATAATGTCGTCGACATATATTTGAACAATGATAAGATGTGAATCTCTTTTCTTTGTGAAGAGTGTGTTATCAACCTTTCCCATGGTATATTCATGTTCAATCAAGAAAGCTTTCAGTCTATCATACCAAGCTTTAGGAGCTTGTTTAAGACCATAGAGTGCTTTATTGAGCTTGTAAACATGATTCGGATATTCGAAATCAACGAATCTCGGAGGTTGTGCAACATACACCTCCTCGTTGATATAACCATTAAGGAACGCACTCTTCATGTCCATTTGGTATAGTTTAAAGTCTAAGGCACAAGCATAGGCAAGGAGTATTCTAATTGATTCTAATCTAGCTACGGGTGCATAGGTTTCATCATAATCTATTCCCTCTTGTTGGTTATAGGCTTGTGCTACCAACCTTGCCTTATTCCTAACTACGACGCCATTTTCGTCGAGTTTATTCCTAAACACCCACTTAGTTCCTATGATTGTTTGATTCTTAGGAAGAGGTACTAAATCCCAAACTTGGTTTGCGGTGAATTGATTAAGTTCTTCTTGCATGGCAAGTATCCAACTTGCATCCTTAATCGCTTCTCCTACACTCTTAGGTTCTATGGTTGATATGAAACAAAAGAAATTACTTTTTTTTGTGCTTGTGACCTAAGGGTTCTTTGGTTTAAATTACCTATGACATTTTCAATAGGATGGTTTTTGGATTCCTTAATGTTGACAATTTCGTCAACTTCAACTATTTCATCCTCAATGTCATCTTCTAGGGTTTTCTTGCCATTAACCTTAACGGCTTCGTCCTCATCTAAGTCATCATCCACCAAGGGTGATGTCTTAGTTTGTGGAGGACTTTCATCGAATGTCACGTTGAGTGATTCTTCGACTTTCATGGTTTCTCTATTTAGGACAACATAGGCTTTACTATTTTGGGAGTAACCTAGGAAGATACCTTCGTAAGACTTTGGGTCAAACTTGGTGAGGTAATCTTTAGTATTTAGTACGAAGCACTTGCTTCCAAACACTCTAAAATAATCAAGAGTAGGTTTTCTACCTTTCATGATTTCATATGGGGTTTTTCCTAAGATAGGTCTAATTAGAATCCTATTAAGAATATAAGTTGAGGTGTCTACCGCATTACACCAAAACTTTTGCGGAATTGATTGTTCATTCAACATCGTTCTACTCATTTCTTGTAGAGTAAGATTTTTCCGCTCGACTACCCCATTTGATTGTGGAATGCATGGAGCCGAGAAATTGTAAGTAATACCATTAGCATCACAATATACTCCAAATTGCACTTCATTATCAAATTCCCGAACATGATCCGTCCTAATAGAAACTATTGTACATCCTAGTTGGTTTTGGACTTTCTTACTAAAGATTTTAAATTCCTCAAAAGCTTGTGTCTTATTCTTAAGAAATCTAGTCCAAGTATATCTAGAATAGTCATCAACTATTACTAAGGTGTAGTGATTTCCTCCGTAGCTCCATACGGCGGATGGACCGAATAATTCCATGTGAAGGAGTTCTAGGCATCTGGAGGTCGAGACCATATTCTTAGCTTTGTGACTAGAATGTGCTTGTTTTCCAACTTTACAAGCGTCACAAAAGTGTTTGTCAAACTTAATCTTAGGTAGATTTCTAACTAATTCCTTTGATGCCAATGATTGTATCAATCGCATATTGGCATGACCTAATCTTCTATGCCATAGAGTAGAGTTATCATCTATGGTTGCTAAGCATATCCTATCCAGAGGCTTATTTCCTATTTTCATAACAAATAAGCCATTTCTCCTAACTCCTTTGCCTATGGTTTTACCATCCTTAATGATCTCACTACCCTCTTCAGAGAATATAACTCTACACTTATTATCTACCATTTGACTAATACTAAGCAAATTAAATCCTAAGTTATCTACATGCTCAACATTTCTAATAGTGAGGGAGTTTTGAGTGATCGTACCTTTGCCTATAATGTTGCCCTTAAGTTTCCTACCTAAAGTGACATTACCTCCGTTGTATGCCTTGTATGATGAGAATAAACTTTGGTTACCCGTCATATGGTTAGTGTATCCACTATCCTTGACCCATTCGTCAGGCTCCAAGTCAATTACCAAGCATATCTATTGCAAAAGACAAACATTCAAACATTTGGTCCCCAATATCTCATGGGTCCAAAGTGGTTAGCATTAAACATCCCATGCATTACTTGCATGTGGTTAGGATGTTGGAACGGAGGGTAAATTTCACATGGCAAGTAACTTTGTAGTTGACAGTCATTCCAAGTTATGGGATAGTTACTTGGAAAACTTTGTCTTCTAGAGTTACGTCTCGGTAGAGGAGTTCTTGACCGAGGTTTGGGAGTGTTTGTTTTTCTAGGTGGAGGAGTCTTAGACCTAGTGGGTTTTACAAATCCAGGTCTGGGGTTTGACATAGGTTTGTAAAATTTTTTGACTTCCTCTATACTAGCAATAGAGACCTTTGTACCATTTACAATTATATGAGTTGGTTTAGGACCTGATTTGTTTTTGAAATTTGACTCAGTTCTGTCTCCAGTGCTAGACGGTACCACGGTTCCGTTAAGTTTAATGGTACCGTTGGTACCTTTAGTGGTGCCGTCTGGGGATTTGACAGAATTCGTGGGTTTGACAGATTTTACTTGATTTGTTTTATCTATCTAAGCATTTTCTGTTTCCTTTTTAAACTTAATGATCCTAATTGCATTTTCCATGAGTTTTTCATTTTCAACTCGAAGATTTATGCATGACTTATAATCTACATCTATTTCTTTATTTCTTTCAAGTCCTTTGACTTTATCCTTTAGTTCTAAAATTTCTACTTCGAGTTCATGCAATTTTGATTTTAGTGATTTGTTTCTACTTAACATTTTTGAAACAATTTTGCATAGATTATTGATGAAGCGAAAAGTGTACCGCTTTTAAGGGGTCATTTAAGCCTTAAATCGTATTTATTTGATCAAATATTGCCCTAAATCGTTTCTTTTGTCATTTTAGGTACTTTTGAGGAGAAATCTGGAAAAGGAGGCATTTTGGACGTTTTTGGAGCATTAAAGTGAAGAAAACGACAAAGTCTCAAAAATCGGCTAAAAGTTACTCTTGACGGCGTCAGACTTTACTCTGGACGGCGTCATGCCTTGGCAAGAAAAGTTGGATGTGAAATTTACTCATGACGGGCCAGTGAAAATAGCATGTGAATTCTGACGGCGTCACGCTTTAACTTGATCGAGGGCGTCACGGCTTAAATCATAAGGGGACGGCGTCACGTTCATGGTTCGACGGCGTCAAGCCTTGATAAGCCAAAATGGATTTTTGAAGAGCTAAAGAGGGACGGCGTCAAGAAGGTCATCCGGGAACCCTAAAAGCGGCGAGGTGACGGCGTCACACTCCATAAGGTGACGCCGTCAGATCCAAAAATCTATATATAGTTTTCTAATTTTTTGTCATTAGAGAGAGCTTAGTGTGTGGAATTTTGGGATAAAACCCTAAGACGATTTTAGCTACTTTTTCAGGGCTTTTTGCCTTGAGATCTTCCATGTTTCATTGAAAGATAAGTTATCAATTAATCATTCAATATGTCTATGTGTTGTTTGATTCTATCTTATTCTTATCTTTTGTTTAACATGTTAGGCTAAATTTATCTTGTGTTTGCTTAGATCTAATGAAACCTAGCTATTGATTATTGGTTGTTAGTGTGTTGTTAGTTGTATTGGATGATTGTTTATCTATGTTAGGCTTAAGAAAACTGGCTAACTTCCTATTCGGTAACTTGCTTGAACGTCTTAAGAAACATGAACCAAATGCGTACTAAAGGTTTTTATGGTTGTATTTAATGCACAAGCGAATTCTAGTGATCCCATGTTAGGAGCTTCCTAGCCGGCTCGACATAGGAGTGAAGTAGGAGCTTGTAGAGTTGGGGAAGTAAGTACGCCACCCCACGAATGGTATTAAGGAATACACCCGTCATCCACGCGACTAATACACACTAATTAACCGGTAAAAGATAGTTAGGGAGTAAGGAAATCTAAGTAAACACATTTCTCTACATATAAGTTTCTCACCACATTTTCATTTTTGTTATTTTATTTTATTTGCATCCGTAGTAATTTTGGGTTAGTTGACTAGCAACTAATTCCGCCCACTCCTTCAAACCCGAGATTTTACTTGCTTTCATAAAAACTATAAAAACATAAAAAAGAATCTTCCTCAACCCTTAGACCTAATTAGAGTAGCCTTTCATACCTAACGAACACTATTCCCTGTGGAGAACGATCAATCCCCCGTACTTACCACTACACTATACTACATCGGTCAGGTACACTGCCTGGTGGGGTTGTAAGCCTCTTGAGATCCCTCGAGAGGTAAAACCTGTTGTAAGGTTACAAAACCACGCAATCAAGTTTTTGGCGCCACTGCCGGGGAATAGTTATTGTTTAGGTTGAATTTTTATTTCTATTAGGTCTACTCACTAGATTCCTTTCTAGTGAGATTTTTATTTTATTTTTCTAGATTTTCTTTAGTCTATCTATTTTCTTCGTGTCTTTGTTCGTAACCATTACCGTCCGACATCATGGAAGATGGTAATATCCTTAACCCCCACAACCCACCACCACAACAACCACAACCACCTCCTAGAGCCCGTACTTTAGGAGAGTATTCCCGTCCTAGCCACCATGGCTATCGAAACACCATTGAGCTCACTCAAGGAGCCAATATCACACCCTTGCGATCCGACACCATCCGGTTGGTGCAAAGCGGATGCGCATTCCATGGACTTCGTTCTGAAGATCCTAATCAACATCTCAAGGATTTTCTTAAAATCGTTGATTCTATAGACCTTGATGTTGCCACTCGAGAGACGACCCGATTGCGTCTCTTCCAATTCTCTCTGCGGGACCAAGCTAGTCAGTGGCTAGAACGTCAACCCGCAGGATCCATCACCTCTTGGGATGATCTCACCACTCTTTTCCTTGCTCAGTTTTTCCCACCGGGAAGAACTACCAAGCTAAGGAATGATATCTTGATGTTCCAACAACGTCAAGGCGAAACTCTCTACGAGGCATGGACTCGATTCAAGGACTTACTCCAAAAAGTCCCTCACCATGGCATAGAACTTTGGCTCCAAGTCCAAATCTTCTATGACCATATCAATCTCTCCACGAGGCAAACCATTGACCAATCGGCCGGTGGCAAGCTACGTGATCTAAGTGCGGAACAATCATGGGCTCTCCTAGAGGATCTTGCTCTTTATGACAACGAAAGTTGGAGTGATCCCCGTGATTTGAATAAAACGGTCAAGGCAATATCTTTGCCTTCGAACAATTCAAGCACTTCCGACCGTAGGATCATAGAACTTGAAGACCAAGTCAAGTTTCTCATGAAATCCTACGAGGCTCCTAAACCTTCAAGCCAAGTGAACAAAATCACTTCTTCATGTGAATTATGTAGTGGTCCCCACGACACTCGTGATTGCATGGAACTCCCCGAACAAGCTTTTGTGGACTGCGCATCCTCGCGTACCGACGGAGCGGGAGACAAGTGGTACACTTTCAAACCCGAGCCAAACCATTACGGTGATACATACAACCCCTCATGGAAAAATCACCCGAACCTTAGGTGGAAACAAAACCAAAACACGCAACAAACCAATTCTTCCAACCCACCTAATCGTTTCCAATCAAGCGGTTCCAACTCGAACCGTACTTTCAACAACAATCCTTCCGGCAATGGTAGTACCAATAACTTTGAAGGATTGATTTCCCAATTTATGGCATCTCAAGAAGCTCGGATAGCTAGATTCGAGACCGAATTCAATCAACAACAAACTGAGATGACCAATAAAATTGACAACTTGTTGAAAGCCCTCAATAACCAAGTGCTATCACCTCCGCATAAGGACGCTAGGAACACAAATAGCGGACCCCAAGTCAAAGACCCTTCTTCATCCAAACATGTCCACTTCGTCAACGTTGTCACTATTAGACCAATCGATAGGAGCATGGAAGAAAGTGACAAGAATGAGGGTAGGATAGAAAGTGAACCTAAGGATGAGGATAGGAAAGTCGAGGTTGATAAGGAAGTTAGGACAAGTGTGATTGAGGAAGTAGATAATGATGAGGACTACTTCAATAAGCTACCCACTAAGGAAGAGCGCACATATCATACAAACTTATTCGATGACCCCGAGACACCATACTTCCTAGGTAGACCAATCACAGAAATAGGCGACCCTTCTAATCTCAACATACCATGCAACATCGGACATCTACATGTGTGGAAAGCCTACATCGACCTTAGATCACCCATAAACATCATGACTAGAGCCCACTACAACTTGATAATGAAGAATCAACTTGGGTATAGGATGTTCCCTGACAAGGGTTGGATGAGTAACTTCACGGGAAGAGTTAAGGGATTACCGGTTTATGTAGGAAACTTCACCTATGTCACCGACTTTGTAATTGTAGAAGATATCCGCCCAATAGTCGATGCATCCTTGACTCAAGTGGTTTTTGGAAAACCATTTGTTGAGGTCTCTAGAATGACTTATGAACCTTCCTTAGGGATAGTTAGATTTAAGGATGAGACCGATGAAGTAAGCTACCAAATGCCATATAAGATAGAACAATTCCAACACTTGTCAAGTGTTGAGAAGGAGCTCAAGCAAGCGGTCTACTATAGGAATGATGAGGATAGAAGTAAAGGAGTAGACTATGTTATGGAAAGGATATTCGGTTTCTACAAGGATTGTTTGAAATTAGGACCGGAATATAAAACCGGGAAGGAGAATGGCCTAGGAACCGTGACCGATGATGGAGTCACGTAATGTACGTGACTTTGAGTCTAGCTACAAGACTCGTTAATAAAGAAAAGCGCTTCTTGGGAGGCAACCCAAGCTTTATTTGTTTTATTTGCTTTGTGTGTTTATTTGTTTGTTTGTTTGTTTTTATTTGTTTCCGTATGTGTGTTTAATTTTTATTATTATTGATTCATGTTAAAAACTAATTTGTGAAAATGCTTTATGTTGTTTTTAACTTCGTCTTAACTACATATAAAGGTATTTTGCAAAAGATAAGTGTAAGGGAAATCTAAATCGGTTTATTAGAACACAAATTAACATGAATCATAATAATATTAAATTAGCATACATATTAGTGTGTGTTTGAGTCAAATGCTTGTACCGAGTCATAATGATGTTTTGCAGGATTTCCAGGAAGTAAGGTAAAGGTTTTTCCAGAAATTTTCCGGAAACTTAAAATGAAAATTTTTGTCAGGTCATTTCTGACGGCGTCAAGGTTTATAACCTGACGGCGTCAGATTTAATTTCCAGAAATTTTTGAAAGTTTTGTTTTCATAAAAAGTTTTTATTAAATCTCCAACTTATAATCTCCAGGAATCTGCAAAATTATCATTCCACAAGCATTATATCCTTATATATAGATTTTTCCCGCCGATGTTATGCAGGTTTTCGTGTTTGTTTTCTCAGGTTTAACAGGTTATTTTGGACAAGGAGATGTTTTTGGAATCAAGCTTATGGCGATGCATTAGTCATGGAGCTTCAACATTCTCTTTGGAGGAAGATTTAACCGTGTAATTTCATTATCCACCGAGCGAATCAGGGGAGTATTTGATTTCATTCTTTTACTTTTTGCTTTTACATCTTATTATTTGAACATTGGGGACAATGTTCATCTTAAGTGTAAGGGGAGGGTAAAAGTACGATTTCAGAGAATGCCATTGCGCTTGATTTTTGTTTGTTTGATGGTAGATGTGTAATAAAACTGAGAGAAATACTTGTTAAGGTAATTTTAGTGCCAAATTTAAAATTTTTTACAACATATAGGAGTGAAACTTTGATCTTAATGAGCGTCTCATGGATAGGAATTATATGACTAGCACAAAAACCGTACAACTAAAAAAATTTTCCACCCCAAATATGTGAGGTTTGCCCCTAGAATTGGTAGGAAAAGCATTTATGCTATGATGTGTGTACCGGTAGCACTTAGATTCTAGAACTTGCGTTAGGACCATTCCAAGGCCACAAGTGAGACTACATTCGTGTAGTTAGATTTACTACATGATAAGAGGCATTAGGATTAACCCATTGTTTTACACCTGTGTTTTTGTTATAATTACATTGGCTACATTGGTCAAGTAATTCTCCCACACCCTTTGCGTTGTACTCATTTTTAGTACACGATACCCCTAGTACACCCCTCAGAGCCTATCTTTTCGTTTCGACCTTTAAGCATTTTACTTAAAGGAAGAATTTGTTACACCCCACTAAAATGTACACCCAAATCGCCTTAGCCTACCTTGTATGCACTCATTTTTAGTGCATTATTGTTACAACATTTGTTTAAACCCAAGTTAATTATCTAGTTGATTACATGGTTGCTAAGTCGAGTCATATCCTTGTACATATTGTTTTGGGACGATTGGGACTCATGGGTAAAGTACTAGTATAATGGAGTAATGGGGAAGAACATCATTTATTACCCCCATATGTGCTAAATATTTTAAAAGTACTCCAAGTTTTTCAATTATCTTAATTCGAGTCATTAGATTAGTATTTGTAAAGTTATGTAAAAAATTCAAGTGTAAGGGGAATGCAATGCCCCTATGATGTATTATTTTGGATGGTAGGGCAAAAGTGTATGCAAAAAAAAAAAAAAAAAAAAAAAAAAAAAAAAAAAAAAAAAAAAAAAAAAAAAATCGAAAAAATCAAGAAAAATACAAAAAAATGAGAAAAAGAAAAATAGAAAAAACATACGGACTACCATCCCGTTTTATTTTATGTTTGTTTTATATTTTTGTTATTTTGTTATTTCGTTTCTAGCTTAAGATCGAGTCTAGTCTTGGCTTAGCAACATTGTATAGTACATGTAATTGATCAAGATTTTTAACTCGCCACCAGTAAAATATCCTTTATCCAACAAAACCGTATTTTCCTTTTCCCTACACCTAACGTTATAACCCATTTAAAAGCCCTCTTTGATAGTTTATCTTAGGTGCTTACGCCTAGTGGAGGAGGTTTTCGATCCTTTCCCAAGCCTATGGTAATCTATTTGCTATGACAGGTAGTGAGAGATATTTTCCGTTTTCATTTATGAGATTTATTTTGATGACACTTGAGAGATGTGAGTATCTAAACACTACTTGTGAGGTGCTAGTTTATAATCTCCGTGCTTATTATGATTGAAGTGGAACGATTATTTGTTGTAATTACTTTTATATTAGCATTAAATGACCCCTAACTTATATTTTGATTAGAATAAAAGCGCATTTGCTTGAGGACAAGCAAATCTCAAGTGTAAGGGTATTTGATGAAGCGAAAAGTGTACCGCTTTTAAGGGGTCATTTAAGCCTTAAATCGTATTTATTTGATCAAATATTGCCCTAAATCGTTTCTTTTGTCATTTTAGGTACTTTTGAGGAGAAATCTGGAAAAGGAGGCATTTTGGACGTTTTTGGAGCATTAAAGTGAAGAAAACGACAAAGTCTCAAAAATCGGCTAAAAGTTACTCTTGACGGCGTCAGACTTTACTCTGGACGGCGTCATGCCTTGGCAAGAAAAGTTGGATGTGAAATTTACTCATGACGGGCCAGTGAAAATAGCATGTGAATTCTGACGGCGTCACGCTTTAACTTGATCGAGGGCGTCACGGCTTAAATCATAAGGGGACGGCGTCACGTTCATGGTTCGACGGCGTCAAGCCTTGATAAGCCAGAATGGATTTTTGAAGAGCTAAAGAGGGACGGCGTCAAGAAGGTCATCCGGGAACCCTAAAAGCGGCGAGGTGACGGCGTCACACTCCATAAGGTGACGCCGTCAGATCCAAAAATCTATATATAGTTTTCTAATTTTTTGTCATTAGAGAGAGCTTAGTGTGTGGAATTTTGGGATAAAACCCTAAGACGATTTTAGCTACTTTTTCAGGGCTTTTTGCCTTGAGATCTTCCATGTTTCATTGAAAGATAAGTTATCAATTAATCATTCAATATGTCTATGTGTTGTTTGATTCTATCTTATTCTTATCTTTTGTTTAACATGTTAGGCTAAATTTATCTTGTGTTTGCTTAGATCTAATGAAACCTAGCTATTGATTATTGGTTGTTAGTGTGTTGTTAGTTGTATTGGATGATTGTTTATCTATGTTAGGCTTAAGAAAACTGGCTAACTTCCTATTCGGTAACTTGCTTGAACGTCTTAAGAAACATGAACCAAATGCGTACTAAAGGTTTTTATGGTTGTATTTAATGCACAAGCGAATTCTAGTGATCCCATGTTAGGAGCTTCCTAGCCGGCTCGACATAGGAGTGAAGTAGGAGCTTGTAGAGTTGGGGAAGTAAGTACGCCACCCCACGAATGGTATTAAGGAATACACCCGTCATCCACGCGACTAATACACACTAATTAACCGGTAAAAGATAGTTAGGGAGTAAGGAAATCTAAGTAAACACATTTCTCTACATATAAGTTTCTCACCACATTTTCATTTTTGTTATTTTATTTTATTTGCATCCGTAGTAATTTTGGGTTAGTTGACTAGCAACTAATTCCGCCCACTCCTTCAAACCCGAGATTTTACTTGCTTTCATAAAAACTATAAAAACATAAAAAAGAATCTTCCTCAACCCTTAGACCTAATTAGAGTAGCCTTTCATACCTAACGAACACTATTCCCTGTGGAGAACGATCAATCCCCCGTACTTACCACTACACTATACTACATCGGTCAGGTACACTGCCTGGTGGGGTTGTAAGCCTCTTGAGATCCCTCGAGAGGTAAAACCTGTTGTAAGGTTACAAAACCACGCAATCAATTATTATGTTCGTCATTTAGTATGTTATCATCTATTGATGAGTTTTAATCTAAAAAATTAGGGTAGTCATAACATACCTCATTAGAAGTGTGAGCCATTAGGCATGTTTCGTCCTTGGGCTTCTTTTCTTCATCATCACCGCTGTCACTCCAGGAGCCTCCTATGAGAGCTCGTTGGTTGTTGAATTTCGGTGGTTTGGGAAACTCTCCTATGAGGTGATTAGGATCTCCGCACCTAAAGCATTTCCTATCACTTGTCCCTTTCTTTTCAACATGGTTCTTTTGTGATGTCTTCTTCTCATCACGAGGTTGCTTAACGAACCTACCTCTTCTCCTAAAGAACTTTTTAAAGTCCCTAACCGCTAATGCATATTCCTCATCTTCACTATCAGAACTCTAGCATTCCTCATCACTAGACTCCTTCTTGGCTTTCAATGCTAGAAATCTAACTCTCTCGCTTTTGCCTTTGACTATGTCGGAGTCCTTCTTGATTATCATCTCGTGAACTTTCAAGTTTCCTATAATTTCATCGAGCGACAAGGTCGCCAAGTCCTTTGACTCTTCTATGGCGGTGACCTTTGCTCTCCATTTAGGATGTACAGCCCTAAGAAACTTCCTAACATAATTCTTGCTAGAGTAACCTTCATCAAGAGCTTTAAGACTAGTGATAATAGTATTAAATCTAGCAAAAGCATTATCTATTGACTCATCTTCTGAAATGGAAAATTTTCCATATTGTTGAACAAGAAGATCTATCTTCTTCTCTTTGACTTGGTAATCACCTTGGTGAGTGACTAGCAACGTTTTCCAAATATCTTTTGCCGTATTACACATAAAAATTCTTTCAAATTCCTTTTTAGGCAAAGCGTTATAAATCATCATTTTAGCCTCATTATTTTTGGCTAATTTCCTTTTAAGTTCATCACTTTGTTTATCATAAGAAACTATTTCATCCTTTTTAGTTTCCGGACTTATTTGAATAGGTTGACAGTAACCCTCAGTAATAACATGCCAAAGATCAATGTCTTTTGATTTTACATATGTTTCGAATCTTGTTTTCCAATATATAAAACAATCGGTTTTGAAAAGTGGTGATCTTTACATAGATTGCCCTTCTAGATATTTGTCGGAATCCATTGATCGATTCAAGTTTTAAAATACAATATACTTTAAAATCTTGACTAACCTGGCTTTGATACCAATTGTGGGAAACTAGAAGGGGGGTTGAATAGTTTACCGGTTTTAAGTTCTTTTAAAAATCTTGTTTTAAAAGTTGGTATTGGAAACTTTGATTCGACCTCTATGTGTAATCAATCAACACCAATATGAACTACACACTACACTAACTAATGCTAAATAATGAAAGTAAAGAGTAGAGTTGGAAAGATCAAACCGAGATAATGGATTTATAGTGGTTCGGTTACAAAGCTCTTCTTCGCCCTACTCCACTCCCCGAGTACCACACTCGAGAGTTTCAAGCACTATGTCAACAACCTCCCTTCAGGCGGAGAAAACCGTACACGTCGCTTATCCTATTACCGACACTAAGCTAAATGTCGAGTGCTAATCTTAGCTAGCACCAGTTTACCAAGGTCCACGTGACCAATCACACAAGCCCAATGGCTACAAGAGATCACCACGATCTCAACACGATCACAAAGATCAACTCTCACTTCACTCTACTTAATCTAACTACTCTAGATCCTTTGATCACTCACACACAAGCCCAATGGCTTTAAGAGATCTTCACTATCTCTTAAGATCACAATGATCTTCACTCATACTCTCACAAAAGAAAGATAATCTTGATGTATGCTAAGATACAACAAGGATGTAAAAAGTGTTACAAAAACGTAACAACTACAACTCTTGTATCCTCTTGAATACTTGAGTTCTTCTCTTGCTAGTGAAGAGGAATGATAACACCTTGTATTAACTTGGATACTTGTGTTATTCTCTTGATAATGAAGAGGAATGATAACACCTTGTATCAACTTTGATACTTGTGTTCTTCTCTTGCTAGTGAAGAGGAATGAAGAGGATCACTTTGAGGATGATTGGATCACTCTTGAACAAAAGAAAAACTAATCTAAATGATCTAAGAAAGAAAGTGTGAAGAGAGTATTCAACTCAGAAAGTTTTGTGTGTTTAAGGATGCCTAAAAACTGTGAATGGGGTTGGTTTTTCTAGGCAAGAAAAATCTGAATGTTACAGAAAGTTTTGTACGGACGGCTCCACTAAACATGCCACGGCTCCACTAAATTTAGTGGAACCGTGGAGCCGTCCTAGACTAGGACGCTCCAAATTTTGTCTTTTCTGGTGAAAACTTATTTGGGGAAGGTTGGAGCTGATTTTGGGTGGGAAAATAGCTGTTGTGATTTTCAAACTTATTTTTCCATTAAAACATTTCTTAATAATTCAAAAATAATTTGTCATGTGTATTTTTGAAAAAATGTTTTGTCCCATTAAAATGTGAAGTCTCAAAACACAAATTCACTTCTTTGATCATTTGTCAAGTTGTAAATTTGTTCTAGAGTGATTTGCGTAGAAACGCGATCTTCCGATTAAAAACTTGTTTACGTTAATTTTAACGTAACGTGATTTCACATTTTGTCATCCTCAAAACGTGAAGTAATCGAAAGATATAAATAACGTTTTTAGAACATTATTTGCATCAACAATCTACCCTTTTTTGATGATGACAAAATATAAACTCATTTTAAGTTAAAAATAGTTTTAACAAGTTTTTAATGAGTTTACTCCCATTTCTCCCCATTTTTGTCTAATCAAAAAGGTGACTAAAGCTCCCCTTGACGTATACTCCCCCTCATTTTGGAGAATACCATGGAATCGAGCAAGGATTCGTGCTACAAAACAAGGTTAGATGACATATATACAATATCTAACATGTAGCACCTAAGACAAATATCCAACCACAAAATGAATGACTAAGTAGCTAAGCATCTACATAAAATGAAAGCATTCATTCATAAAAGCAAATGTCATACATAGGTATGACTACATAAGAAGCATAAAAGAGACAATAGGAAACCTAAATGGCTAAATCCCTAATGACTAAAGGCAAGCTTCATTTCCAAGAAGGGTCCTAAAGGTTTATTTGTGAGAAACTAAACAAGGGCATGTTTAGTTGTTTGGGTTAGGAGGTGGTGGAGATTGTGGCATCATTTGAGATGGTGGTGGTGTTAAGAGATGTTCTATAAAAGAGAACATGAAATGAATCTCGTCTCTTAAGAAGAAGATGAGATTACGGTTATGGAGACAACATAGGCAATTAGCCCTATGTAAATCAAAGGGATGGGGTTGGATGGGTTGTGCCATGATAGGAGAAGGTGGTGGTGGTGAGTTTGTTGGGGATGGAGTTGGCATGGCATAGTCCAATGGAGTTATGGGGGATAGTGTGTACTCCATAGATGATGTTGTGTTAAAGGATGATGAAGATGTTGTGTAGGAAGAGGATGTTTTAGAGGGTGCATTAGGTGGTGATGGTGAGTAAGGAGTGGCTTGGGAAGGTGGTGTCATAGCTTCATCATCCTTTGTGAGATCCACAAAGAGTGGTTTTGAGGGTGGTTTCACGGTTATCCTAGGTTTCTTGGAGATGTGAGAGGTGGATCCTTGTGTGGAAGACATGGTGTTTGTGTGATGGGAGGTTGAAGGTGAAGTGCAAGATAAGCTTGCAAGGGTGAGGCCTTAAATAGGCAAGTTGGGTGAAATTTGAATTAAAGTTGATGGGAGTGTCCTATGGTGTAGCAAGGGAATCTTAGGGTGTGTGTGAGGTTGCAAAATTTGCAGGTTTGAGGTTAGGGTTGCAGGGATTCTAGGAGGAACAATAAAAATCCGTCAAACAGGGACACGGTTCCTCTAAATGACCCACGGTACCGTTAAATTTAATGGTACCGTACCTATTTAGTGGTACCGTGACACTATTGTCACAAAAATTTCTGTTGAGGCTAGTTCTGGGCAGCTAGGGGGATGTTTTCTAGGGGAACTAGTTCCTGGAAATGATAGTGCCTCAACTCACTAAGTATTTGTTTTCCTAATATGTCCCCTACAATGCTACATCTAGCACATAAAGATTATCAATCAATTTTCCAAGATAATCATAAGCATGCAAGCATAAAGGACAAGATAAACTAACATCTAAATATCACATAGATCATTCATGCATGGTGATAGATTTAGTACTAAGCATGCAAGATAATTATAGTATTAATTCCTAATATAGTCTATTAAGAATAAGCCCTAGTAGGAGATATAAATCTCTTCATAACTACTTATGACTTGAGCCTTCTCCCATTCTTGTTATACTCCCGTCTTGAGCATTTATCTCATTCTCATGATTTGGATCATCAAAGGGTGCATAGTGGGTGGAGGATTCGGAAATGAGAATGGTTGACACGTATGACTCAGTTATGGGTTTCATGACTGGTGTGAAAAGTGAGTATTGAGGACCATGAAGGTAAGGGTGTAGGTTCATGAAGTGGTGATAGAGGCAGGTTAGGAACATCCCATAGGGTATCAATTTATTCTTGTTACCCTTTAGATGTACAATTCGCTTAGCAAAGAAGTAAGCAAGATTGTATGGTTGTTGGGTAAGGAGACAGTAGATCATATGAGCACAACACGCCGGGAGTTGCTCACGATTTCCTGTTAGACTTAGAACATTTTCTCGCAGGATGACTGCCCAAGAAAGTAGTTCATGACGCACCTCTTCCAAACGAATTTTCGTTGGATAAGGATAAGAGGAGTACTTATGAGTACGGATGATTTTGGTTAGTTCGGTGGGAGAAGGTATGTAGGAACAATATGGACTATCCTCTTCACGATAGTTGAAGAGGGACTCAAGACACCAATCCTCAGTATAGGCACATTGCCCATGATTGGGGATTTGAAGGATTTGAGTAAATTGCTCAAGGGTTAGGACAAATTTGAAATTTCTGACCCAAAACCAAAGAGACAAGGATTGATCCTCGTTACGTACGAGTTCAACTTGTCGGAAGAATTCCAACATAAAGCGAGGACAAATGTGCTCGTTTATGTGGAGTAAGCAATCGAATCCTATAGCTCTAAAAGAAGTGTTGATGTCCCAATGGTAAACAAGGGATTGATCAACGACACGGCCTTCATGAAACCGACGGGTTTCAAGATTGACATAGGCACGAAAGTGGTTACCGGGAGTTGTGGGTTCTTGTGATATTTGGGGTGTGTAGGTGTCGGTTAGGATATGATCAAAATCATATTCACGAGACATTTTTGTTTCCTATAAAAGTGTTTTTAGGAAAAATTAGTATGAAGAATAGTTGCATTATATGCACATGCCTAGTGTGTGCCTATATGCAAACTATGTGGAGGTGCAGCAATCTCGACTCAAAAGAAAATAATGAGATTACCCAAACACTCCTAATTTTACTTTTGCTCAAGCAAATAAGTCGAAGAATACATATTGATTATGTAGTTCGATCATGATTTGTGAGATCTTGTATGCATGAGAAAGTGTTTTTAGTTTGCATCAACAATGCATGAAAAGAATAATTTCATGGTCCTAGTTTCGTGAGATTTTGAAAATGATGGAATTGGGGTGTTTTGGTAACCTCAATGTTTTGGTACCAAAAATTTTGAAATGTTTTGGTGTTGATGACTTCTAATTGAAAATTTCCTAGAAAAAAATTGAAAAACCCCAATTCAATTTTCATCAATGCATAAACCCTAGACCCAAAATTAAAAAAATTTGAGTAAGATGACTTACAATTTTTGTTGAAAAGGGTGAGAATGATTGAGGATCTTGAAACTCAATGTCTTGAATATGATCTTGAAGGGGTGTAATTAAGTTTTGGGTGTGAGGTTAAGTTATGACAGCAGTTGCTGAGGTTATGAGGGTTTGGAATGAGTGGTGTGGAAAAAGGGAACTGAAATACGGAATGTTCCAGATGCACGGTTCCACGGTACCGTTAAATTTAACGGTGTTGTGCCACATTTAGTGGAGCCGTGTATCTGCAGGGATGGTTTTCTGTCCCATTTTGATGTTTGACGAATAAGTCTCGCTGTTTTAGTGAGACACTATGACGCGAGGAAAGAATTTATAACTAATAAATTCCTTTGACTAGGGAACCTAAACTAGACTTAACAAGACACACGAGATGACTTCAAGAGTCATGAGGTTTATGGAACATGTTCCATCATTCCTAGACCTAGACGAAGGTAATTGAAGGATTATCGTTTGAGAGGTTTGGTAAGGATGTCTATGATATTGTCCTGAGAAGGAACTTTCTCAATAGAAATATTTTCTTTCTAAACATTATCACGAAGGAAGTGGTGGCGAATTTCGATATGTTTAGTACGGGAGTGTTGAACGGGGTTTTTGCTAAAGTCAATAGCACCTTTATTATCACACATAATGGGGACGTCATCTAAATGGATGTCATAATCTATAAGAGCTTGTTTCATCCATAGTGCTTGTTGACATGCCTTTCCGGCACTTACGTACTCGGCTTCGGTTGTGGAGATAGCAAGAGCCGTTTGTTTCTTGGAGAACCAAGAAGTTAAGCAACAACCCATGAAGGTACAAAAGCCACTCGTACTCTTTCGATCCACATAATCTCCCGCATGATCAGAGTCGGCATAGACAAAAGTTTCTACACCGGTCCCCTTGGGATAGAATAATCCCAAGTGTATAGTGCCTTTAATGTATCGGAAGATACGCTTAACCGCTTCGAGGTGAGAGGTTTTGGGATCCTCTTGGAAGCGAGCACAAAGGCAGACACTAAACATGATGTCGGGCCTACTTGCCGTTAGGTATAGTAAACTTCCTATCATACCTCTATACTTAGTGCTATCCACGGACTCACCTTCTTCATCTTTCGTGAGTTTTATTTCCCTGGACATGGGAGTTTTCATAGGCTTAGACTCTTCTAAACAAAACTTCTCAAGCATCTCTTTACTATACTTAGCTTGATTAAAGAAGATACCATATTCCATTTGTTTAATTTGTTAACCAAGGAAGAAATTTAATTCACCCATCATGCTCATCTCAAACTCGTCATGCATGATCTTAGAGAAATCATCGCACATCTCTGGACAAGTTGATCCGAATATAATGTCGTCGACATATATTTGAACAATGATGAGATGAGAATCTCTTTTCTTTGTGAAGAGTGTGTTATCAACCTTTCCCATGGTATATTCATGTTCAATCAAGAAAGCTTTCAGTCTATCATACCAAGCTTTAGGAGCTTGTTTAAGACCATAGAGTGCTTTCTTGAGCTTGTAAACATGATTCGGATATTCGAAATCAACGAATCTCGGAGGTTGTGCAACATACACCTCCTCGTTGATATAACCATTAAGGAACGCACTCTCACGTCCATTTGGTATAGTTTAAAGTCTAAGGCACAAGCATAGGCAAAGAGTATTCTAATTGATTCTAATCTAGCTACGGGTGCATAGGTTTCATCCTAATCTATTCCCTCTTGTTGGTTATAGCCTTGTGCCACCAACCTTGCCTTATTCCTAACTACGACGCCATTTTCGTCGAGTTTATTCCTAAACACCCACTTAGTTCCTATGATTGTTTGATTCTTAGGAAGAGGTACTAAATCCCAAACTTGGTTTGCGGTAAATTGATTAAGTTCTTCTTGCATGGCAAGTATCCAACTTTCATCCTTAATCGCTTCACCTACAGTCTTAGGTTCTACGGTTGATATGAAACAAAAGAAATTACTTTTGTTTTGTGCTTGTGACCTAAGGGTTCTTTGGTTTAGATTACCTATGACATTTTCAATAGGATGGTTTTAGAATTCCTTAATGTTGACAATTTCATCAACTTCAACTATTTCATCCTCAATGTCATCTTCTAGGGTTTTCTTGCCATTAACCTTAATGGCTTCGTCCTCATCTAAGTCATCATCCACCAAGGGTGATGTCTTAGTTTGTGGAGGACTTTCATCGAATGTCACGTTGAGTGATTCTTTGACTTTCATGGTTTCTCAATTTAGGACAACATAGGCTTTACTATTTTGGGAGTAACCTAGGAAGATACCTTCGTAAGACTTTGGGTCAAACTTGGCGAGGTAATCTTTAGTGTTTAGTACGAAGCACTTGCTTCCAAACACTCTAAAATAATCAAGAGTAGGTTTTCTACCTTTCATGATTTCATATGGGGTTTTTCCTAAGATAGGTCTAATTAGAATCCTATTAAGAATATAAGTTAAGGTGTCCACCGCATTACATCAAAACTTTTGCGGAATTGATTGTTCATTCAACATCGTTCTACTCATTTCTTGTAGAGTACGATTTTTCTGCTCGACTACCCTATTTGATTGTGGAGTGCGTGGAGCCGTGAAATTGTGAGTAATACCATTAGCATCACAATATACTCCAAATTGCACTTCATTATCAAATTCCTGACCATTATCCGTCCTAATAGAAACTATTGTACATCCTAGTTGGTTTTGGACTTTCTTACTAAAGATTTCAAATTCCTCAAAAGCTTGTGTCTTATTCATAAGAAATCTGGTCCAAGTATACCTAGAATAGTCATCAACTATTACTAAGGTGCAGTGATTTCCTCCGTAGCTCCGTACGGCGGATGGACCGAATAAGTCCATGTGAAGGAGTTCTAGGCATCTAGAGGTCGAGACCATATTCTTAGCTTTGTGACTAGAATGTGCTTGTTTTCCAACTTTACAAGCGTCACAAAAGTGTTTGTCAAACTTAATCTCAGGTAGATTTCTAACTAATTCCTTTGATGCCAATGATTGTATCAATCGCATATTGGCATGACCTAATCTTCTATGCCATAGAGTAGAGTTATCATCTATGGTAGCTAAGCATATCCTATCCTGAGGCTTATTTCCTATTTTCATAACAAATAAGCCATTTCTCCTAACTCCTTTGCCTATGGTTTTTACCATCCTTAATGATCTCACTACCCTCTTCAGAGAATATAACTCTACACTTATTATCTACCATTTGACTAATACTAAGCAAATTAAATCCTAAGTTATCTACATGCTCAACATTTCTAATAGTGGGGGAGTTTTGAGTGATCGTACCTTTGCCTATAATGTTGCCCTTAAGTTTGCTACCGAAAGTGACATTACCTCCGTTGTATGCCTTGTATGATGAGAATAAACTTCGGTTACCCGTCATATGGTTAGTGCATCCACTATCCTTGACCCATTCGTCAGGCTCCAAGTCAATTCCCAAGCATATCTATTGCAAAAGACAAACATTCAAACATTTGGTCCCCAATATCTCATGGGTCCAAAGTGGTTAGCATTAAACATCCCATGCATTACTTGCATGTGGTTAGGATGTTGGAACGGAGGGTAAATTTCACATGGCAAGTAACTTTGTAGTTGACAGTCATTCCAAGTTACGGGATTGTTACTTGGAAAACTTTATCTTCTAGAGTTACGTCTCGGTAGAGGAGTTCTTGACCGAGGTTTGGGAGTGTTTGTTTTTCTAGGTGGAGGAGTCTTAGACCTAGTGGGTTTTACAAATCCAGGTCTGGGGTTTGACATAGGTTTGTAAAAAAATTTGACTTCCTCTATACTAGCAATAGAGACCTTTGTACCATTTACAATTATATGAGTTGGTTTAGGACCTGATTTGTTTTTGAAATTTGACTCAGTTCTGTCTCCAGTGCTAGAAGGTACCACGGTTCCGTTAAGTTTAATGGTACCATTGGTACCTTTAGTGGTGCCGTCTGGGGATTTGACAGAATTCGTGGGTTTGATAGATTTTACTTGATTTGTTTTATCTGTTGAAGCATTTTTTGTTTCCTTTTTAAACTTAATGATCCTAATTGCATTTTCCATGAGTTTTTCATTTTCAACTCGAAGATTTATGGATGACTCACAATCTACATCTATTTCTTTATTTCTTTCAAGTTATTTGACTTTATCCTTTAGTTCTAAAATTTCTACTTCGAGTTCATGCAATTTTGATTTTAGTGATTTGTTTCTACTTAACATTTTTGAAACAATTTTGCATAGACTATTATGTTCGTCATTTAGTATGTTATCATCTATTGATGAGTTGTCATCTATAAAATTAGGGTAGTCGTAACATACCTCATTAGAAGCGTGAGCCATTAGGCATGTTTCGTCCTTGGGCTTCTTTTCTTCATCATCACCGCTGTCACTCTAGGAGCCTCCTATGAGAGCTCGTTGGTTGTTGAATTTCGGTGGTTTGGGACACTCTCCTATGAGGTGATTAGGATCTCCGCACCTAAAGCATTTCCTATCACTTTTCCCTTTCTTTTCAACATGGTTCTTTTGTGATGTCTTCTTCTCATCACGAGGTTGCCTAACGAACCTACCTCTTCTCCTAAAGAACTTTTTAAAGTCCCTAACCGCTAATGCATATTCCTCATCTTCACTATCAGAACTCGAGCATTCCTCATCACTAGACTCCTTCTTGGCTTTCAATGCTAGAGATCTAACTCTCTCGCTTTTGCCTTTGACTATGTCGGAGTCCTTCTTGATTATCATCTCGTGAACTTTCAAGTTTCCTATAAGTTCATCGAGTGACAAGGTCGCCAAGTCCTTTGACTCTTCTATGGCGGTGACCTTTGCTCTCCATTTAGGATGTAGAGCCCTAAGAAACTTCCTAACATAATTCTTGCTAGAGTAACCTTCATCAAGAGCTTTAAGACTAGTGATAATAGTATTAAATCTAGCAAAAGCATTATCTATTGACTCATCTTCCGAAATGGAAAAATTTTCATATGTTGAACAAGAAGATCTATCTTGTTCTCTTTGACTTGGTTATTACCTTGGTGAGTGACTAGCAACGTTTTCCAAATATCTTTTGCCGTATTACACATAAAAATTCTTTTCAAATTCCTTTTTAGGCAAAGCGTTATAAATCATCATTTTAGCCTCATTATTTTTGGCTAATTTCCTTTTAAGTTCATCACTTTGTTTATCATAAGAAACTATTTCATCCTTTTTAGTTTCCGGATTCATTTGAATAGGTTGAAAGTCACCCTCAGTAATAACATGCCAAAGATCAATGTCTTTTGATTTTACATATGTTTCGAATCTTGTTTTCCAATATATAAAACAATCGGTTTCGAAAAGTGGTGGTCTTTGCATAGATTGCCCTTCTAGATATTTGTCGGAATCCATTGATCGATTCAAGTTTTAAAATACAATATACTTTAAAATCTTGACTAACCTGGCTTTGATACCAATTGTGGGAAACTAGAATGGGGGTTGAATAGTTTACCGGTTTTAAGTTCTTTTAAAAATCTTGTTTTAAAAGTTGGCTATTGGAAATTTTGATTCAAACTCTATGTGTAATCAATCAACACCAATATGAACTACACACTACACTAACTAATGCTAAATAATGAAAGTAAAGAGTAGAGTTGGAAAGATCAAACCGAGACAAAGGATTTATAGTGGTTCGGCTACGAAACTCTTCTTCGCCCTACTCCACTCCCCGAGTACCACACTCGAGAGTTTCAATCACTATGTCAACAACCTCCCTTCAGGCGGAGAAAACCGTACACGTCGCTTATCCTATTACCGACACTAAGCTAAATGTCGAGTGCTAATCTTAGCTAACACCAGTCTACCAAGGTCCACGTGACCAATCACACAAGCCCACTGGCCACAAGAGATCACCAGGATCTCAACACGATCACAAAGATCAACTCTCACTTCACTCTACTTAATCTAACTACTCTAGATCCTTTGATCACTCACACACAAGCCCAATGGCTTTAAGAGATCTTCACTATCTCTTAAGATCACAATGATCTTCACTCACACTCTCACAAAAGAAAGATAATCTTGATGCATGCTAAGATACAACAAGGATGTAACAAGTGTTACAAAAACCTAACAACTACAACTCTTGTATCCTCTTGAATGCTTGAGTTCTTCTCTTGCTAGTGAAGAGGAATGATAACACCTTGTATCAACTTGGATACTTGTGTTATTCTCTTGATAATGAAGAGGAATGATAACACCTTGTATCAATGTGGATACTTGTGTTCTTCTCTTGCTAGTGAAGAGGAATGAAGAGGATCACTTTGAGGATGATTGGATCACTCTTGAACAAAAGAAAAACTAATCTAAATGATCTAAGAAAGAAAGTGTGAAGAGAGTATTCAACTCAGAAAGTTTTGTGTGTGTAAGGATGACTAAAAACTGTGAATGGGGTTGGTTTTTATAGGCAAGAAAAATCTGAACGTTACAGAAAGTTTTGTACGGACGGCTCCACTAAACATGCCACGGCTCCACTAAATTTAGTGGAACCGTGGAGCCGTCCTAGACTAGGACGCTCCAAATTTTGTCTTTTCTGGTGAAAACTTATTTGGGGAAGGTTGGAGCTGATTTTGGGTGGGAAAATAGCTGTTGTGATTTTCAAACTTATTTTTCCATTAAAACATTTCTTAATAATTCAAAAATAATTTGTCATGTGTATTTTTGAAAAAATGTTTTGTCCCATTAAAATGTGAAGTCTCAAAACACAAATTCACTTCTTTGATCATTTGTCAAGTTGTAAATTTGTTCTAGAGTGATTTGCGTAGAAACGGGATCTTCTGATTAAAAACTTGTTTACGTTAATTTTAACGTAACGTGATTTCACATTTTGTCATCCTCAAAACGTGAAGTAATCGAAAGATATAAATAACGTTTTTAGAACATTATTTGCATCAACAAATCCGAGTACCCACAAACCAAAAGATCAAACCTGTCTCTGATACCAATTGTAGGATCGATTCATATGTTGATTATATGGAATTCGGGAGGTCATGGGTTATGGAAGATTATGTTAGCCATTTTAGAGAGAGAGAGAGTAGAGAGGGGAAGTTCTAGTGAGAGAAACGTACTTATTGTGTGTGTGTATTAATGAACAACCAACCCTTCCCATAACATGGAAAGGGCATATATGCTACTTACAATAAACGCCCCTAAAGTGGGCTACGGAGTGGGCATACAGTGGGTAAAGACCCGGCCCAGCTCCGTGAATGATACGATATCTAAACTAATATTAACAAAACTAAGAGCTACGCTAAGCATGAAGATACACGGGGTGACCGATCCTTTTTCTTAATCCTAACACATGCTATTTACTTATTTTTATGAGCACAATTGTTTATTGGTATGCTATTCCTGACTGAAATGATAATGCTAAGTACCGTCCTTGCCAAAAGCAAGTCCCTCGATCATGAACCATTAATCACTTGCGAGTGAGCACGATTATAGTTTATAGGCCTATAGGAATTGACCCTCCTGCCATGTTGACTAAGGTCGGTCCGCATGTGATGTACTATATTCGATTTTCACTAGGTATCTGGCAAAGTACCTAGTTTTGGGGGCAACTATTATATTATGAAATTCCGCGGTTACTGTCGACTTACGCCAAGGTTATTGGTGCCGGTTAATGCTTTGTGTGTCATGAGCTTAGCAAAATTATTTGACGCTTACCCGATATCTGTATTTGTTACTTATATCTTCCAGACTTAAAATCTTGTGCTCAACTGCTTTATTTATTAAACCTATGGATTACACTCAAGCTTTGTGTTGACTTTTTAGCATGTTTTATCTCAGGTAATTGATGCATACTTGTGGGCACTGGGAGTGGCTGAAGACTTTTGATGGCTGTCTTTGGCTTTTACTATCTATCTCTACTATCTTTTACTATCTTATCATTCGAAAAATCTTTTAAACTATGCTTTATTTCCGCTGCAAACTATGTTTTATTTCCGCTGCAACTTATGTTTGAGAGTCTTCTAAACTCTAAATGTTTAATTTTGTATTCGAATGATATGTTTTTGCTAAAACGTCTCGTTATGAGATCGTTTTCTATGGATGTCACTGTCTTACCCCTCACGTAGCACCCCAAGCTCCGTTCCGCTGCCATATTCCGAGTTGGGGGTGTTACAAAATGGTATCAGAGCCACTGTTTATAGAGAACGAGGTCATACTCGACTATAAACATTTTTGTATGTGTCAAAACATTTTTGAAATTGATAGCCATCAGCCCTCCGTGCCACTTCGCTCTTTAATTGCTTTACTTAAACTTTTATGTGTGCATGCTTTTGCACTATTATATGCTTGGATTTTCCGCTGCTATCTCACTTCATATAAAACTATTTAAAAAAAATGGCTAGAATTTTTATACTTTTCCGATACTCCTTGTAGAGTATTATGTCTACATCAGTCCCTACCGGTCAGTTATCAGTTGCACCCATTGATCACCCACTTGCACCACCGAGTCCAGAGGAGGACCCAGACCCTATTGATGTACCTCACCCGGAGGATGATGAGATGGATGATGATGAGGAGATGGATGATGATGATGATAATGACGATGATGACGAGGAGCCATTGGAGGAGGAGCCGGAGGCTATCCCCATGCCATCTTCACCAGCAGTGTCGGACATTACTTGTGAGTCTGATACTTCAGATGCATTAGGTCATGCACTTACTACAGAGGTGACGTCTACGTTTGAGATTGGCGAGTCTTCGACTACCAACGAGTTGCCCCTACCGAGCTCAGAGCCGAGCTGAGTCGTTTGAGGCAGGACATCTCTTGGTACCAGGGCCATTATATGTCGATGTCTAGGCAATTATGTGCGTGACATTCTGATGTTTTAGAGTTGAGGAAGGAGATTAAGGGAGATAGAAGAGCTATAGGTGATTTGTATATGGAGTTGTATGAGCAGGCTGCGAGGTTGAGTTCTACAGAGAAGGCAGATATAGAGATTCGGGAGCATTTGGTGTCATCAGAGAAGAGGATGACAGAGGCCGAGAAGATTGTGGAGAAGTTGGATCTTGGAGCGGTGTTCATTGATATTGATTGTCATCATTACCAGCGTAGCATTCAGGAGTTGAGGGATGAGTTACATGCCATGCAGTGGCAGGCGTACTATGATAGGATGGTGTGTTTCCGTTTTGATGACAGTATTGATGTTTTGGCTATGTATGGGGGAGATCGTCAGTGAGAGTGTAGTGATCATCTTATTTATGGTAGTTTAGTATCATGATAGTGGTTTACCTTTGTACGTACTAAACTGAATAGTTCAGTTAGTAGATTTATCAGAAACTTGTAATCGTTTTGCATATCTTGTAAGACTTATAGCAAGTATTAAATCTATGATGTATTTTGGTGATGTACTATTATTGATGTTGAATGCGTGCTATATTATGATGATATCATGGTGTTGTTTATCTTGTGATGTGATTCTGTTACGTTAATCAAATACTTACAGTGTTGTACATTTGTAATGATTGATAGAATTATGCCGCCTAGGAAGATGACTCCAGCTGCGATCCAGAAGTTGATTGATGATGGTTGGCAACCCGAATGTTGGACAAGCAGGAGTGCAAGCTGTCAATGATAACCGTTTCTGTACTTATAAGGATTTCATGAATTGTAAGCCTACTACCTTTAAAGGAACTGAAGGAGCTGTTGGTTTAACTCAGTGGTTTGAGAAAATGGAGTCGGTGTTTCTAAGGAGTAACTGTTCTGAGGATTGCAAGGTGAAGTATGCGACAGGTACCTTGGTGGAGCATGCATTGTCTTGGTGGAACGCTTATGCTCAGGATATGGGGTTAGGGAATGCTTATAATACTTCATGGGAAGAGTTTAAGAAGGAGATGGTCAAGAAGTATTGTTCTCGTAGTGATATGAGGAAGTTGGATACTGAGTTCTATAATTTGGCTGTAAAGGGTGCTGATCTTGTTACTTATGTGCGTCGATTTCAAGAATTGAAGGTTTTCTGTGCTCACATGGTGCCAGATAATGAGAAATTACTAGAGAAGTTCATTGGTGGTTTACCTTCCAGTATTGAAGGGTGCGTGACATCTTACAACTCACAGACTCTGGATGATGCTATTCGCATATCTGAACGACTTATAGATCAAGTGGTTAAGCATGGCACTGTTCAGAAGGGTAAAAACTATGACAACAAACGAAAGTGGGAGGACAACAGGAGAAACAACAACTACAACAACTTCAACAACCGCAACAACAACAGTCACCCTCACCATAACCATCACCACAACAACAACAACAACCAGTACCGTAACAACAATCATCACCACCAGCAGAACAGAAGACAAGAGACTGTTAAGGCTTATGTGGCTGCACCAGCACAAGTTGGAGGGTATGCTGGGCCGCATCCATTTTGTGATAAGTGTAATCAGCACCACGCAGGACCATGCACAGCTAAGTGTCAGAAATGTCAAAATATAGGGCATATTGCTAAGAATTGTAAGAACAAAGCTGTGACTAATGGGAATGCCACACAGCCAGTGGTAACTTGTTTTGGATGTGGAAAGCGTGGTCACTACAAGAGTCATTGCCCAAAGAACACTGGTCAGAGAACTGAAGGTGCTCGTGGTAGAGCATATGTGATGGGCAATGGGGAGCAGCAGTAGGATCCGAATGTAGTCACCAGTACGTTTCTACTAAACAATCATCGTGTTAAAGTTTTATTCGATTCCGGTGCCGATATGAGTTTTGTTTCTTCTACGATTTCACCACTACTTGATATCACCCCTACCACTCCTGTTAGACCTGTTTCCCTGGTACAAATAGACCCCACCCTAGATGGAATTTGCTAAGGTATAACGAGATTGGCTAGACAACGAATGTGACGTGGAAGTCAAACCCGATAGTCAATGAATGGGTTATAAGGTTATGGAAAGTATTATGTGGCACAATGATGAAGCGAAAAGTGTACCGCTTTTAAGGGGTCATTTAAGCCCTAAATCGTATTTATTTGATCAAATATTGCCCTAAATCGTTCCTTTTGTCATTTTAGGTACTTTTGAGAAGAAATCTGGAAAAGGAGGCATTTTGGATGTTTTTGGAGCATAAAAGTGAAGAAAACGACAAAGTCTCAAAATCATGCTGGAAGTTACCTTTGACGGCGTCAGGATTATGCCTGGACGGCGTCATGGCTTGGCAAAAGTGGTGGATGTGAAATTTACTCATGATAAGCCAGTGAAAATTGCATGGGAATTCTGACGGCGTCACCCTTTAATTTGATCAAGGTCGTCACGTTATAATTTAAAGAGGGACGGCGTCATGTTCATAGTCTGAGGGCGTCAAGCCTTGATAGGCCAGAACGGATTTTGGAGAGCTAAAAAGGGACGGCGTCAAGAAGGTCATCCGGGAACCCTAAAAGCGGCGAGGTGACGGCGTCACACTCCATAACGTGACGCCGTCAGATCTAAAAATCTATATATAGTTTTGCAATTCTTTGTCATTAGTGTGGAACTTATTGGGGAACTTTGTGTGTGAAAACCCTAGGATGAATTTGGCAGCTCTTTCAAGGCTTTTTGCCTTGAGATCTTCCATGTTACATTGAAGATAAGTTATCAATTAATCATTCAATATGTCTATGTGTTGTTTGATTCTATCTTGTTCTTGTCTTTTGTTTAACATGCTAGGCTAGATTTATCTTGTGTTTGCTTAGATCTAATGAAACCTAGCTATTGATTGTTGGTTATTAGTGTGTTATTAGTTGTATTGGATGATTGTTTATCTATGTTAGGCTTAAGAAAACTGGCTAACTTCCTATTCGGTAACTTGCTTGAACGTCTTAAGAAACATGAACCAACGCGTACTAAAGGTTTTTATGGTTGTATTTAATGCACAAGCGAATTCTAGTGATCCCATGTTAGGAGCTTCCTAGCCGGCTCGACATAGGAGTGAAGTAGGAGCTTGTAGAGTTGGGGAAGTACATACGCCACCCCACGAATGGTATTAAGGAATACACCCGTCATCCACGCAACTAATACACACTAATCAACCGGTAAAAGATAGTTAGGGAGTAAGGAAATCTAAGTAAACACATTTCCCTCCACATAAGTTTTCACCAACATTTTCATTTTTGTTATTTTATTTTATTTGCATTCATAGTAATTTGGGTTAGTTGACTAGCAACTAATTCCGCCCACTCTTTCAAACCCGAGATTTTACTTGCTTTCATAAAAATATAAAAACATAAAAAGAATCTTCTCTCACCCTTAGACCTATTAGAGTAATTTTTCATACCTAACGAACACTATTCCCTGTGGAGAACGATCAATCCCCCGTACTTACCACTATACTATACTACATCGGTCAGGTACACTGCCTGGTGGGGTTGTAAGCCTCTTGAGATCCCTCGAGAGGTAAAACCTGTTGTAAGGTTGCAAAACCACGCATCAAGTTTTTGGCGCCGCTGCCGGGGAATAGTTATTGTTTAGGTTGAATTTTTATTTTATAGGTCTACTCACTAGATTCCTTTCTAGTGAGATTTTTATTTTCTTTTTCTAGGTTTTCTTTAGTCTATCTTTTTTCTTCGTTTCTTTGTTCGTAACCATTACCATTCGACATCATGGAAGATGGTAATATCCTTGATCCCAACATCCCACCACCACAACAACCACCACCACCTCCTAGAGCCCGTACTTTAGGAGAGTACTCCCGTCCTAGCCACCATGGCTATCGAAACACCATTGAGCTCACTCAAGGAGCCAATGTCACTCCCTTGCGATCCGACACCATCCGGTTGGTGCAAAGCGGATGCGCATTCCATGGACTTCGTTCTGAAGATCCTAATCAACATCTCAAGGACTTTCTCAAAATCGTTGATTCTATAGACCTTGATGTTGCCACTCGAGAGACGACCCGACTGCGTCTCTTTCAATTCTCTTTGCGGGACCAAGCTAGTCAATGGCTAGAACGTCAACCCGCAGGATCCATCACCTCTTGGGATGATCTCACCACTCGTTTCCTTGCTCAGTTTTTCCCACCGGGAAGAACTACCAAGCTAAGGAATGATATCTTGATGTTCCAACAACGTCAAGGCGAAACCCTCTAAGAGGCATGGACTCGATTCAAGGACTTACTCCAGAAAGTCCCTCATCATGGCATAGAACTTTGGCTCCAAGTCCAAATCTTCTATGACCATATCAATCTCTCCACGAGGCAAACCATTGACCAATCGGCCGGTGGCAAGCTACGTGATCTAAGTGCGGAACAATCATGGGCTCTCCTAGAGGATCTTGCTCTTTATGACAACGAAAGTTGGAGTGATCCCCGTGATTTGAATAAAACGGTCAAGGCAATATCTTTGCCTTCGAACAATTCAAGCACTTCCGACCGTAGGATCATAGAACTTGAAGATCAAGTCAAGTTTCTCATGAAATCCTACGAGGCTCCTAAACCTTCAAGCCAAGTGAAAAAAAATCACTTATTCATGTGAATTATGTAGTGGTCCCCACGACACTCGTGATTGCATGGAACTCCCCGAACAAGCTTTTGCGGACTACGCATCCTCGCGTACCGACGGAGCGGGAGACAAGTGGTACACTTTCAAACCCGAGCCAAACCCCTATGGTGATACATACAACCCCTCATGGAAAAATCACCCGAACCTTAGGTGGAAACAAAACCAAAACGCACAACAAACCAATTCTTCCAACCCACCTAGTCGTTTCCAATCAAGCGGTTCCAACTCGAACCGTACTTTCAACAACAATCCTTCCGGCAATGGTAGTACCAATAACTTTGAAGGATTGATGTCTCAATTTATGGCATCTCAAGAAGCTCGGATAGCTAGATTCGAATCTGAATTCAATCAACAACAAACGGAGATGACCAATAAAATTGACAACTTGTTGAAAGCCCTCAATAACCAAGTGCTATCACCTCCACATAAGGACGCTAGGAACACAAATAGCGGACCCCAAGTAAAAGACCCCTCTTCATC
This sequence comes from Artemisia tridentata subsp. tridentata, assembly GCA_021014915.2. Taxonomy (NCBI): domain Eukaryota; kingdom Viridiplantae; phylum Streptophyta; class Magnoliopsida; order Asterales; family Asteraceae; genus Artemisia; species Artemisia tridentata. Next base: position 183,062,778 of record CP139509.1, on the reverse strand, counting down.
CAAACACGTCCACTTTGTCAACGTTGTCACTATCAAACCGATTGATAGGAATGAGGATAATAGTGAACCTAAGGATGAGGATAAGAAAGTCGAGGTTGATAAGGAAGTTAGGACAAGTGAGATTGAAGAAGTAGATGATGATGAGGACTACTTCAATAGGCTACCCACTAAGGAAGAGCGCGCATATGATACAAACTTATTCGATGACCCCGAGACACCATACTTCCTAGGTAGACCAATTATAGAAATAGGCGACCCTTCTAATCTCAACATACCATGCAACATCGGACATTTGCATGTGTGGAAAGCCTACATCGACCTTAGATCACCCATAAACATCATGACTAGAGCCCACTACAACTTGATAATGAAAAATCAACTTGGGTATAGGATGTTCCCTGACAAGGGATGGATGAGTAACTTCACGGGAAGAGTTAAGGGATTACCGGTTTATGTAGGAAACTTCACCTATGTCACCGACTTTGTAATTGTAAAAGATATCCGCCCAATAGTCGATGCATCCTTAACTCAAGTGGTTTTTGGAAAACCATTTGTTGAGGTCTCTAGAATGACTTATGAACCTTCCTTAGGGATAGTTAGATTTAAGGATGAGACCAATGAGGTAAACTACCAAATGCCATATAAGATAGAACAATTCCAACACTTGTCAAATGTTGAGAAGGAGCTCAAGCAAGCGGTCTACTATAGGAATGATGAGGATAGAAATAAAGGAGTAGACTATGTTATGGAAAGGATATTCGGTTTCTACAAGGATTGTTTGAAATTGGACCGGAATATAAAACCGGGAATGAAAATGGCCTAGGAACCGTGACCAATGATGGAATCACGTAATGTACGTGACTTTGAGTCTAGCTACAAGACTCGTTAATAAAGAAAAGCGCTTCTTGGGAGGCAACCCAAGCTTTATTTGCTTTGTGTGTTTATTTATTTGTTTGTTTAATTTTATTTGTTTCCGTATGTATGTTTAAATTTTATTATTATTGATTCATGTTCAAAAGTAATTCGTGAAAATGCTTTATTTTGTTTTTAACTTCGTCTTAACTACATATAAAGGTATTTTGCAAAAGTTAAGTGTAAGGGAAATCTAAATCGGTTTATTAAAACACAAATGAACATGAATCGTAATAATAATAAATTAACATACATATTAGTATTTGTTTGAGTCAAATGCTTGTATCGAGTCATAATGATGTTTTGCAGGATTTCCAGGAAGTAAGGTATAGGTTTTTCCAAAATTTTTCCGGAAACGTAACATGAGAATTCTGTCAGATCATATCTGACGGCGTCAGGCTTTACAACCTGACGGCGTCAGGTTTAATTTTCTGAAAATTTTTGAAAGTTTTGTTTTCATAAAAAGTTTTTATTAAATCTATAACTTATAATCTCCAGGAATCTGCAAAGTTATCATTCCACAAGCATTATATCCTTATATATAGAGTTTATCCCGCCGATGTTATGCAGGTTTTCGTGTTTGTTTTCTCAGGTTTAACAGGTTATTTTGGACAAGGAAATGTTTTTGGATCAAGCTTATGGCGATGCATTATTCATGGAGCTTCAACATTCTCTTTGGAAGAAGATCTAACCGTGTTACTTCATTATCCACCGAGCGAATCAGGGGAGTATTTGATTTCATTCTTTTACTTTATGCTTTTACATTTGTTATTTGAACATTGGGGACAATGTTCATCTTAAGTGTAAGGGGGGTAAAAGTACGATTAGAGAATGCTCTTACGCTTGATTTTTGTTTGTTTAATGGTAGATGTGTAATAAAACTGAGATAAATACTTGTTAGGGCAATTTTAGTGCCGAATTTAAAATTTTTTACAACATATAGGAGTGAAACTTTGATCTTAATGAGCGTCTCACGGATAGGAGTTATATGACTAGCACAAAAACCGTACCACTAAAAAATTTTCCACCCCCAAATATGTGAGGTTCGCCCCTAGAATTGGTAGGAAAAGCATTTATGCTATGATGTGTGTACCGGTAGCACTTAGATTCTAGAACTTGCGTTAGGACCATTCCGAGGCCACAAGTGAGACTACATTCGTGTAGTTAGATTTACTACATGATAAGAGGCATTAGGATTAACCCATTGTTTTACACCTGTGTTTTTGTTATAATTACTTTGGCTACATTGGTCAAGTAATTCTCCCATACCCTTTGCGTTGTACTCATTTTTAGTACACGATACCCCTAGTACACCCCTCAGAGCCTATCTTTTCGTTTCGACCTTTAAGCATTTTACTTAAAGGAAGAATTTGTTTACACCCCACTTAAATGTACACCCAAATCGCCTTAGCCTACCTTGTATGCACTCATTTTTAGTGCATTATTGTGACAACATTTGTTTAAACCCAAGTTAATTATCTAGTTGATTACATGGTTGCTAAGTCGAGTCATATCCTTGTACATATTGTTTTGGGACGATTGGGACTCATGGGTAAAGTACTAGTGTAATGAAGTAATGGGGAAGAACATCATTTATTACCCCCATATTTGCTAAATATTTTAAAAATACTCCAAGTGTTTTGATTATCTTAATTCGAGTCATTAGAATAGTAATTTGTAAAGTTATGTAAAAGTTCAAGTGTAAGGGGATGCAACGCCCCTATGATGTATTATTTTGGATGGTAGGGCAAAAGTGTATGCAAAAAAAAAAAAAAAAAAAAAAAAAAAAAAAAAAAAAAAAAAAAAAAAAAAAATTGAAAAAATCAAGAAAAATACAAAAAAATGAGAAAAAGAAAAGTAGAAAAAACATACGGACTACCATCCCGTTTCATTTTATGTTTATTTTATGTTTTTGTTATTTTGTTTTTAACTTAAGATTGAGTCGAGTCTTGGCTTAGCAATATTGTATAGTACATGTAATTGATCAAGATCTTTAACTCGCCACCAGTAAAATATCCTTTATCCAACAAAACCGTGTTTTCCTTTTCCCTACACCTAACGTTATAACCCATTTAAAAGCCCTCTTTGATAGTTTATCTTAGGTGCTTACGCCTAGTGGAGGAGGTTTTCGATCCTTTCCCAAGCCTATGGTAATCTATTTGCTATGACAGGTAGTGAGAGATATTATCCGTTTTCATTTATGAGATTTATTTTGATGACACTTGAGAGATGTGAGTATCTAAACACTACTTGTGAGGTGCTAGTTTGTAATCTCCGTGCTTATTATGATTAAAGTGGAACGATTATTTGTTGTAATTACTTTTATGTTAGCATTAAATGACCCCTAACTTGTGTTTTGATTAGAATAAAAGCGCATTTGCTTGAGGACAAGCAAATCTCAAGTGTAAGGGTATTTGATGAAGCGAAAAGTGTACCGCTTTTAAGGGGTCATTTAAGCCCTAAATCGTATTTATTTGATCAAATATTGCCCTAAATCGTTCCTTTTGTCATTTTAGGTACTTTTGAGAAGAAATCTGGAAAAGGAGGCATTTTGGACGTTTTTGGAGCATAAAAGTGAAGAAAACGACAAAGTCTCAAAATCATGCTGGAAGTTACCTTTGACGGCGTCAGGATTATGCCTGGACGGCGTCATGGCTTGGCAAAAGTGGTGGATGTGAAATTTACTCATGATAAGCCAGTGAAAATTGCATGGGAATTCTGACGGCGTCACCCTTTAATTTGATCAAGGTCGTCACGTTATAATTTAAAGAGGGACGGCGTCACGTTCATAGTCTGAGGGCGTCAAGCCTTGATAGGCCAGAACGGATTTTGGAGAGCTAAAGAGGGACGGCGTCAAGAAGGTCATCCGGGAACCCTAAAAGCGGCGAGGTGACGGCGTCACACTCCATAACGTGACGCCGTCAGATCTAAAAATCTATATATAGTTTTGCAATTCTTTGTCATTAGTGTGGAACTTATTGGGGAACTTTGTGTGTGAAAACCCTAGGACAAATTTGGCAGCTCTTTCAAGGCTTTTTGCCTTGAGATCTTCCATGTTACATTGAAGATAAGTTATCAATTAATCATTCAATATGTCTATGTGTTGTTTGATTCTATCTTGTTCTTGTCTTTTGTTTAACATGCTAGGCTAGATTTATCTTGTGTTTGCTTAGATCTAATGAAACCTAGCTATTGATTGTTGGTTATTAGTGTGTTATTAGTTGTATTGGATGATTGTTTATCTATGTTAGGCTTAAGAAAACTGGCTAACTTCCTATTCGGTAACTTGCTTGAACGTCTTAAGAAACATGAACCAACGCGTACTAAAGGTTTTTATGGTTGTATTTAATGCACAAGCGAATTCTAGTGATCCCATGTTAGGAGCTTCCTAGCCGGCTCGACATAGGAGTGAAGTAGGAGCTTGTAGAGTTGGGGAAGTACGTACGCCACCCCACGAATGGTATTAAGGAATACACCCGTCATCCACGCAACTAATACACACTAATCAACCGGTAAAAGATAGTTAGGGAGTAAGGAAATCTAAGTAAACACATTTCCCTCCACATAAGTTTTCACCAACATTTTCATTTTTGTTATTTTATTTTATTTGCATTCGTAGTAATTTGGGTTAGTTGACTAGCAACTAATTCCGCCCACTCTTTCATACCCGAGATTTTACTTGCTTTCATAAAAATATAAAAACATAAAAAGAATCTTCTCTCACCCTTAGACCTATTAGAGTAATTTTTCATACCTAACGAACACTATTCCCTGTGGAGAACGATCAATCCCCCGTACTTACCACTACACTATACTACATCGGTCAGGTACACTGCCTGGTGGGGTTGTAAGCCTCTTGAGATCGCTCGAGAGGTAAAACCTGTTGTAAGGTTGCAAAACCACGCATCACACAACCAGAAAGGAAATAGACTTAAAGGGCTTAAGTTGTCATATACTAAATGTTATAAGTTTATGTGTGGCTAAAATAGAAGGAAAGAGACTTAAGGGACCAATTGTGCCAATTGGCTAAAGTTGTGCAAGTTAAATATCTACTTAGAGGATTCTAGAGAATCCTACCAAGTTTCATCTTTTCATAAGGGTGTGTTGAGGACCGGCTTTTAGAGGAGAAAAAGGGAGGAAAAAATGGATTAAGCTTGGATGATCTTGATGAAGAAGTAAGGGTGTTTATCCAAGGGTTAAGCCTAAACTATACTCTTTTCCAAGTAAATAATCTCCCTATATTGATGTTAATGAGGTTAAGGTTTATGTATAAAATGGGTTTTCATCATATGATCAAAGTATGATCATATGATGATATAGAAAGGAAGTTGAGCATGTTAATGGGTTATATAAAACCTTAATCATAATGTTGACTAATGTGTTAATAGGTCTTTATCTTTATGGTAAAGGATGATGATGCTAGAAGATGAATGATATTGATAATGGAGATGATGCTTATGCTTTTGTTAGACTTAGCTTTGAAAGCTAAGCTAAGTAAACCGGTTATGATTTGATATTATAATGATTTCTATACATTATGTGTTATATGATTGTTATGATAAGGTTATTGAAGTGTTTGAATGATTGTGTGATGAGGAAATAGATGTAGGGCTAGTTTGGCATAACTAGCAAAAGAGATCGAGAGTCTAGTTTGGATTAAGTGAAAGTATGTAGGAAAGGTTGAGATGTAATGGTGAGGCTTAAAGTGGCTTAGGTATGTGTAATGTTTAATGTTGCAATGGAATGAATGGATTATGATGCTTAATGTGTGAATGAGTTATGATGTCATGTTGTAATCGTTTTACTTACTAAGCATTCGTGCTTAAGGTTTAATGTTCAATGTTTTGTAGGCTCTTGTGTTAATGCGAAGGCTTGGACTAAGGATTAAGGTTTGGTTATGCAAGTTTAGAAGATTGACAAGAAAGTAGGAGCTAGGTAGTATACCGAGCTCGTTTCAATGGTGTACCCCCGTTGGTCCTACAATGGTTTGTAAAAGTGTAGTCAAGTGTCAAATTGTATGTTAAAGACGTCTTATTAATTCGGTGGTCAATCGTTGTATCAAAGTATGCTTTAAGCATTCATGATCAAAGTTAAAGGGGTGTTTGGCATAATGTGTGTTTATACCCATTTTGGGTTGTAAACGGGTCAAATGATTATGGAAACATTTTACTATGTTATATTAATGATGTTGGTTAAGTTTGGTGGGCAAATGAAGTGGTAAAGGTGGTTTGTAGTGTAAATGGGTCAAAACGGGTATTTTGGCATAATACCCGTCACTTTGTAAAGCACGTTTCCGCGGGTCGTTATGACCAAGTTTATACATATATTTGATGTTTCTAATGTCCTAATGATTTCTGGAATTTTTGGTGTTATGTCATGTTATAGAAGCCGTTTTCCAGAAAATGGGTCAAAAGTGCACAAAAGGGTTATGCAGAAAAAGTGGTGTTTGGGACAAGGTCCATTTTAACCCGTTTTGGGTCAAATGGGTTAAGAATTTTGGGAAATAATGTATATGGTATATTTTAGTTCAATGTGCATTAAATGTGTTTATATATAGGTCTAAAGTTGTAGGATCGAGTACTTCGAGCTTGATTGAGCTTGGTATAAACAAGAACCTCTGTATGCTATACAAGCGTGTATGCGGAAACTAAACAGCAAGTATAATAAAGAAGAAAACTCTAAACGACAATGAGTAGAATCGAGTACTTCGAGCTTGATTGAGCTTGGTATAAACAAGAACCTCTGTATGCTATACAAGCGTTTATGCGGAAACTAAACAGCAAGTATAATAAAGAAGAAAACTCTAAACGACAATGATCCTCTATGGATCAAACTATGAACTAGGAATTGTGATATTGAATATTGAAAACGTTAAAAGTGTACATAAACTCATAGACGGGTTTATCTTTTATACTAACAAGATCACCTAACCCTAACCCGTTCTACAAGAAAACGTGTGAAGAGATAAACAACAATCTCTTCTAAAAATAAATCTTAACAAACATTCTAAATATACGGATAACAAATAATACTATCCGCAGCAACAACACTATCGGCAGGAACAAGATAACACTGTCGGCAGCAACGAGCTTTCAGCAGGAACCAAAGCTATCGGCAGGAACCAGCTTAACACTATCGGCAGCAACAATGAAACTCTTATTTCCCAGAGATCCTAACAATCCTCCCCTAATCTTGAGGTTGACTAGGTTAACCTGCAAGATTCCAACGTGATAGAGCTTTGAACTTCTCAGGCTTGAGGACTGCGACTTAGCAGCAGCAATAAGTAGTAACCAGCAAAATCCTTAACTTGCAAGATTCCAGCCTCTATAGCATCCAGCAGCAACTTCAATAGTTCAGCAGGAATAAGAAATCTTCTTCAAAACATGTTGACTGGTCACCATGACATTCACTTGAACTTGACTGCTACTTTGACAATATGTACATCAAATCACTTTAAGTTTCATACTATTCTCATCACATCCAGGTGTGTTAACTCCTGTGAGAGGTGAATCATTGAAAATTAATGGATTTGATGTCTCTTTACCAATAGCCATCACTACTGGAGTAGCCAATGTTTAGGTGTGTTAGACCATGGTACATTGATAACCATCTGATTTATTAGCAAATCAGCAACTATAAACGGATTTGACTTGTCTTTACCTGTAGCCGTTTGCTCAGGACTAGTCAATTCTTAGGTTACAACAAACCTTGGTGAATTGAATACCAAATATGGATACCAATTGTCTTTACCACAAACCATACTTTTGAGGACTAGCCAATCCTTTGGATCCCATAAAGGGTTACATCCATGGTGAATTGAGAACCATTTTCAACTCTCAGAAATGAACCATGGGTGAGTTGAAATACCCTATAGCTTTGAGCAAGCTATTACAGCTATAAACGGATTTGATAATCACACCAGAGCCGTACTCTCATGGTGAGTCAACTTGTTCTTGTCTGCAAGACATGGTGAGTTGAGCACCATTTGTTGTGCAGGTGTAAACACCAACACTGTACCTGCAAGGTGTTGCACAAAACCACTTATTAGCACACAAAATATACAAAGAATTTTTTTTTTTTTTTTTTTTTTTTTTTTTTTTTAACTAAGAATCACACCAAAAGAAAAAAAATAAGAAAAGAAACCAAAAGAAGAAAGAAAGATAGAAAATATACAACAACAACAACAAGAATCATCCTCCCCTTAAGCTTCAATTCTCCCCTTAAACTGCAATCCTCCCCTTAAGCTCCAATCCTCCCCTTAAACTGATGATCCCTTAGCTTCAAGTTGAGCCTTAATGAATTTAACCAATTGTTCAGCAGTGGTTAAATCATTTCCAATTGTATGCTTGGGTACTCTGACCTTCTGTGTTAGCATTCTTTTTAACACACCCTCAGATAAAGGATAAATGACATCCACAAACATAGTCAAGAACTTGCCAGAGATGAGTTCTACCACATGAACATTGGAAGATGGATATAATCTCCAAGAAAAGACTCTCCAGGATGATTGATTTCCCCACACCAATTTAGTCTTGTCTCCATCCAATGTATTCATCAAGACCTGTAAATCACCCCAAAGCAGCAAGCCAATCCCAGTAGGAGTATGAGATTGATAATGATTATCCACTATCTTATAAAGATGCTCCAAATCTTTTCTTTCAACCTTATTCAAGATCTCCCTTAGAAATGTAAAGAATTTGACTGTCCCATCAAGAGAAAACCAAACATTTACTTCACCTTCAGAAGTAGACCTAAGCTCCCAATGAGCAATATGACCCCAAGAAGGAATGGAATCACCCTCTGAATCACTTTCAGAATCAACCCTAATCAAATCATGATCATCCACTTCAGAAATATCAACAGAAGAAGAGTAGTGAGAATGACTCTTCTGCCTTGTTCTTAGTCCATATTGAAGGATAGGAACAGAGGAAGATGGTTCAGCAGAAACAAGACCTTCTTGTGATGCTTTAGATGCATCAACATTAGGACTTGGTGAAATGAATGTGGCATCCTGAGAACCTTCAGCAGGTATAAAAGAAGATGCACCAGACAATGACTCTCCAGACTTCATTTTCTTTGCATCATCAGACTCTAAAGATGAAGATGCTCTTTTCCTGCTTTGTGGAATATCAGTCTCTACCAAAGAGTTGAGCTTTGCATAAGTATCAAGGAACAACTTTTGAATGGCAGCATCAGTCCAACCTTTGAAGTAACTAATCTTGTAGTTAGCTTCATTCTTTAGATACACCTTCATAAAATTGATATTATCTCTGTTTGTGGGCATCTTAAATCCTGACCTTTGTCTTTCCCTGATCCTGTGCATCAATTCATTCCAAGTGGATGCTCTTTGTTTCTTTAAGATGAATGCCTTGAGCAGATCTGACCTTTCATCTGAGTCCAATTCTGACTTTTGTAGAACCATAAACCCATGAGCTCTAATAATCATGTCAGTATTCAATAAGTATTCAACTTATGCACTAAACTCTTCTGAAGTAGGATCTTCTGAACTTGGGTTATTCATAATCCCAGCAACATTCTGCTCATCAACAGATAATTGTCTTGCAAGCTCCTCATCTTGAGCAACCTGAGCTAGTCTAGCTTCTTCATCAGCAATTTCCTGTTCATGCACCTTTGCAGCTATCTCTTCATCATTTTCAGTTGCTTCAGGAGGAATGATGTTACTATTAGCAGCAACAGATGAACCATCAACAGTAGTAACAGGAACCTTAGACTCAGAAGAAACACTAACATCTTCAGCAGGAACACCAGAGACATCAGCAGCAATGGTCCTTGTTTCAGTGGAGACCTGAGCTTGAGTAGTGATGGTGTGCTCAGAAGTGGTAGGTACTTCAGTATTTGCACCATCAAGAGAAACAGATGCTAGCACATTAAGCCCATCAAATATCATATCATCCTGATCTTCCTCAGACTCAGAAAGAATAACCCTTCTTTTCTTTTGAGGATGTTGAGCTTCCAAAGAACTGATTCTCTCATTTAGTTTTTGAATAATGTCACCAAAAGTATCTTTAGTGACCTTGAGCTCCTTTTCCAAGTTATCCACTCTCTCATTAAAAACCCTTTTTGTCTCTTGAAGTTCTGACTCTAATGCCTCAATTCTCTTCACAGATCTGTCAAGCAACTGGGTGAGATCAGTAGCATCCTCAGCTTCACTAGTAGGAATACCTGAGGTGTTAGGAGCTTCATTGGATCTAGGAGGAGATATATGAAATTCTTCCTTTATATGTGTGTCTTCACTGAATATCTGCCTAGTAGGACTAGGAGATGATAGTCTTGAGGAAGAAGGTAAATCCACAGAAGGAGTTGGCTGGATAATAGGTGTATCAGCTGAGATGGTCTGATCATTGGGTTCAACATGGTCATTAGGCTCAGGTGTAGGTGTAACTGGTCTAGATGATGGTGGTGATGAGTCATCAGCAGCAACAGATGCAGATGCATCAGCAGCAACCGAATTCCCTTCATCAGCTGCATTAGGTGATGGTGGGATACCGGCATTATCAGCAGGATCAGGGTTATCAGCAGGATCAGGGTTATCAGCAGGATCAGGGTTGTGCAACATAGGGGGCAACAAAGGAAAATGTTGGCCAGTAAAGTTCATCTTCATCAGGGCAAACATTTTGGCAGTCAACCTATTGATAATCTTAGGGGATGTATTAATGGTCTGAACACCTAAGATGATTTGAAGAAATCTAGGGTACATCAAAAAGCTGTTTTTACCATTACTGATATTCTCAATCATTCCCTCAAAGATATATTTTGCCCAATTAAAGATCCTACCCTGAGATAAGCAAACTAGACCAGATGCAATAGGACTTGGACATTGATCCCAACCACCTGTCTTAACACTAAGACACTGGAGTAAAGTATGAATCAGAAACCTCCATTGAGGAGACAACTTACTTTTCAAGAAAGTGCAACTTCCAGTAACAGGATACCCTATAGCTGCCATACCATCAGTAATGTCTTGCCTTGAAAGATCATATTCCCCTTGCTCCTCAGGAAATTGAAGCTAAACCCGAATCAACTCCTCAGTAATAATCACTTCTTGGTTATCAATGGTAGCAACAATATCAACTTCCCTTCCCACGATGTGTCTTACCTTAGCTGTCCTCCAAAACTGTTTGACCAATGAATCATACACCGTCACTGGACAATAAGTGAGGGCATAACTAATAGATGACCCACGAAGAAATGCCAGAACTTCATCATAACCAACACTTCTTGAAGAAGACTCCAAATAAGCAACCTTGTTATGATCATCCTTGTAACGAAGAGTTGTCATTGTGTTGAAGGAATGATTTAGGGTTTGAAATGGGAAGATTAGGGTTCGATAGGTTTTTGAGAAATTGAGATGAGAGATGTGCAATTATATGTTTAGTTGCCAAAAATATCACTTTAAATTGCTGCAATTCTTTGCACGTAACATTGACCAATTAAATTAAGAAGGTTTGACCAATCGGCAGAAACACTTGGTCAATTGGCAGCAATAAGAGGTTTGACCAATCGGCAGGAATGAGGTGGTTTGACCAAAGTCAACCTTCCGAACCTAGTCATTAAGAATAACTGACTCGAATTAACTCTCAATACCAACCACCAATAAATTTACACTAATCTCCATATCATTATATAACCCTCAAATCACATAATTAAACCAAAAATCTTCAACATCAAGCAAAAACATGAGTTCATCCAAACATCCAATCATCGAAATCTCATCAGATTCTTCCTCCTCGAGTGACTCAGGATGGAACAACTACTTTCCCAAAACAGCATCATCCTCTAAAATCAAAGGAAAGGCCAAGGTTGAGGAGGATTCATCTGATCCTCTTCCATCTACCCCTTCTTCATTTGAGTACTTTAGCTCTGATGATGAAGATTCATCAGAGTTGAAGTCTTTGGTTTATTGTCAGGGTGAATGGGAGACTTTCCCTCCCAATTTTCCCATTACAGATGAGCTCAGGAAACAGATGAAGGAAACTGAAGCTCTGCTAGCTGAAGAGATGGAAAGGACAACTGCAGCTTTCTATAAAGTACCGGTACCAAAAGGCAAGGCTAAACATCAAGAAAGCTTTAGCCGAGAAAAAACCAAACCCTCGAAGTCGAGAAAATCGACATCATGAAGGCCAAGATCCAAGACAAAGGAAGAATCCCACCAGACCCACTCCTAAGCCAGCCCATCCAGCTCCACAATCAAGCAAGCCTATTCCACAACCAAGCCATCCAACTGCAAGGACACGCTCCAGAACTCATCAAATGCCAACTGCCTCAAGCTCTTCAAAGCCACCCCCTGAACCAAGACAACCACTGCCAGTGATATTGGCACTTCCAGTCCCCCATATTTATGAAGAGATCTGTCGCCAGAGAGGAAGGAGGTTCATGCCTGATAATATGGGTAAGGGTAAAGGGAAAATGGAATAGGTGGTAGGGTTCAGGTAGATTGATGTTAGAAGGTTGGTATGATGATTTGAATGTTGTTGACTAGTAGCTTTTGAAACTCGAAATCTTTTGTAACCAGCAACTGAATGTACTTATCTCCCTTATGAATGAATGAAAATTGCTGTGTTTAGCTTTAAGTCCAAGCATTAAGAAACTGCAAAACAAAGATATCTAACAAAAGATATTGAAAAACCTGCAAAACAAAATTAGAGAAACACAAACCATAGACATAAACAAAAGAAAACAAGATAAAACTACAAGCATACAAGCATTAGCCTCCCCTTAGGCTAATGCAACCAGATAAATCAGCAAACAAAACTACAACAACATGATAAACCAAACAAGACAATTACCAAGGATACCATGGAGAATAAGCCATTCCCCCTCCAAAGATGTGATTATTATAGGCAGGTCTGAAATCCCTTTGAATATATGAAGAGGAACCAGCAGAAATGGTTCTCTGAATATCAGCAGAAACAGAGGTACCAGCAGGAACATGTCTATCAGCAGGAACGGGACCTCTATAAAAGTTCATTCCTGCTGCTTGTGGAACATATGGTAGTATTTGTTTAACATTTTTCCACAATGATCTGGTTTGTTGTTGCCCACCTTTCATTCTTTTCTCATGATAATCACAATCTTTAATAAGATGATATTGACTGCCACACACAAAACATGTCTTCTTCCTAACAGCCTTATTTTTACAACAACTTTTCTTAATATAGACACCATTATCACTAGTGGAACTAGAGACACTTTTGTTTTCAAATGAATTAATTGAGCTGTTGACTGTAAAGGCTGATTTAGAAGTAGATTTATCATTAGTTGAACTAAAGGGCTTCTTGTATTTGGGTGTGATTGACTTTTCACTTGAGTCACATGAAACAAAGTCTTTAGACTCTGCTTCTGATGACTTGTCACTTGAGGAACAGGAGACAAAGTCATCAGGTTTAGGTAAGTCTTTTGACTTTTTGCCATAGGTCATGTGTGACTCATCTGAGTCAAGGTCAAGGCCTGAATGAATAGGGACAGGCTTAAAGACTCCTCTGATAGGTGGAGGAACAACATTCATTCCTCCTTCAGGTACATATTTAACAGGCATTTGGTAGTCTACAGGTTCAGGGTTAAGGACACTATACTCATTAGGATCATAGTATTGATTTTCCCCTATCAGATTACCATACCCTAAACCTCTTTTAGTTTTTGTAGACATAGAGCTATCAACTAACTTGTTTAGGTTTTTAGATGAATATTTCCATTTATCAAACCTAGCCAAGGTATTGTTAAGCTGAGACTGCAATTCCTGTTTCTCTAACACCACCTTAGCTTTTTGAGACTCGAAATATTTAAGATCATTAGTGGTGTTTTTCAAGTTCCTTTCTAAAACTCTTATCTTTTCTTCATAAGCCAACTGATTACTTTGGTACCAAGCTTTTTGATTTTCTAATGTTTTAACTGCTTTGTCATAAGCTTGTACCTTAATAAAGTATTCATTATACTTGGATTTCATGTCATCATATTCATTATTAAGAGTTGAGTACAATTCTTGACATGCTGAGTTACATCTTTGTACCTGAGATGGGAAGCCTAACAAAGCATATTCTTCCAAATTTTCTTTTTCTTCATAGGACTTATTGTGGAACAAGTTCCTAATCTTCCTTGCGCACATTTCAAAACCATCTCCTGATAGTGACATTGTGACAAGGTTCAAGAGAGAAGTTTTAACAATGTTTCCTTCTTTATCAGAGATCCTCACCAGGCTTTGATACCACTTGTAGGATCGAGTACTTCGAGCTTGATTGAGCTTGGTATAAACAAGAACCTCTGTATGCTATACAAGCGTTTATGCGGAAACTAAACAGCAAGTATAATAAAGAAGAAAACTCTAAACGACAATGATCCTCTATGGATCAAACTATGAACTAGGAATTGTGATATTGAATATTGAAAACGTTAAAAGTGTACATAAACTCATAGACGGGTTTATCTTTTATACTAACAAGATCACCTAACCCTAACCCGTTCTACAAGAAAACGTGTGAAGAGATAAACAACAATCTCTTCTAAAAATAAATCTTAACAAACATTCTAAATATACGGATAACAAATAATACTATCCGCAGCAACAACACTATCGGCAGGAACAAGATAACACTGTCGGCAGCAACGAGCTTTCAGCAGGAACCAAAGCTATCGGCAGGAACCAGCTTAACACTATCGGCAGCAACAATGAAACTCTTATTTCCCAGAGATCCTAACAAAAGTGTCAATTTTTGTGTTTAAAGGCGTACGGGTCATTTTAAGAAAGTAGTGCATAAAAGGGGTTATAGTGCACTTTAGGGGTCCTCAGTGCACAGTAGGTGTTATAGTGCACTTTAGGGGTCCTCAGTGCACAGTAGGTGTTATAGTGCACTTTAGGGGTCCTTAGTGCACCAGAGGTGTTATAGTGCACTTTAGGGGTCCTTAGTGCACAATAGGGGTTATAGTGCACTTTAGGGGGTCCTTAGTGCACAGGACAGGTCACAGTGCACTTTAGGGTGCCACCCGTCGTTTTAAAAGTTTTTGAGTCTAGTTTCATTTAAAAATGGTTTAAAGGTCTATATGTCTAAGGATTTTGCTAATGGTTTAAAGAGTTTTGGAATAAATGTCAAAGTTGGGTCGTTTTCGCGTAAAAGTCAAAGTTTTTTGTCAAAGCGTGCACGGGGCGTAACAACTTGGTATCAGAGCTTCGGTTTAAGTGAATTAGGTTTCCTCTTTAGGTTTCCTAGACTTAAACCACTATTAGATGCGTTGAATGTAAGAGTAGGTAATGAGGTAAAGTAAATGTTTAAGTTCTGAAGCGAATTATGTGACAGGTTATGTGAATCTAAGTTGATAAATGATGAATGTGTTTTATAGTGTTAACGTGTATGTGAGTATAAGTCCATGGAGGACTTGAGGTGTTTAACCATTTAGATCGTCATGCACCTCGATTAGTGCCGGTGATCTTATTGTGATTATGTCAATGTGTGTTAGAGTAGCGGTAATGGAATGTGAATAGAAATGGTAAGTGGTATTAGAGATGGGCTATTAATGAGTTAAAGTGTGTGATGCTTAAGTGCGAATGTGTAATGATGATAAGTGTGTTATAGTATGTGGTAATGGCATTGTTGCATTTGATACTTTGATTGTTAAATGTTTAATAATAGTGAAAGTATAGAATGGGATTGAAGTATGATGGTACGTAAATGATGAAATTGAACGATATTGCTTAAGTGCGTAAATAACTAAAATGAGATGAGTTAAGGTATGAGAATAAGAATGCGATGAGTTAAGAATGTAAGGGAGAATGAGATGAGTATGTATGAGGTTAAGGTGTTGTCCTGAAATTATTATATCACGGCTAATGTGCCCCATTAGCGGTGATCATTATAATGAAAATGTTGAATAATAAAACATGCTTAAAATGTGTAAGGATGGTAATTGAATGTTAATGAATGCATGTGACAGTTGATGACCTGTGTAAAGTCTATATGTAAAAGAATTGAGTAGACTAAAGTGTAATGTAAAAATGTGGAAATGGTTAACGCGGGTTAAAGAATGTAAGTTGTAGTGAGAAGTGTAAAAACATAGAAAATGTGTAAAAATGATAAGCAGGTTTCCTATGCCCTATGACACTTGCTTTAACTAAATAAAATGGATGGAATAATGTGTGCGTTAAAATGTAAATGGCTTGGATCCATAGTTTTAATGTAAAAGGTTAATGATGGTATCCTTCGGGATGGCCGAGTTAATGATGATTAATGATGGTATCCTTCGGGATGGCCGAGTTAATGATGGTTAATGATGGTATCCTTCGGGATGGCCGAGTTAATGATGTAAAGAAAGAATCCTTCGGGATGTAATGTATTGCCTTCATCGACAAGGGGTTGCCTACATCCTTGTCATATAAAAAAAATATCCCCTAAAGTGAATGTGATAATGGTATGGATCCAAGTCTGAAAAGTTAAAAGGTAATGTGAAGTGTAAAAAGAATGAAGAGAAAGAAAGCTTAAAATGTGTAACGAATAGGTACGAGTGTTATGTCGAAGGTGTATAAGTAGGACGATTTATGATTTCCTTAGTTAAATGGATTGGGACGCCTTTTCATTTAATTAAAGAAATTGTGAATCGCCGAACCATGAGTTTATGTTTCTTGATTTACATCGATTGGGACACCTTTCCATGTAAATGAGGAAGTATAAATGAGTGGGCTTATGTATTCTCGACATGGCATGAGTAAGGAAAAGGGTAGAAAATGAAAGTCTAGGAATAGTTAGAAGTCGTAAGAACTAAGATAGGTGGATAGAGAAAGAATTGAATATCGACCTTAAGTAGGAGACGTCATGTGAAGCCTGTGATTTAGGTGTCTAAGGTATAAGTTGAATAAGGAAAATGTAATCGATGTTATAAATTGCTTTATGGCTTGTTGTAATGTGAGAATAGACCGTGGTGGTCATAAAGTGAATGGAAATTTTTGTAAAACAATAAGGAAAAGCGAAGTACACTAGTAAAGTGTTAATGGGATAGTGAAGTGGTTATGACAAAATGTGGTAATAATGGTAAGGGTTGAGTGCAAAGTTCAAGTGGCATGTAGTCCTTGACGAGAAAGTCAGAATGGGATAAGTTTGAACGTCGTGTAATAGTAATAGAAATGGCTAAATGGTATACTTTAGCGGTAATAATTATGTCTCGGATGACATAATGATGAAGTAGAAGTGTATGATTAGAAAAGTTAAGCGAGAACTAGAATGAGTCAAGGGTAAGAAATGTGTTATAAGGTGCCTTATGTTGTGAGATCAATTAGATCATGGCAACGAAATGTTTAAGTAATGAAAAGTGGTAAGAACAGGAGTATGATGAGACTAGGTTTTGGTTAGTTTAGACGAGAGATTTCGGGGACGAAATCTAAATAAGGGGGTAAAATTGTTAGACCCGTTTCCCGGGTACAAATAGGCCCCACCCTAGATGGAATTTGCTAAGGTTTAACGTGATTGGCTAGTCAATGAATGTTACGTGGAAGTCAAACCCGATAGTCAATGAATGGGTTATAAGGTTATGGAAAGTATTATGTGGCACAACCAGAAAGGAAATAAACCTAAATGGCTTAAGTTGTCATATACTAAATGTGTTATAAGTTTATGTGTGGCTAAAATAGAAGGAAAGAGACTTAAGGGACCAATTGTGCCAATTGGCTAAAGTTGTGCAAGTTAAATATCTACTTAGAGGATTCTAGAGAATCCTACCAAGTTTCATCTTTTCATAAGGGTGTGTTGAGGACCGGCTTTTAGAGGAGAAAAAGGGAGGGAAAAATGGATTAAGCTTGGATGATCTTGATGAAGAAGTAAGGGTGTTTATCCAAGGGTTAAGCCTAAACTATACTCTTTACCAAGTAAGTAATCTCCATATCTTGATGTTAATGAGGTTAAGGTTTATGTATAAAATGGGTTTTCATCATATGATCAAAGTATGATCATATGATGATATAGAAAGGAAGTTGAGCATGTTAATGGGTTATATAAACCCTTAATCATAATGTTGACTAATGTGTTAATAGGTCTTGATCTTTATGGTAAAGGATGATGATGCTAGAAGATGAATGATATTGATAATGAAGATGATGCTTATGCTCTTGTTAGACTTAGCTTTGGAAGCTAAGGTAAGTAAACCGGTTATGATTGATATTATAATGATTTCTATACATTATGTGTTATATGATTGTTATGATAAGGTTATTGAAGTGTTTGAATGATTGTGTGATGAGGAAATAGATGTAGGGCTAGTTTGGCATAACTAGCAAAAGAGATCGAGAGTCTAGTTTGGATTAAGTGAAAGTGTGTAGGAAAGGTTGAGATGTAATGGTGAGGCTCAAAGTGGCTAAGGTATGTGTAATGTTTAATGATGCAATGGAATGAATGGATTATGATCCTTAATGTGTGAATGAATTATGATGTCATGTTGTAATCGTTTTACTTACTAAGCATTCGTGCTTACGGTTTAATGTCCAATGTTTTGTAGGCTCTTGTGTTAATGCGAAGGCTTGGACTAAGGATTAAGGTTTGGTTATGCAAGTTTAGAAGATTGATCCCGTTGGTCCTACAATGGTTTGTAAAGTGTAGTCAAATGTCAAATTGTATGTTAATATCGTCTTATTAATTCGGTGGTCAATCGTTGTGTCAAAGTATGCTTTAAGCATTCATGATCAAAGTTAAAGGGGTGTTTGGCATAATGTGTGTTTATACCCATTTTGGGTTGTAAACGGGTCAAATGATTATGGAAACATTTTACTATGTTATATTAATGATGTTGGTTAAGTTTGGTGGGCAAATGAAGTGGTAAAGGTGGTTTGTAGTGTAAATTGGTCAAAACGGGTATTTTGGCATAATACTCGTCACTTTGTAAAGCATGTTTTCGTGGGTCGTTATGACCAAGTTTATACATATATTTGATGTTTATAATGTCCTAATGATTTCTGAAAGTTTTGGTGTTATGTCATGTTATAGAAGCCGTTTTCCAAAAAATGGGTCAAAAGTGCACAAAAGGGTTATGCAGAAAAAGGGGTGTTTGGGACAAGGTCCATTTTAACCCGTTTTGGGTCAAATGGGTTAAGAATTTTGGGGAACAATGTATATGGTATATTTTAGTTCAATGTGTATTAAATGTGTTTATATATAGGTCGAAAGTGTCGATTTTTATGTTTAAAGGCATACGGGTCATTTTGAGAAAGTAGTGCATAAAAGGGGTTATAGTGCACTTTAGGGGTCCTCAGTGCACCGGAGGTGTTATAGTGCACTTTAGGGGTCCTTAGTGCACCATAGGTGTTATAGTTCACTTTAGGGGTCCTTAGTGCACAATAGGGGTTATAGTGCACTATAGGGGGGTCCTTAGTGCACAGGCCAGGTCACAGTGCGCTTTAGGGTGCCACCCGTCGTTTTAAAAGTATTTGAGTCTAGTTTCATTTAAAAATGATTTAAAGGTCTATATGTCTAACGTTGAAGAATCTTTAACCCCATCTTGGATATATTTTACAAACACCATTGATAACATACAGCGGAATTAACAAGAACAATGATGCTTTACAAGGTTGTAATTTATTTAATTAATGGCACCATCTTTATTCAATACTAAATTAACTAAACTACTACAAACGTGTACAATCACACGTTTCTACTCGACTCTCACTGAGAGATCTACATTTTCTGGATACCCTAACTGCCGCCCTAACACCCTTTATAAATAGGGTTTACAAGAAAACCTATCTTCCATAGGAAGCTAACTATTTATTACATTAGGTCCCTGTTGTTTCATATTTATGCAAATGTAGTTTTGTAATCATCAAATTATAATTCCCAACAATCTTCCCCTATTCGATATTACAAAACTATCTTCATGAAACAATCTTCAATGCTTCCTTGAGGTCTTCTTGAACATGTCACCACACATAATAAGCTGCAAATCAATCAGTAATAAAATAATCGAATCAGTTGCCTCCAATTTACCACATGCAAATGACGACCGAATTTAATCCGCACACTGCTCACTTGCATAAGTGAATAACGACAAATAACCACATGAACAAATGACGACCGAATTTAATCGGCACACTGCTCACTTGCACAAATATAATGACAAACCCAATTCATTATTTAATCGATCAATTAATGACAGTACGAGGTTAATTTGTTGAAACACCCAATCAGATCAAGCACCAGCATACAACTATTCTCAATTCCATTAATTAATTGAAAGATTCAATACCAAAAATGAGATTACATCATACTTTTTCAAATCTGCTGTTGTACGACATAAAACTTTTTCCATATCTGCTTCTCCTTTTCTTCGAATCAGCTCCATCACCAACAGTAACAACCTTGTAGATTCTAGATATCGAGAGCAACCCTCTTTGATACCACTTGTTGAAGAATCTTTATGCTCATCTAGGATATATTTTACAAACACCATTGATAACATACAGCGAAATTAACAAGAATAATGATGCTTAACAAGGTTGTAATTTATTTAATTAATGGCGCCATCTTTATTCAATACTAAATTAACTAAACTACTACAAATGTGTACAATCACACGTTTCTACTCGACTCTCATTGAGAGATCTACATTTTCTGGATACCCTAACTGCCGCCCTAACACCCTTTATAAATAGGGTTTACAAGAAAACCTATCTTCCATAGGAAGCTAACTATTTATTACATTAGGTCCCTGTTGTTTCATATTTATGCAAATGTAGTTTTGTAATCATCAAATTATAATTCCCAACATCTAAGGATTTTGCTAATGGTCAAAAAAGTTTTGGAATAAAGGTCAAAGTTGGGTCATTTCCGCGTAAAAGTCAAAGTTTTTGGTCAAAGCGTTCACGGGGCGTAACAACTCACTAGTTATAGCATTGAGCTAGCTAATGGCAACTTAGTTAACACTTGTACCGTAATCCGAGGCTGTACCCTAAACCTTCTAGATCACCCGTTTAGTATCGATCTCATGCCCATTGAACTCAGAAGCTTCGACGTAGTGGTTGGTATGGATTGGCTATCCAAACATCATGCGAGTATTGTTTGTGGTGAACGAGTTATTCATATCCCTCTCAATGGTGAAACCCTGGTTGTCCGGGAAGACCGTAGCGGAACCCGTTTGAATATCATATCTTGTATTAAGACCTTGAAATACATCGAAAAAGGATGTCATGCATTCCTAGCACATGTGTCCAAGAAGGAGTCGGGAGAGAAGCGACTCAAGGATGTTCCGATTGTACGTGATTTTTCTGAAGTATTTCCTGAAGATCTGCCTGGACTTCCACCGGTTCGACAAGTGGAATTTCTGATTGACCAAGTTCCGGGAGCTGCAAACATAGCACGTGCACCGTATCGACTAGTTCCGATGGAGATGCAAGAGTTGTCTAAGCAGTTGCAAGAGTTGTTGGATAAAGGGTTTATTTGACCTAGTTCCTCACCTTGGGGAGCACCAGTGTTATTCGTGAAGAAGAAGGACGGATCATTTAGAATGTGTATTGACTACCGTGAACTGAACAAGCTAACAGTTAAGAACCGCTGCCCGTTACCTAGAATTGACGATTTGTTCGACCAGCTACAAGGATCAGGTTACTACTCCAAGATAGATTTATGGTCAGGTTATCATCAACTCAGAGTCCGGGAAGAGGATATTCCTAAGACAGCGTTCAGGACTTAATATGGCCACTATGAGTTTCAAGTGATGCCCTTTGGTTTGACAAACGCACCTGCTGTATTCATAGACCTCATGAACCGAGTGTGTAAACCATATTTGGACAAGTTTGTTATAGTTTTCATCAACGACATTTTGATCTACTCCAAGGGTGAAGAAGAACACAAGCAACACCTGATGATAATTCTTAAGTTGCTCAAGGAAGAGCAATTGTACGCAAAGTTCTCTAAGTGTGAATTTTGGATTCGCAAGGTACAATTTCTTGGTCATGTGATGGACAGCAAAGGGTTACATGTGGATCCCGCGAAGATGAAGCTATTGAGAACTGGCCAACGCCTTCTAACGCCATAGAAATCCGTCAATTTCTGGGATTGGCTGGATATTATAGGAGATTCATCGAGGGATTCTCTAAAATATCTAAACCGTTAACTACGTTGACTCAGAAGGATAAGAAGTATATGTGGGGAAAAGATGAAGAAGAAACATTTCAAACCCTGAAGCAAAAACTTTGCAGTGCACCGATTTTGGCATTACCAGATGGAGTTGAAGATTTCGTAGTTTATTGTGATGCATCATATCAAGGGTTAGGAACAGTTTTGATGAAACGAGGGAAAGTCATGGCATATGCTTCCTGACAACTTAAGACTCATGAGGAAAAGTATACCACACATGATTTGGAGTTAGGGGCAGTGGTTTTTGCACTCAAAATGTGGAGGCACTACTTATATGGGACGAAGTGTATTTTCTTTACCAATCACAAAAGTCTTCAACATATTTTGGATCAGACGGAGTTGAATATGAGGCAACGACGATGGTTGGAAACCTTAAGCGACTATGATTGTGAAATTCGATACCACCCAGGAAAAACGAACATCGTGGCAGATGCCTTGAGCCGGAAGGAACGGTTGAAGCCGCTACAAGTTCGAGCTTTGGTTTTGACTATCAATTCAAACCTTCCCGCCCAGATTCTCCATGCTCAAGAACAAGCCGCGAAACAAGAAGACCTCAAGAGTGAGAATCTTCATGGTATGATACAGAAGAAGTTTGAGAAGCGTTCCGATGGAACTTTGTATTTTAAGGGAAGAAGTTGGGTACCGCATTTTGGAGGACTGTGAGACTTAATCATGCTCGAGTCTTATAAGTCAAAGTACTCTATACACCCAGGATCTGACAAGATGTATCACGATCTCAAGGAGTTTATATTGGTGGCCAAACATGAAAGCCGACATTGCTGATTACGTTCGCAGGTGTCTTACGTGCGTGAAAGTTAAAGCCGAACATCAGAAACCATCTGGTCTTCTACAGCAACTTGAGATTCCCGAATGGAAATGGGAATGGATTACTATGGACTTCATCACCAAACTTCCAAGGACTTCAACTGGTTTCGATGCTATTTGGGTTATAGTTGATCGACTAACGAAATCAGCACATTTTCTACCCATCAAAGAGAACTACAGTATGGACAAGTTGACTAGACTTTACTTGAAGGAAATAGTATCGAGACATGGAGCACCAATATCTATCATCTCTGACCGAGACAGCAGATTCACTTCTAACTTTTGGCAATATCTTCAGGGTGCCTTTGGCACGAACCTCGATATGAGTACTGCATACCACCCGCAAACCGATGGCCAAAGTGAAAGGACAATTCAAACTTTAGAAGATATGCTTCGAGCATGTGTAATTGATTTTGGAAATGGGTGGGATACCCATTTGCCTTTGATTGAGTTTTCGTACAACAACAGTTATCATGCAAGCATTAAGGTTGCACCGTTTGAAGCATTGTATGGTCGAAAATGCCGATCACCCATTTGTTGGGCTGAAGTAGGAGAAGCTCAGCTCATTGGGCCGGATATTGTTCGTGAGACGACCGAAAATATCGTACAAATTAAGAACCGATTACAAGCCACAAGAGACCGACAGAAGAGTTACACAGATGTGAGGCGTAAACCACTAGAGTTTCAAGTTAGAGATAAGGTTATGTTGAAAGTCTCGCCATGGAAAGGCGTGATACAGTTTGGTAAGCGAGGAAAGCTGAACCCAAGGTACATTGGACCGTTCAAGATTTTGAACAGGATTGGTCCTGTAGCCTACAGACTGGAACTACCTCCCGAGCTTAGTAGAGTACACCCTACTTTCCACGTGTCAAATTTAAAGAAGTGTTTATCCGATGAGGCAGCCGTAATTCCACTTGATGATATCCAGATTGATAAGCAAT
Source organism: Artemisia tridentata subsp. tridentata (assembly GCA_021014915.2). Classification (NCBI taxonomy): domain Eukaryota; kingdom Viridiplantae; phylum Streptophyta; class Magnoliopsida; order Asterales; family Asteraceae; genus Artemisia; species Artemisia tridentata. The sequence goes on along the minus strand of CP139509.1, from coordinate 183,038,981 downwards.
TGAACTTTATTGATGAAATCCCTTCCTTTCAATAAAAACACTCTCACACTCTCTCTCCTCTCATAAAACATACACACACACACCTCACATTCTCTCTCTCCCTCCCCTTCGCCGGACCACCGCCGGCCACCACACCATCGTCGCTGGAATATTTTCTAGCTGTTAGCATTGATTTAAAAGTGATGGTCATTTATATTAATTAAACTTTGTGTCATGTGTATGTCTAGTCTAGCAAAGTGGGCTTTAACTAGTTAATATGTAAGATTTAATGTAAAAGTCTAGTCCAACTTAAAAGCCCACTTGCATCCCATCAAAGCCCTTTAGGGCATCACATTTGTAGTATAAATTGGACACTCCCACCTCATTTCCAGTGTGCCTCATAAGATAGCTAAGGTAGGAGTGTGTGTGTGCTTTAAGTTTATTGTTTGTTTCCTTTTTCTTTAAGCTAATAAACATCAGGTTAATATATACGATCCACACTCTTCTCATCTTGTTCTTGTTTGAGTACCAATCGTATAGCATAAGTAGTGTGTGATAAAGGTTTAGATCGTGTTTTACAAGTGGTATCAGAGCCAAACAATGAGTTAGGAGTTATTTGTGTACGTTTTAACCGATCAAAAGTAAGCATAAAAGTTGCGTTTTTTCTTAATAAACCGTATAATTTTTTGTGTATACTTAGATTTTTACGCAATTTTTAAGGTTGAAGGTTGTAGTTTTTTATAGATTTTACGTGTGGTTAGTAAGTTTTGGTTGCTTCTCATTTGATTTTTATCTTCAAATATTGGTTTGTCACGTTAAGGGTTTAATCTTTGTTTCAAAAAACTGGTTCTATAGCATATTGGCGATAAAAGGTTGAAAATTTATAAGATTTACGTGGTGTTTGAAGTACTGTGATCGAGAAAAAGGCTACAAAGGTTGCGTTTGAAGCTTCATCGACTTTTAAAATATCTAATTTCTTGTATAAGAATTTAGATAACAGTGGGTTTATCTCAATTATAAGTGTCGATAAAGTCAAAGGCTTATCGCAATTGGGATACTTATCGAAATTCTGGGATTATCGCAAATCTGAGGAACCTATCGCAAAGTTGGAAAGTCTATCGCAAACCAGGACATTGCATTCTATCGCAATTGTGACAAAGTCAATCCTATCGCAATCTCAGTCAAACCTATCGCAAACCTGAAACAAGGATCTATCGCAAATCTGAGAAATCTATCGCAATTGGTGGTCTATCGCAATTGTCTGAGTCTATCGCAATTCTCTGGTTCTATCGCAATTGTCTGAGTCTATCGCAATTCTCTGGTTCTATCGCAATTGTTGGATTTTTATCGCAATTCTGAGGCTTTATCGCAATTGTTGGAATTAAGTTCTACGCAAAATTCAAATTTTGGTACAACAGTGAAAATTTTGGCCCAAAATTCAAATTTTTAGGTCAAAATTCGAATTTTTTCGGTGAAATTTGGCGTCAAAATTTTTAAAACTCAAAATTTTCTAATAACCTTAGAATTGCATTTTATGGTGTATTTCAAATTCTGGTAGACAAATTTTTCAAATTCAATTTTTGGAGGGAAATCAGAAATCACCATTAAGAAATCCTTCAAACGATCTTCAGCTAAAGACCAAGACTTCACCACACCAACTGAATTTAACCTTTACCAACCACAACTCCTATTTCATTGCAACGATCCTACATCAACTTTATCATACAAATCATCAACAATGACTACTCAACAAGACATTCATGCAGCTGGTGCAGAAAACCGTCCTCCTATGCTAGAAAAAGGTGGATATCTTCAATGGACGAGCCGTATGCTTCGCTATATCAAAACCAAACCTGAAGGACAAGGTAAACTCCTGCTCAACTCCATCCACAATGGACCATTCAAGCCTCGTCAGATTCAAGACCCTGGAAATCCAAATGACACACCTCCCACTCTACCATTCCTTCGTGAAAAAAGAGAAGATGATTACACGGCAGAGGATTGGAAGCAAATTGCAGCTGATGACCTGGCAATGCACTTAATTCAACTTGGTTTACCACGTGACATCTTTGCTGCTGTTGACAGTTGTGAAACTGCTTATGATATGTGGGAACGAGTTAGAAGGCTTTGTCATCGCACAGAAATTGGACAACAAGATGTTGAAAACAAGCTGCTAACTGAATGGGAGAAGCTCACATCCACTCCAGCGGAACCCATTGAATCTTATTACACCAGGTTTTGCACCTTAATGAATGAGCTCATCCGAAACAAGTTGTCACCAAGACAAATTGTTCAAAACATCAAGTTCATCAACAATTTACCATAAGAATGGGGACGTTTTGTCACAATAGTCAACCAAACAAAGGACCTTCACCAGGTGAACTATGATCAGCTCTATGATTTCCTAAAGCAAAACCAGGCAGAGGCGAATGAAGTCAGGAAAGAGAAGTTAGCAAAGCAACATGATCCTCTTGCACTCATTGCTCAAACACCTACACCTGCAACAGTGACTACACAACCCTCTTCATCTTCCACTCAGAACTTCATGCAACAACAATATATTCCACAACCACCATTCTACCCACAACAACAACAAGTCATTCCACAACAACAATACCCGCAATACCCAGAACCAGAATTTAATGACAATGATGAGTCCACTGCTGCTTTGACTCAAGCATTTGCTTACCTAACAAAGGCATTCCAAGGACGCTACTCAACACCTACCAACAACAATCAAAGAATCTCATCGAACACTCGCAACAGGCAGATTGCACAGCCGAGTTTCAACATGGGTCAACAAGGACAAATGGTTGGAGGTTATGGGAATCAGCAGGGATATGCTCCTCGATATCAGATGGGTAATCAGAATGCAGGGCAGTATGTTGGAAATCAGATGGGTCAGTATGCAGGGAATCAGATGGGTCTAGTTGTTGGAAATCAGAGGGGTCAGAATGCTGGGAATCAGTTTGGGAATGTTGCTGCTCCAGTTACTGGGAATATGAATCAGGGTAATTTGCTAAAGTGTTTCAACTATCAGGGAGTCAGTCACATGGAAGGAACTGTCCCACCAAGCCAAAAAAGAAAGATCCAGCTTATCTGCAGAAAGCATTAATGTTGGCACAGAAGAAAACGGTTGGGTTACAGTTGAGTGCAGAAGAGAATGATTTTATGGCTCTTATGGATGATATGGAAGACCTTGAAGACATCGATGCAAACTGCATTTTCATGGCCAATCTTCAGGAGGCTAAGTATGATACGAATTCTGAGACACCTCCTGTGTATGACACCAATGCAGTCTCTGAAGTATCACCATTCACTACATGTCACAATAATGAAATATTTGATATGTCAACTCATGATGAACAGCATCCTGCGACTCCTGCACCCACTTATGATACATATATGGACACGCCAAGTTGTAGCAATACCCATCTGGCAACTCCAGATATGGATCCTAATGGAGGCTTCGAGTCACAGCATGTTGAGAATGATGAGGAAACACGTGCGTTATTTGAATCATTATTGAACAACTGTAGTGTTGAAATTGAAAAAGTCAAAAAGGTCAATCGCGATGTTAAGGCCGCAAATGAAAAATTGACCGCTGAGCTTGAGAGATATAAGGTGAATGAAAAAGTTTTTGAAATTAATAAAACCCGACAGTCAGAATTAGAAGATGGTTACAAAAACTCCGTTTCAAGGGAAAAACAATTGCAACTTAAGTTTGACACCCTCGATGTTAACTTAAACAAGAAAATAAGATCCCTAAACACGGAAGTTTCAGATTTGCAAAACCAACTTTCTAAACAAAAATCAACTTGTTCTGATCTTGAAAAAGAAAATGAACTTCTTGATGAAATCATTGAGAAACAAGAAACAATTAAAAAGTTGGAAGATTTGCTTGTCAAAACGGGTCATTCTGCTCAAACAATTCATATGCTTATTAAAGATCCAAACCCGCTTTTACATACAATGAAGAAAATGGCTATCGGTTGTGAAAACCCTTATCATCTCAAGAAAGCTCAGAAAGAACAGAATGTGTTATATAATGGTAATGTGCTGTTTGATAAACATGATCCTCCCGAGGTTCGGGATTCTGATGAAACGATTGAGCTTGCCGAAGAGAGTAGAATCAAAATGAGACAACTGAACCCAGAAATCAAACCAATTGATTATAACAAGCTTAACATACTTTTCTGGGGTAAATTTTGTTAAACAACAACAACCAACAAAGGTTTTCAAAAGACCAGGTGTTTCAACAAAACCTAAAGTTGTTTCCAAAAATCTTTCAAATCTGGTACAAATGTCCTCTAGCAACCCTTTTAACACAAGTGAAGCTAGACGATACTTGGATGATCTGAAAGATAAAGTAAAAATACTTCAAAGTATTGTTGACTCAAAAACGAATCTTAGCATCAGCAACTGGCATTCAAGTTTTCATAATGAAATGAAAAAGGTGTTTCAAACAGAAATTACTACTCCACTCTATAACATAAATGCGAGAGTAATTCATGTTGAAAATGCAATTTTAAAAGAAACATCCGACTTCGTCAAGGACCACAAATCCCTGGTGAAGGAAGCTAATGAAAACATTGAACGCATCAAAGTTTTGGAAAACCACAATGATACTCTCTTCGAAGCAGTTCTATCGACCGAAATTATGTCCATTATTTATCAAACATATTCTGTGGAAGATGATGAAAGACTCCGAGCTGAGACTTCTGCAATTGTTATAAAATATGAAAATTCTCTTGCTAAGCTTGAAAAAGAAAATGTCACATATTTTAAACAACTTGATCAAAAAAAGGAAGAATGCAAGTATGACAAATTGTCGTATGAGCGTGCTTACAAGAATATGAAAGAACAAAATGATCTTTTGAAGTCTCAGCTAGATAGTCAAAAAAGGAAGGGTGAGGAAACTAAGTTTGCAAAACCATCGACTTCGGATAAACCAAAAATGTCAATTTCTCAAACGGTTCCAAAAGTTGATGTGACAATTGATTTGACAAAACCAGTCACTCCAACACCCTTACCTAAACAATGTGATAAAGCACAATGTGCTGATAAAGGGAAAGTTGTTGTCAAAACATCGAATGTGATAGCGCCTGGCCTTTATAGGATTAGTCCCACTATTGTGTCTGCCTCTACATCTAACACATATAGGGCGATAGACAAAAGTAAAAAAAGATAATCCAAAAAAGTCTAGGAATGCTACAACAACCTCTCAGGACAACAACATAAATTCTAATGTGTGTGCCTTACCTTCTACAGGGTTATAAAGCACCTCTAGGAGCAGCAGACTAAAGCCTAGGAGCAATACAAGGAACAATAGAGTCTCGCCTGTCTTTGAGAGTGAACGCAAGAATAAAAATGGAGAAGTAGAAGAACACCCTAGGAATTTATGACGTCGCAAGTGGGAGCTGTTGGAGTATGCTCGTGTCATAATCACTAATTATATGGCTAGACATATGTAAGCCTATGGGGTCACACACTTATACACAGAGACACCATTTTATAGATTGTATTTATCGTATTTACAATATATAAACGACTACGTAACTCGAGATCAATAACGGGAAATTAAATACTAAGTTAGACTTAGTGTTTTTTGACTGGGCCAATAACGGGCAAGCCCATTGTGGGTCCTACATGTGGCCGGCCTATGGAGTAAAGAAAGGAAGGAGATAAGTTTTGATTTGGAAAATAATTATCCCTGGATTGTCTGACAATTAGAATAAGAAATTACCAAAACAAACTCTCCCCTCTCTTCTCTTTTGTATCTCACGGCAACCAAGAAAAGAAAACCTAGGGTTTTCAATTTTTCCATCTCTTCTTTGTTTCTTGATTTTTCAAAGAAGACTAGATCGGTTACGGGTTGAAAGACTAGCATCGGGTGGTGATCGGTGACGTGTAGTGTGGATACACATATAGGTGATCTCCATTTGATCACTTGGGTTCTTATTCCATTCGATCTATTGGAATTGGTGGTGACTCCCGGATCACGCTACAAAGGTATAAAACATGTTTGTTTAATTTGTTTACAATTAGATTGATCATATGGCTATATGGATCCTTGTATGGTGATGTTCTTCTGCTGCGTGTATTTATTTGATATGTTATTTTATTATTACATCACCTATAGTGGTATCATGAGCCATCATATGTTGTCATATGATCATCTTGTATGCGTAAAATGGCTAAAAATGTGGTTTTTTAATGGATTTAAAAGTGAAATTTTAAAACAGCCCCTAGGGCTTATATATTCTGAATATGTTGACCTATATGAGGTCTTAAAATCTGGACTTTTTGATCCTATGGCCATTTGTTATGCATACATCAATTGTTTACTTGATCGGTACCCGTAAAATGGCCTAAAACGTGTTTTTTTAAGAGATTTTTAACCCGATTTCTAATCAGCCCATGAGGCTTATTTTTTTGTGGTAAAATGGTGTTAAGAAGGTCCTAATATCAGTGGGTTATGAGTCTATGGCCATTTGTCACGCGTACCATTCGGGGTTTTAATTCTTGTTAATTATTTCTTCGATTCGTTGGCTAACAATTTAATTCTTGTTATTTATTTTGTTATCCATGGAAAATACATGCATGTTTGTCCATGGAGTTAGCCAACACCATGTTTTGATCATAATATTATGGTATTATTATGTGTATATGCAAAGCCGATGAAAACCTAGACCACTTATGCATTGTGATGTTGTGATTGTTGGTTGTTTTTCTTGTTTTGGGGTTTGCCATTGTTTCGGCACTTTTGTAATGTATTTCATTTTGGTTTTGCCATTGTTTAGGCATTTTTACAGTAGATAGAAAGTAGATTAGATGTATTTTACTTTATATATATTGTAAATAAAAGCTTGGAAGCAAATGGCGAAAGAATGAAGAGTTGTAGACCGAAAGTAGCTGCTGGACACCTGTTGGGAAAACGTGATTTCCCGTTGATTGGTAAGTTATTTTTGGCTAAATTTTGTTTTGCAGGTCCACAAGACATAGGGCTACAACTTTGTCAACTGGGCCGAACCATGAGGAGGTCGTCTTCTAGGAGCTTTGGGCCTTGCAAAACAGAAAAACTGGGCTGACAGAATCTAAAGTTCATTTCATTATGGGCCTTTTACTTGCCCATGATTGTCTTGGGGCAAGTGGGAGCCCTCCATGTGGTTGTGATATATGTCCCTAGTTGACTCTTGGTTCTTGTGATGGCTCACAAGACCAAGCATAGGATTTTCATCGGTTGAGGCTTTGCATATTGTGGTTGTATGTTTGTTTGGTTGTTTTTATGTATGTTGTGACTACATGTAAAACGAAAATTGTTTTCTTAAAACTTGAAACTAAACATAAACCATTTTGAACTAAGTCTTATGATTTAGTTTAACTAAGTTTAAATATGATTTGAAACTTAAAAATCATTGTTTTCTAAATAACACTTAAACTTGTTAAGGTTGTTTATTTATTTATTGTATTGTCCAAACTTAATTATAATCCACTTAGGATTTATACTAGTCTTGAAAATGGACAACTTGACACACATAAATTAAAACAATGATTAGACTTAAGTTAAGAAAGGTTTTTAACTTGTGCTACGAAGAATGAATGCATGCTTCTTCGTACACGTTTTTTATCCACATCAAAACTCTTTACCCGTCAAAATTTAAGTCATGCCGTCCAATTATGAGAACACTTGCAATTACCTTTTGGCTATGGTCAGACCTAGGCTGAACTGTAACCCAGGGTGACTATTCTCTATGGTCAGACCTAGGATTATTCTCACAGTTTTCAAATTGGATGACTTAATCGAGTATTGTGGTCAGACCCTTGCCCGAGGCAAAGATGGGACTAAACATGCCTACATGACACTAGTTGTTTGACACTAGATGCCATGAGTCCCATAAAGATCTAAGAGTTGCACATGTAATGCAATTGGTCGACGTTACCTACCTATTGAATCCACCATTTCTAGTAGATCAACTGCATTAATGGTCGAACCTCAATGAGGATCTTAGCCTTTTCGTAAATTAATTGTTTTAAATTGTAAACATGGGGTAGTTAAATTACAAAAGGTTAATTATCAAAAATACTAAATATGAACTTTGTAAATTCAATTAATGAATTAATGCAACACAAACCGTAAACAAGAGTTTGTTCTTTTCTTGTTAAAAGGACGAACTAAGTCGTTCTTTCCTTGTAAGAAAGAGACTTGTTTCTATCCTTTTTCTTTATGAGGAAAAGCCATAATAGGAATATTTGAATTTCCCTAATTCTAATAAAACTCAATGAACACCTACTCTAGAAATCGTGATGTCTTGTAAAAGTCAAAACGGTTAAGTATGGTTAAACATCTTATTCTTTCAAGATTGTTTCATAACCCTAGTTTCGGTTTTGAAACCTTTAAGAAATATAAGATATTTGGATAACTAGAGAACACGTGCATTTGACTTGACCTCTTTGGTCAGACCTTAGGGCCATTTCAACCCATGGCGAATTTTGCTCATTGGTCAGACCTTTGGCGATATTTGCATGTTCTTGCTTGGTCGGCTTATTTCGTACTAGCTACCATACTAAAATGAGTTCAAATAATTAGAAGACGGAAATATCAATAAACCACAAAGTGGTAAAGGCAATTACTAGCATGATTACCTAGCAGTTTGTCATAACCCAATAACCCCACTATGGTCCTACATACCCTTGTGGTGAAGTAGACCAATTATGGAGGAAAAGCATGCCTATTTTCAAGTTAAAATAGCAATGATGGCTAGCCCATCATCTATATGTGAGAACTTGATGCACTTCCTTGAATACCTAAGTACATGTTTACTAGTCAAAGTGACTCACATTAGCAATAATGTGTAGATATTCAAAGAAAGATGGAAAGTATCCAATCGCCACTCACTCTCCACTGGTGAAGTAACACTTTTAAATGTTGTCTAATCCAGTGGGAGCTACGTGATTATATTACTGGTGACGAAACACATGTAATGTTGTCTAATCCAGTGGGAGCTGTAAGCTTTTATTCCTTGCAAGTTGCCCATCTTATTTCCAGATTGTCTGGAAATAATACATTACTTTCCACATGTTAAGCATCATAGTTTATATAAGAACCATTGCATAAATTTTATAAGATAACTTGTCGCGTTCCTGATGTTGCTTCCTGAAATGTTATCTATAAACTTGTTGTGCATGATTCATTATTAAAATGATAAAGTTCTACATATCTATATTTTGATTTTGACTAAAAATCATATGTTATCTTAAACATTGTCATATTGGTCATACAAACACACGAGCGTAGTGGTGCTTGTATACTATGATGATGTTGTGCCATGCACAAGTGGGAGAAATCTTAATGTGTGCTAGGTACAACATATAACAATATGACTAATAGTTTTTCTTGACTGAAAGGTAAGAAACTAAGATTCTACTAGGACTTCTACACATAAAATGTAGGTTGCCCTAATTAGAACAAATATCAAGATAACATGAAAAGCTACTTCAACATATTCACTAAATTGTTTAGTAAATATGATTATGTTTTCTTGTAAAGTCATAATCATGAAGTATGAAATTAACTTGAAATTACTATTGAGGCCTAGTGTCGGCGCTCGTAATTACTTTAGTTGAATATGTTTAGGTCTCTTGTAAAGACACAAACATCAATTCCGTTAATTGTTGAAAGACTTGTAACGTAAAGTAAAACGTTGATTTGTTATGTCTTCTAGTTAAGACATGTACACTTACGATGTATAATAAATGTTTATGTTTTCAAGTCAAAACATGCACATGAAGTAAAGTATGCAGTAGGCTAAAATTACTATTGATGTCATCTGGTTTGACTTGGTTGGCAGATATGTAAGCCAAAAGGTATAAGTTCATCTAATGAGTTGTGTGATAGTCTCACAACATCAGTCCTCATGGAATACCACGACCTTATGGTATGTCCATCGTGGAAAATCAAACACTATTGATATTGTTTGATCTTTGATGACTTAAACTGTTTTACCTCCAAATCTGTCAAGGTTAGAAATTGGGTGTGCCATGTGTACACTCAATATGGTTCCAACCCAGAAGGAATTCAAGACACCATTGTATTATGGCATGGGATGAATCTCATTATGTCTTAATTGAAGTTCTGAATTTGTTAACTACTTAAGAGTAAGTAATTAACAAACTAGAGTCAAGAACTAACGATGTATTCTGGATGTCCCACTTGAAAACAATTTATTGTTTCTCATGATGCTGAGTATCTAGAGATTAGTCTCTACATACAAAAGCAAGTGGGAGCACCTTTAGATCTTGAAGTTATTCAAGAGCAACCTTCTGAGTACACTTGCTAATGTCATACTAAGGTTGAACATTCATATGTTAAACCATAGATTGATATCTCTCATTCATAAATCCGCAAGGATACCTCTTGCACCTGAATGATATAGTTTTTATATCAATGCTGAGGGACATAAGTTAGAGGATCATGGTGAACCTGCTAACTACTGAGATGCATTATCAGATATTGTATCTGATGAGTAGCTCAAAACTATGAATGTTAAGATGCAGTCCTTGAAATACAATCACTCGTGGAGTTTGATTGATCTCTTACCAATCAGTTAGACTGTGAGGTTAAGAATGAGTTTCTTGATAAGAAGACTCAAAAGGGAAAACTTGTACACACATTTAATGCACGACTAGTAAAAGGAGTTTACTCATACTCAAGAAATTGACTATGACTAAATCTTTCTACCTAGAAACATTAAATGTATAAAGATGATTAATTGTCATACCTGTCTTCATATAAATGAAATATGACAATAAGATATCAAAACACCTTTCTTGTTGATTATCTTTGCGAGGACGATGAATAATCAAAAGGGTTTATGAATCCATATAATCTTTATTAAGTATACAAGTTAAAAGAATCCATGTGTGGATTAGATCATGCATCTAGGAGCAGAGATCTTGAGTTAATTATAAAATCATTAATTTGATTTTGATTAATAAGATTACTCCTAAGTACACTGAGAGCAAGTTGGAGCACTCTATTTATTTTCTTAAATCTCATATGTCATTAACATATTAGAAACAATATTCCATCTAAGCTAGACTTTTATCCTTAGATTGGAATGAAGTTTCTCTTGAGGGATTTATAAAATAAGACATACAACCTTGTTATATATATATATGTTTATTAGAATAAACATAAGCGGTTATTAAGTCTAAACACAATATGACACGTTATTGAAGGGAGTCTCAATGATCAATCTCACTTGATGAGATTGAACACATGAGTGGAAATCTTAAGTTCGACTAAAGGATTCATCATGTAAGTCATATTACGCATTGGGCTATATTTATCATTTGCATGAATGCAAAGATGAGTTGATAACAACAAATATCTAAGTGAATGTCATTAGATAATTGTTAAACGAACATTAATAATGGACCTACAAAGTACCAAAGATATGTTCAAACGTTTACGGATATTTGAGGAACTCTGTTTTGTTTGCATACGCTGATGCTCATTTAACTGAGATGATACTCAACCCTAGTCATGGTAGGATGTCATCATGAATGATGAAATTGCTGACTAGATGTGCTCGACTGAGAGCATTAATGCGTTATACATTAAAAGAATAAGAATACTTTATAGTTTGAGAAACTATTTAGATGACTGTCTAAAGTAGGTGTCTTGCTAGCTTCAAACACCCTATGGAATGTATTGTTGCAATACTCGTCTTGTACTTGAATGCACACATACAAAGGACAATCATCATTCAAACCTTTCATGAATTTTGAAAGAAGTATTCTCAAAGTTTACTCAGATGACTACTTGTTGCCTTGTACAACATGATTTGATCATGGTGGGAACATCGGATTCCGACCTATGAGTAGTCTTATGCATATCTGTTTTTAGTATTTGGATAATGGAACTGTAAGCAGTCGTATTATACAATGAATTGATATACCTGGTATGATCGTCTTCATTTATACTACTGTGTTCTATATTTGCATGTTTAATCCATGAATAATTTATTTATTCTAAAATTATCCATTGTCGGTTGACGATACGGGAGTATCATCAAATTAAGGCAAATGTGAGCGTGTTGGTGATTTATTTGCCACACTCACATGTTGTTCATTGTGATGAACATTGGATTGACCCAACCTATGAGTATTCACTACATGGATCGTCGTCAATAGTGAATCTCGCAAGAGGTTATGTCTCTTATCCTTAGACTTGAGATACAAGCAGGTTTTGCATGTGTGGAATTTCATTCCTTGATATGGTTAAACGCTATCCGGAATAAGGTAGTTATAAAAAGCCATTATCAGGAGTGATATAAAGCATGTGAATGACACGTGTAGTCAAAACGGGATTTGTTCCTCCACTTGTTTTGGAGTTAGATACTATTGGGCCCCTCGATGAATTGAACAGATGTTTGTATGGCCGTACCCAAATGAAATTAAGATGAATCTTAAATCCACTTGGTAATCTTGTTCAATATCTATATCGAGAAACATAATAGTTGAACTATTAGAATGACTTTTGATCCATGTCTAATATTCAACACGGTATCTGTTACAAAAGGATAGATGACATATAAACCATCTGAAATGAGACGTTTAAGAAACTAACCTCACATATTTCTAGGGGCATTGGCGTGTTGCTAGACGCTAACCATTGCTTGTATAATTACTTGATTATTATGACATCGCAAGTGGGAGCTGTTGGAGTATGCTCGTGTCATAATCACTAATTATATGGCTAGACATATGTGAGCCTATGGGTTCACACACTTATACACAGAGACACCATTTTATAGATTGTATTTATCGTATTTACAATATATAAACGACTACGTAACTCGAGATCAATAACGGGACATTAAATACTAAGTTAGACTTAGTGTTTTTGGACTGGGCCAACAACGGGCAAGCCCATTGTGGGCCCTACATGTAGCTGGCTGATGAGTGTCTAAATACTCATCATTTTTACCTAATCTGAGCTGCCAAAACATTCAAAAACACTCAGAAATGCATCATAATACTGAAATTATCCCAGAATTGTGTTTTATATGTTTTAAATGCAAAATGTTTAAAAACATTTGAAAAACGAACAAAGTTTGCAAAATTGGCAGTTTCAGTCCCTCAACTTTCAAAAGTTGTCAAAACTAGTCCCTGGTTATTCTAAAAACAGGAAAAGTCATCAAAGGTCCTTTAAGAATCATAAAATTACATAATAAGTCCTTTGGTGCAAAGTTTCACAAAATGGCAACTTTTGCCCCTCAAAATCCAAAATTGACATAAAAGGTCCTTGGAAGTTTTAAAATAGAAAATTATCAACTATGGTCCTTGTGTTATTGATTTGTGGCAGGTTTAGTCCTTTGAAGTGAGTTTGGAATGTTGGCAAATCAGGTCCCTAAAGTTTCAGCAGTTTACAAGTTTGGTCCTTGTGCTTAAAAATCTAAAAACCAAACGGACCCTTTGTATTATACAACCCCAGCCCACACTAAAACATAACCCAGCCCAAACCCAAAAATAAATAAAACCCAATCCACAAATAAACCCGACCCATCTCTCTATTTAGCATAACCAGAGTTTGACTAGAGTCAAACTCTTCTCCTTCTTTCCAGTTACCCGCCCAAGCACCTCAACCCACCATCCACCACCCTTATCCTGACACACCCACCTCCCCCCTCCTCTATTACACATCCCACCAACTATCAGAAGCATTAAATGCTTCTCCTCCAGTCACCTCACAGAACCCAAGTGGTTTTCCCACTAACTCAATTTTCCCGCCAAAATGCCAAGTGGACAGCTGAGATCACTAGAAGGCAATTGAAGGGTTGGATTATGATCAGAGGTTGATGACAAGGATTTCCCAGTTGTATTTAGTATAAATAGAATGCAATGTAAGCTTTAAAAAAGGCAAGTAGGTAAAATTAGCATAAGTCGTATTTTAAATTCCAGTAGTGATAAATTGTAATCTCAAATTTCAATCATCAATACAAGTTAATTTTAGTGTTTTTGATGTTGTTCTTTGTTTAATTTCAGTAGTTAACAATAATTCTAGTTTTATATGTTGTACTGAGAAATCAAAAATAAATAAGTAGTATTAAAATAGCTTCTCAGCTATTTCTATAAGCTTATATAAGCTTTACATAGCTTATTGTAAGTTTATTTTAGATTAAATCTGTTCCAAGTTCAAGATACAAGAAAAGTCAACCATGGTCAACATAAGCTCCAATAAGCTGATTCTTGGTGGATAAGCTATTCAGGAAGCTTTTCTTGGGTTTTTCTAGCTTGTTTCTGACAAGCTAGATTGGTTCTTGGTCCTTGTTCTTTGTTCCATATCACATCAGTTGTAAGCTTAATTCCAAATTTTAGCTTGATTTCTTATTTCACTGTTTTATAGCTTATATTCAGCTTATTGTTGTAATTTCTAGCTTATCAGTATTTTGTGATCATATTTCATCATCATCATTAGTCTTAATCAGTCTTTACTTAATTTTCACTTAAAACTCATAAAAATCCAAAAATAGCATAATCTAGCATAGCTTATTTGTTAGCTTAATTTTGTGTTAAAAGTTGCTATTCAGTACTCAAATAAGTTAGTTAAAGTAAGTTTATTAGAAATCTTAGCTTAAAATCTGATTTTTCTTTGAAAATCCACCACAGACACCACTAGAAGGGGTGTTTGGTTTTTTGTGCAGTCAAGGGGTCAAACCCATTGTTACTGTTGATTTGCCATTTGTCCAACTTCAATCTAGCTTAATTAAACCAGTATAAGTTGTTTTTAAGTTATTTAGAGTTAAATTGTTAGTTTTAATAGATTTAAGTGGATTGTGAAAATTTTAGGAACCCAACTGCCCATATAAGCTAGAACAAGCTATAAGCTTGTTTTGACCTTAGCCTTGGCACTTTTGAGTTCCTTATAGTCTATTTATTAAGTTCCATAGAGACTAGAACCTGTGCACAAGTTTTGCACACCAAAACAGACAACACAGGTCTGCACAAACACAACACCACAGCAGACCTCTGACTTTTGGCTGCTGATCTAGGGCAAAATTAGACATCAATTGGGAAGTTTCTGATAGGGCTTTTAGGATTTTAAGATACCCAGTAATATAGGCTTGATTTTGCCCCCTTAAGTTTTCATCTCAGTAGCTTATTACCTAGCTTAATTCAGTCTGCAAGTTTGCCATTTTTCTAAGTTTCTGTCTAATATTCCACAGCTGTGCTTCTTCTTATCAGCTTATCTCCTATTGCTTATTGTGTTTTTTTTGTTGTTTCATGCTTAATATAGTTGTTTAGCCTTGTCCTGATCATTTGGTCAATTTTTGTGCTTATTAGCTTATTTTGGGCTTATTAGTTAACTGCTTATATGCCCAAATAAGCTTTTTAGGCTTATTAAACTTTTCCTTTTATTTTTCCCAGCTTCCTAATATTATTTTAGATTTACTCAGAATTTTTCATAATTTTCTGAATAGTTTTGATATTTTTAATCTTTTTAATTACTTTCTATTAGTAATTAAATCATAATAAATAAAATAATAATCAGAAAAATATAAATCTAATTTTCATAATTTTATTTTGTCATTTTTAATCTAGGAAAAATATAATCTCATTTTTTAGACCTTAATAAAAACCAAAAATAGAAATATAGTGATAGCTTCTATTTAATAGAATTTATCTTTTTAAATTTTAATTAAGTAATTTTCATTTTTATAATTTTCTTAGCTTTTTCTCATCTTATAATATTTTTAGAAAAAGTTTTAGATTTTTCTTTGTCCATTTAGTATTTTTTATAAATTTAAATAGTTTAATAAGTAATTAAATAATAAATAATTAATAATAATTAAATAAAAAGTATAAAAAAATATAATTTAAGTTTTTAAATAAGTTTTAAGTAATTTTACATTTTTAGGTTTTAAATTTCATAAATTTTATAATATTTCAGTTTTAGTCCCATTTTTAGCTTTCCCATTGCGCGTTTTTAGGTTAATTAATTCGCGTTTAATTTTCCTGTGCATATCTGTTTTAATTTGTTATTTAGAATTGTTAAATAAATCAAAATCAAAAATATCTGATTCATCAATCACTCTAATCCAAGCTTTTCACAGTTTTCCATTCACACCTCGTTGGGAAACGACCCAGGTGATCATTTACCTGGTTTCACACTACACACGAACGTGAGTTTTTGCAAGCATCCTTTTTCACAAAGGGGTGATTTGTAATTGTTCACGAGTATTCGTTCTGAGACTGTTTATATTTATATATACGTTTTCAGACGGATCAAATTTTGGCGCCGCTGCCGGGGAGGTTGTGCTGCGACTATTGTGAAGAATTTTAGCGATTAGTGATTCGAGATCCTTCTATCAGAAGTTCCTATTTCCCAAAAACCATATAAAATACAAAAATATTTTTCTTTTTCTTTTCTATATATATTATTATTATTATTATCATATAAAAAATAAAAACACCAAAAATAATTTCCGTTTTCTTTGTTAAATAAATAACAATAAAAAAAATTACCATCGAGAACCAAGACAGAGTACTACCTAACTGGGGGTACGACCATAATAAGTTCCCAAACCAAAGATTTAAAACTTTACCTTTGTATCACTTGCGAATATCGGCTCACCTTTGATTGATAAACAAACTCTAACGGAGGTTCTAGGATAGTCTGACATTAAATTGTCGGACTGAAAGAAGCGGGTTTTTAAGGAGCTTAATTGCCCACCTTTGCTTCTCCGCCACTCTGTGCGTTTATCTTTTAGAGAGCTACCGTACGCTTGCTGATTGTTGGTTTAAGTTAACTTGTGTTTTGCTTCTGTCTTGTTTTAATTGGAATATTTTACTTAGTGCATGCGCACTCGTTCTTCCACGTCATCAAGCCCTTTACGTGAACTCGTAGATATTCCGAGAAGACGTAATCGTAGACGTGCTGCCCAAATAGTCGAACCCGAGATTCGTACTGTTCTCACTGAAAATATGGCAGACGAACGCACAATGGCTGAAATGCTCCAGGCACCCACCGAGGGTTATAGAGATGCCATCGTTTTACCAGTCATCGATTCTGATCACTTTGAACTGAAAACACATCTGATTCAGCTCGTGTCCACAAACCAATTCCACGGGTTTGAACGAGAGGATCCATATGCACACATTCGTTGGTTCAATAAGTTGACCTCTACAATCAATTACAAGAATGTGCCGCAAACAGTTATCAAATTGATGCTATTTCCATTCTCACTTGAGGGGGCAGCCCGGATTTGGCTGGATAAAGAACCCCCTCGATCCATTGAAACCTGGGAAGATCTCGTAAAGAAATTTGTAAATTATTTCTTCCCTCCATCAAAGACGACCAATCTAAAAAATAAAATTGCTGGATTTCGTCAAGGTTTTGATGAAAATTTCGGTGAGGCATGGGACAGATTTAAAGATCTCCTAAGAAAATGCCCACATCACGAATTCACGGAGTTACAACAGATAAATACGTTTTATAATGGGTTAACTCAAAACGATCAAGATGCACTTAACGCAGCCGCCGGTGGCAATATCTTGAATCGTAAACCTAAAGAGGTGGTTGAAATTTGTGAAAATAAATCAAAAGTTTCCTTTTTCGCGAAACAAAGTGAATGTTCCTGTCACTCCTACTGCTTCTTCATCCGGTAACTCACCTGAGTTAGCCGCTCTAACGGACACAATGTGTTGCATGATGAGGGAAATAAAAGAAATGAAGAGTGAAATGCATAAACCGGAACAAATCAAAGCAATAAACAAAGTGTGTGAAACTTGTGGTGGCCCACATGCGTATTATGATTGTCAAGCAACCGATGCTTCTCTTTACCCAGCTCTAGTGGCTGCAGTAAACCAAAATCAATACCGTCCGCATGCTGAGACTCAGTACCGAGCACCGAATGCTATGGTCCCACCTGGTTTTCCACCCGTGCCAAATCAGAATAATCAAAATCGTTTTGTTCAAAATCAGGGACAAAATTTTAACAATTCTCAAAATTTCAATCAAAACCGAGGTCAGAATCAGGGTAATTTTAACCAAAACCGTGGTCCAAATTTTAATCAAAACCAAGGTTCAAACCGAAATCAGACGTCCTCAAATGAGTTGCTTAAGCAATTCATGAAAACCCAAGAGGAAACAAATAAGACACAATATGAGACAAACCAGTTATTGATTGCCCAATTAAACCAGATCAAAAAGTCTTTAACTGATCTACCTTCTACCTCGGGAGGTCTCCCAAGTAACACTGTTGTCAACCCTAGGGGTGAACTCAAAGCTGTCAGTACACGTAGTGGTAAATCTCATGTTGAATTCAAGGTGATAAAGGACCCGGTACTTCCCACTAACAATGGAAGTGCTAAATACGTCCAACCTTCTGTCATCCAAAAATCTACACCCACAATTGCTCCTCAACCGTCAAGAATAGATCCTACTCTATCACGATTTACGGTTAAAAGTTTGTCAACCAAACTTAGTGAGCAAAGATCAGCCAGATATTATTCCGAAATGCTCAATGCTGTTCCTGTCAGTGTACTTGATGACAGTGATGATGACGAAGATACCACTTTCGTCAAAGCTATCACCACTCGGAGTGGTGCTGCTTATGAGGGGCCAGCTGGCCCTATTCCTCCTCCGTTGTTTGAAATGGAAAAAGAGACGGAGGATACAACGGACAAAGTGCAAATTCCAAGCCCACAAAGTACAGCACATGTCTATCCTCCGGTAGTCCCGAAAAAATCCAAACCAGGAGTTGTCTTTGAGACTCCTGAAGTTATTGCTCCAAAATCCAAACCTTACATTCCTTACCCATCGCGCTTGAATGAGCAAAAGCTCCGTGAGAAGGCTAGTCAACAAATGGACAAATTCTTTCAAATCTTTAAAGAATTACATTTTGACATAAGTTTTGCGGATGCTATCATTCTGATGCCCAAGTTTGCATCAACATTCAAACACTTGTTAAGCAACAAGGAAAAACTGATTGAAATGGCTAAAACTCCACTAAATGAGAACTGCTCAGCGGTTATCTTGAAAAAGCTTCCGGAGAAGCTTGGAGATCCTGGAAAGTTTCTATTACCTTGTGTATTTCCAGGAATGGTTGAATGCTATGCCTTAGCAGATCTAGGTGCAAGCATCAACCTGATGCCTCATTCAGTATGGAAGAAACTTTCTCTTCCGGCTCTTACTCCTACCTGCATGACTCTTGAGCTTGCAGATCGAACCATAACTCATCCATGCGGCATTGCCGAAGATGTATTTGTGAAAATAGGAAAGTTCCATTTTCCAGCTGACTTTGTGGTTGTTGATTTCGACGCAGATCAAAAGGTTCCTCTCATTCTTGGACGAGGATTCCTAAAAACGGGCCATGCTCTTATTGATGTATTTAAGCATGAGATAACCTTGCGTGTGGATAATGAAGCTGTTACTTTTAACCATGATCAAACTTCAAAGTACTCCTCAAATTATGATTCTAAATCGGTTAACCGAATAGATGTCATTGACATTGCGTCAGAGGAGTACTCTCAAGAGAGTTTTGGTTATTTTCATAATTCTGTGAGTGGTGATCCCACTCCATCTTCTCAACCTATCATTTCCGACTCTTCCCCTTCTCTCACTTCGTTTGAGGGAAGTGATTCCAATTTGGAAGAGATTGAGGCTTTTCTCAAGTGTGATTCATTTCTTAAAGGAATTGATAACGCTGAGATTGATCTGGAGGGAGATATTCTTCTTCTTGAGAAATTGTTGAATCAGGACAATTCCCCTCCTCTCCCTCCCGTTAAACTTCATAAAAAGGAAGTTCAGTCAGTTGAGAAAACTGATAAATTTCCGGAGATCAAGTTTAAGGACTTGCCTCCTCCACTTGAAAATACAATTCTTGAGGAGGAAGTTCTTATCTTAATTGCTGTTCAGATCTCTCTTCTTCCCTTCACCTACCCGGTGATTTCCCCTATCTTTCACTCATTTGGGAGTGAGGATGTTACTTTTGACCCTGGCATTTTCCATATAACATTGGTTTAATGCCAGATATATCTCTCTTGGTGTGGAACTTTCATGTACTTCAATGTGTATACAAACATCTTGAATGAAAATCCGATGGAGATGGTCTCTTCCACTTACTTCCCCATAGACTTTTAAATTGCTTTTTCTCCCGGACTGTTCAGGAGCCCTTTGTTACGGTTGACCGTTCACAAGCGGTTAGCTTGCGTGATAAACCTGACTGTTCGGGAGGAATCAACTCAATTCGGGGTCGAGTCAAGCTAGCGACTCGGTTAATAAAAACAGTAGCAAAATATGGGTTTCACCCATGTTTCACCTAAGTGTGGGGGAGATGCCCCACATGTTGTATATATCTATATAAAAAAAAAAAAAAAAAAAAAAAAAAAAAAAAAAAAAAAAAAAGTGTGTGTATATAAAAATAATGGCTATTAGTATTTCCCTTTCACGTTCTAAGTGTTGGTTTAACAACCGGTTCTTTGAATATTGAGGGCAATATTCAGTTCTAAGTGTGAGGGGGAATTCTAGCGAATTTGATCAAATGTACCATCTAGTACCCCCATTTTAGCCAAAATTTAAATTTTTTTTTTCTTTCTCACTTAGAACTCAATAAATGGTTATTAGTCCGCCATGTCTAACCCACATAAGGATTGACTAATCCGAGAGCAAACGGCTCTTGGTAAAGATGTCTCAAATCCGTTGATGGCTTACAATTTGCCGAAAATTGTATGGTATTCGACTCACCATATCTTCATAAGTGAAGAGTTGGCTAGCCCGCAAGGTTATGGCTTGTGGTAAAGGCAGTGAAAAACCATAATTGGTATTCAGCTCACCAAAGATAATATTGATAATTTATCTAAGAGTTGGCTAGTCCAGAAGCAAACGGCTTCTGGTAAAGACAAATCAAAACCGTTGACAGCTGATGGTTTGCTCAAAATCATTTGGTTATCATTGTGCCAAGGTTCTTACTTGAACTAAAACATTTGGCTACTCCAGAAGTAATGGCTTTTGGTAAAGAGAAAAATCCATTAAAACTTCATAAAAGATTGCTAGGGACTAGCAATAGTTTAGTGTGGGGGATTGATGAGTGTCTAAATACTCATCATTTTTACCTAATCTGAGCTGCCAAAACATTAAAAAACACTCAGAAATGCATCATAATACTGAAATTATCCCAGAATTGTGTTTTATATGTTTCAGATGCAAAATGTTTAAAAACAAGTGAAAAACGAACAAAGTTTGCATAATTGGCAGTTTCAGTCCCTCAACTTTCAAAAGTTGTCAAAACTAGTCACGGGTTATTCTAAAAACAGGAAAAGTCATCAAAGGTCCTTTAAGAATCATAAAATTACATAATAAGTCCTTTGGTGCAAAGTTTCACAAAATGGCAACTTTTACCCCTCAAAATCCAAAATTGACATAAAAGGTCCTTGGAAGTTTTAAAATAGAAAATTATCAACTATGGTCCTTGTGTTATTGATTTGTGGCAGGTTTAGTCCTTTGAAGTGAGTTTGGAATGTTGGCAAATCAGGTCCCTAAAGTTTCAGCAGTTTACAAGTTTGGTCCTTGTGCTTAAAAATCTAAAAACCAAACGGACCCTTTGTATTATACAACCCCAGCCCACACTAAAACATAACCCAGCCCAAACCCAAAAATAAATAAAACCCAATCCACAAATAAACCCGACCCATCTCTCTATTTAGCATAACCAGAGTTTGACTAGAGTCAAACTCTTCTCCTTCTTTCCAGTTACCCGCCCAAGCACCTCAACCCACCATCCACCACCCTTATCCTGACACACCCACCTCCCCCCTCCTCTGTTACACATCCCACCAACTATCAGAAGCATTAAATGCTTCTCCTCCAGTCACCTCACAGAACCCAAGTGGTTTTCCCACTAACTCAATTTTCCCGCCAAAATGCCAAGTGGACAGCTGAGATCACTAGAAGGCAATTGAAGGGTTGGATTATGATCAGAGGTTGATGACAAGGATTTCCCAGTTGTATTTAGTATAAATAGAATGCAATGTAAGCTTTAAAAAAGGCAAGTAGGTAAAATTAGCATAAGTCGTATTTTAAATTCCAGTAGTGATAAATTGTAATCTCAAATTTCAATCATCAATACAAGTTAATTTTAGTGTTTTTGATGTTGTTCTTTGTTTAATTTCAGTAGTTAACAATAATTCTAGTTTTATATGTTGTACTGAGAAATCAAAAATAAATAAGTAGTATTAAAATAGCTTCTCAGCTATTTCTATAAGCTTATATAAGCTTTACATAGCTTTTTGTAAGTTTATTTTAGATTAAATCTGTTCCAAGTTCAAGATACAAGAAAAGTCAACCATGGTCAACATAAGCTCCAATAAGCTGATTCTTGGTGGATAAGCTATTCAGGAAGCTTTTCTTGGGTTTTTCTAGCTTGTTTCTGACAAGCTGGATTGGTTCTTGGTCCTTGTTCTTTGTTCCATATCACATCAGTTGTAAGCTTAATTCCAAATTTTAGCTTGATTTCTTATTTCACTGTTTTATAGCTTATATTCAGCTTATTGTTGTAATTTCTAGCTTATCAGTATTTTGTGATCATATTTCATCATCATCATTAGTCTTAATCAGTCTTTACTTAATTTTCACTTAAAACTCATAAAAATCCAAAAATAGCATAATCTAGCATAGCTTATTTGTTAGCTTAATTTGTGTTAAAAGTTGCTATTCAGTACTCAAATAAGTTAGTTAAAGTAAGTTTATTAGAAATCTTAGCTTAAAATCTGATTTTTCTTTGAAAATCCACCACAGACACCACTAGAAGGGGTGTTTGGTTTTTGTGCAGTCAAGGGGTCAAACCCATTGTTACTGTTGATTTGCCATTTGTCCAACTTCAATCTAGCTTAATTAAACCAGTATAAGTTGTTTTAAGTTATTTAGAGTTAAATTGTTAGTTTTAATATATTTGAGTGGATTGTGAAAATTTTAGGAACCCAACTGCCCATATAAGCTAGAACAAGCTATAAGCTTGTTTTGACCTTAGCCTTGGCACTTTTGAGTTCCTTATAGTCTATTTATTAAGTTCCATAGAGACTAGAACCTGTGCACAAGTTTTGCACACCAAAACAGACAACACAGGTCTGCACAAACACAACACCACAGCAGACCTCTGACTTTTGGCTGCTGATCTAGGGCAAAATTAGACATCAATTGGGAAGTTTCTGACAGGGCTTTTAGGATTTTAAGATACCCAGTACTATAGGCTTGATTTTGCCCCCTTAAGTTTTCATCTCAGTAGCTTATTACCTAGCTTAATTCAGTCTGCAAGTTTGCCATTTTTCTAAGTTTCTGTCTAATATTCCACAGCTGTGCTTCTTCTTATCAGCTTATCTCCTATTGCTTATTGTGTTTTTTTTGTTGTTTCATGCTTAATATAGTTGTTTAGCCTTGTCCTGATCATTTGGTCAATTTTTGTGCTTATTAGCTTATTTTGGGCTTATTAGTTAACTGCTTATCTGCCCAAATAAGCTTTTTAGGCTTATTAAACTTTTCCTTTTATTTTTCCCAGCTTCCTAATATTATTTTAGATTTACTCAGAATTTTTCATAATTTTCTGAATAGTTTTGATATTTTTAATCTTTTTAATTACTTTCTATCAGTAATTAAATCATAATAAATAAAATAATAATCAGAAAAATATAAATCTAATTTTCATAATTTTATTTTGTCATTTTTAATCTAGGAAAAATATAATCTCATTTTTTAGACGTTAATAAAAACCAAAAATAGAAATATAGTGATAGCTTCTATTTAATAGAATTTATCTTTTTAAATTTTAATTAAGTAATTTTCATTTTTATAATTTTCTTAGCTTTTTCTCATCTTATAATATTTTTAGAAAAAGTTTTAGATTTTTCTTTGTCCATTTAGTATTTTTTATAAATTTAAATAGTTTAATAAGTAATTAAATAATAAATAATTAATAATAATTAAATAAAAAGTATAAAAAAATATAATTTAAGTTTTTAAATAAGTTTTAAGTAATTTTACATTTTTAGGTTTTAAATTTCATAAATTTTATAATATTTCAATTTTAGTCCCATTTTTAGCTTTCCCGTTGCGCGTTTTTAGGTTAATTAATTCGCGTTTAATTTTCCTGTGCATATCTATTTTAATTTGTTATTTAGAATTGTTAAATAAAGCAAAATCAAAAATATCTTATTCATCAATCACTCTAATCCAAGCTTTTCACAGTTTTTCATTCACACCTCGTTGGGAAACGACCCAGGTGATCATTTGCCTGGTTTCACACTACACACGAACGTGAGTTTTTGCAAGCATCCTTTTTCACAAAGGGGTGATTTGTAATTGTTCACGAGTATTCGTTCTGAGACTGTTTATATTTATATATACATTTTCAGACGGATCACTGGCCTATGGAGTAAAGAAAGGAAGGAGATAAGTTTTGATTTGTGAAATAATTATCCCTTGATTGTCTCACAATTAGAAAAAAAGATTACCAAAACAAACTCTCCCCTCTCCTCTCTTTTGTATCTCACGGCAACCAAGAAAAGAAAACCTAGGGTTTTCAATTTTTCCATCTCTTCTTTGTTTCTTGATTATTCAAAGAAGACTAGATCGGTTACGGGTTGAAAGACTAGCATCGGGTGGTGATCGGTGACGTGTAGTGTGGATACACATAGAGGTGATCTCCATTTGATCACTTGGGTTCTTATTCCATTCGACCTATTGGAATTGGTGGTGACTCCCGGATCACGCTACAAAGGTATAAAACATGTTTGTTTAATTTTTTTACAATTAGATTGATCATATGGCTATATGGATCCTTGTATGGTGATGTTCTTCCGCTGCGTGTATTTATTTGATATGTTATTTTATTGCTACATCACCTATATTTATCGCTTTCGAATAAGAAACATATATCATCAGGATGTAATGTTAAGAGTACTGTTTCGAGTGCATGTAATGACTCTGTTTGTTTAATGTTCAAGAAATCGTTAAATGTTTGTGATGATAGTGTTTCTAATAATGTGAATGTGAATGCTATGCCTGAACAGAAAGATGTTCCTCCAGGAACTAGTGCTAGGACTAGATATGTTAAAAGACTTATTGCAACATCTAGAACAACCACTAGTAGTATATTGCCTAGGAACTATCTTAAGCTTTGTGCATGGAAACCAACGGGTAGAAAGTTTACACTTAAGAATGGAAAATTGAAAGCTGTTCCAAAAGAACAAATAGAAACCTTCTCTGAGTGTGTTTCATTTGTTTCCCCTAACCCCATGGAACCAAATGATATACGGTTTCCAAATGCAAAATCTTCTGTTCTTGGCAGGTTATTGAAATCTGTCTTTGGATTGTCAACTCGGGTTGCTCCAAGCACATGACCGGGAATTTGAAGCTGCTAATCAACTTTGTATGGAAGTTCATGGGAACTGTACGGTTTGGAAATGATCATGTAGCAGCTATTCTGGGTTATGGAGATCTTCAGTTTGGGAACTACTTAATCACTCGGGTTTACTATGTTGAAGGGTTAGGACATAATCTGTTTTCAGTTGGGCAGTTTTGCGATGCAGATTTAGAGGTTGCATTTAGGAGAAACACTTGCTTCGTTAGGAATTTGGTTGGAGATGATCTCTTAACTGGGAATCGTGGCACCAATCTCTATGCTATCGATATAAACCAAATGGCCTCTTCATCACCAATTTGTCTCATGACAAGAGCATGCGAAACAAAGTCCTGGTTGTGGCATAGACGTTTGTCCCATCTTAACTTTGACACCATCAACAAGCTTGCCAAAGACAACATCGTCAACGGTCTCCCAAAGTTCAAATACACCAAAGAACACTTATGTCCATCCTGTGAGCAAGGAAAAAGCAAAAGGGCAACTTATAAACCTAAAACCGTACCCAGTTCGGTTGATAAGTTACATTTGTTGCATATGGACTTATGTGGCCCAATGAGAGTTGCAAGCATAAATGGGAAGAAGTATATTCTTGTAATCTTCGATGACTATTCAAGATATACATGGGTAAAGTTTCTGAGGTCAAAAGACGAAGGACCAGGCATCATCATCACCTTTCTGAAGCAAATTCAAGTCCTACTTCAAGCTCCAGTAAGGATCGTAAAAACAGACAATGGCACAAAATTCACTAATCAGGAGTTAAGAACCTACTTTGAAGATGTTGGAATCACACATCAGACATCAGTTGTAAGAACTCCACAGCAGAATGGGGTAGTTGAAAGAAGAAATTGAACTCTTGTGGAAGCTGCTCGCACAATGTTGATTTACTCTAGTGCACCGTTATTCTTATGGGCTGATGCTATTGCCACTGCTTTTTTCACTCAGAACCGATCCCTAGTCCATCCAAGATTCAATAAAACCCTATATGAACTAGTGAACAACAGAAAACCCGATATCTCTTACCTTCATGTATTTGGCGCTTTGTGCTATCCAACGAACAACAGAGAAGATCTGGGGAAGTTGAAAGCTAAGGGTGATATTGGAATCTTCATCGGTTATTTAGAAAACTCGAGGGCATTCAGGGTGTATAATAGAAGAACTAAGAGGATAATGGAGACGATGAATGTGAAATTTGACGAGATTTCACAAATGGCTTCTGAGAGACTCGCTCTAGAACCCGCGCTTAACCCGATAGCTTCTAATCATACCGGATTAGGACCCGCACCAAACGTTAAGACTTCTAGACACATCAGTTCAGGACTCATACCCCAAGGAGCTCAGTCAACTAATACCAAAAAACCAACAAATCAAGAACTGGAAAACTTCTTCGAGTTTATGTATGATGAGTACTATGGTGGAGCTTCGACAAATACATCACAACAACATTCCGCTGCACCCGCTCAAAATCATCAACCACCAACACCACTACAAGATGCATCAACAACATTCGAAGCTGACACACCAACTCCCTCAACGTCATCAACATCTACTCCACCAACTCCAGTAATTGAGATTGTTCTACCAAAAGTTGATGACCAAAACCCAAACACCCCAATTCAAGAAGAACAACAACAAAACGATGTTGTGTTAGAGGAAGAACCATTTGAAAACCCATTTGCAACGGATTCTGCTGAATCTTCTTCTAGGTTACATGAACCAACTAGCATGCAGTCATCAAATCCAAGGTACCCTTCAACGTTACAGTGGACTAAAGACCATCCAATAGATCACGTTATTGGTGAACCTTCACGGCCATTTCAGAAGAGAAAACAACTCGCCACCGATTGTGACATGTGCATCTACGTCTGCTCAGTCAGTATAAAAGAGCCAAAGAACATTCGGGAAGCAATGGTAGACAATGCTTGGATTGAAACGATGCAGGAAGAACTTCTCCAATATCAATTACATGACACTTGGGATTTAGTGCCAAGACCAATCAACAAACTTGTCATTGATCTTAAGTTGTTATTGATGAGTGTCTAAATACTCATCATTTTTGTCTTATCTGAACTGCCAAAACATTCAAAAACACTCAGAAATGCATCAAAATACTGAAAATATCACAGGGATTGTGTTTTATATGTTTCAAATGCAAAATGTTTAAAAACAATTGAAAAACGAACAAAGTTTGCAAAATTGGCAGTTTCAGTCCCTCAAGTTTCAAAACTTGTCAAAATTAGTCCCTAAGCATTTGTTTTGTAAGAAAAGTCACCAAAGGTCCTTTTTAAATCATAAATTATCATATTTAGTCCTTTGGTGAAAATTTTAAATAATTTACAAGTTTGGTCCCTGCACTTTCAGAATTTGCAAAAATGGTCCCTGGGAAATATTATTGTTGGAAATATCATGTATGGTCCCTGGATTATTGGAACATGGCAGGAATTACCCTTGGTTTATCTTTGGAAAATTACAACCTCAGCCCTTCATTATTCAGAAAATTACATAAATGGTCCTTGTGATTAAAATGCTACAAACCAAACCGGATCCAACAATAAAAATAACCCAACCCTTTTATCACTACCCAACCCAACCCTTAATAACTAAACCCAGCCCAAGCCCAATCCATAACACAACCCGACCCATCCTTTTTATTTAAACAAAAACGTTTGACCCTGGTCAAACGCTTCTTCTACCTTCAAACCGCCAAACCACACCACCTCACCCCCACCTCATCACCAGCTGGCTTCACCACCTCAACCCTCATCCTAAACACGCTACCTAACATGCCAAACTCATTTAATGCATCCTCTCCACTCTCACTGACTAAAACAGATGACCATTCCACTTGTCCTGTTTTCCCGCCAAAAGTAAGATTGGACGAATGAGATCAAATTGAAGCAATTCAAGGGTGCTGATGGATTCAAGGATGTCGACTAGGGTTATCCCACTTTAATTTTGTATAAATAGAATGCAATGTAGCTCAAATGAAGCAAGTAGTTAATGTAGCTTAATCGTATTTCATATTCAGTATCTTAATTATTGTAATTCTCACTTTCAGTCATCAATATAAGTTACTTCAAGCTTAATTGTTCTTGTTTTGTTAGATTTGAACTCAGTTTCATTAGCATTTTAAATTTCATATGACCTGTTGATCGTATAAGCTATAAGCTCCTTTTAATTATCATCAAAAGCTCCAATAACCCTTACTATAAGCTCACATAAGCTCATCATAGCTTCATGTAAGCTTATATAGATTAAACCAGTTCTTAATTTCAAGTATTGAAGAAAGTCAATGAAAGTCAATGGGGGGTCAAATAAGCTACTCTGGGTATTAAAAGCTATTGTGGAAGGCTTATTATAGTTTTCTAGCTTGTGTTAACAAGCTAGAATTGGTTCTGGTCCTAGTTCTTTGTTTCACATTCCAATTCGATTGTAAGCTTTTTCTAAAGTTTTTGCTTCATTTTCAATTCACTGTTAAGTAGCTTATTAGTAGCTTATCTGTATAATTCTCAGCTTATTAGTAGTTCTTAATCATATTTCATTCAGTTTCATAGAATTATATAGCCTGTTCTTCATTTTCACTTAAAAAACTTAAAAAGCCAAAAATAGCCTAGATAAGCTAGCTTATTAGATTGTTTCTTTTCTCAGTTACTAGTCACTTTTCATAGCTTAATATACTTGCTAGGATCATTAGAGTTCAGATTAGTGCTTAAAATAATCTTTTTCGGTTCAAAACCAAAACAGAAACACCTTAAAGGGTTGTTTGGTTTAGCAGTCAAACTAGGTCAAACCTCTAGTGTACTGTACATTGACCACTAGTCCAACTTTGTACAAGCTTTTCTCAGCCATAAGAAGCTATTTCCAAGTTCCAATTAGCTTCATAGATAGAAAGCCAAGTTTTGACTGCCCTGTGGGAATTTCAGTCCCTAGAAAGCTCAAACAAGCTCATACAAGCTACAGGCTTATTTAGACCATTCCTTTGGCATTTTCTGAGTCCTAGTAGTCCATTTAGTGTATTCCATAAGTCCTAGAACCTCTGTGCATTTGTGCATAAGTCTGCACACAAAACACCCAAGCAGACTTCACTTTTCAGTTTTTGTGGTTTTCAAGGATTTTCCTTGATTTTTCATTTCCACCTAATAAGCTACCATAAGCTGTCCTTCTGGACTTAGATAGTCACCCAGCTCATCTATCTTAGGAATTTTTTGCAAGATTTTTGGAAGCCATTTGAGCCCTTAAAACTAGGCTTGAAATCGGGCAAATCTGCCCTGTGCAGGTCTGCACATCAGCAGACCCAATAAGCCATTGGCTTATTGAGAGCTTTACAGCTTTTTGGCTTAGCTTTTTCTAGCTTACTCAGCTCATTTACACTTCACTTAGTACCTTTTAGTCAATTCCATAAGCCCATAGCTTATTTCACAGCTGCTAGCTTAATTAGAAAATCTTAAATTCTCAAAAACTTATATAAGCCAACTGTTGCATTAAGCTGCTTATTTATAGTTTATTTAGCTTATTCCAAAAATAGTTCCTTCATTAAAGTAGCTTATTATTAGCTTGTTAAACAGTTAGCAAAAAGAAAAGTTCAAAAAAAAAAAAAGTTAGTAAAAAGGTTGTATGTGGGATTCGAACCTGGGTTGCCTGGGTGACAAGTTCACTGCATAACCCACCTTGGCTAGCTCACTTCTCAGTTTTACTTTGCAAAGTTTATTCCTTAACCCTTCTTAGTTTTCAATTTTAAGATTTAATAAGCTGTTTAGCTTATTAGCATCTTATCTCCATAAGCTTGTTCCACCATTTTATTTTTCTTAGCCTTGTAATCTTATAAAGTAATTTAGAAAAAAGTTTCAGATTTTTCTTAATAGTTTTGATATTTTTAATCTTTTTAATTAGTTTAACATAGTAATTAAATCATAATAAATAGAATAATAATCAGAAAAATATAAATTTAATTTTCATAATTTTCTTTTGTCATTTTTAATCTAGGAAAAATATAATTATATTTTTAGACCTTAAGAAAAACCAAAAATAGAAATATAGTGATAGCTTCTATTTAATAGAATTTATCTTTTTAAATTTTAATTAAGTAATTTTCATTTTTATAATTTTCTTAGCTTCTTTTCATCTTATAATATTTTTAGAAAAAGTTTTAGTATTTTTTATAAATTTAAATAGTTTAATAAGTAATTAAATAAATAAATAATTAATAATAATTAAATAAAAAGTGTTAAAAATATAATTTAAGTTTTTAAATAAGTTTTAAGTAATTTTACATTTTTAGGTTTTAAATTTCATAAATTTTATAATATTTCAGTTTTTGTCCCATTTTAGATTTTCCTGTTACGCGTTTTCTTAATTTAATTCGCGTTTAATTTTCTTGTGTATATCTGTTTTTAATTTGTTATTTAGAATTGTTAAAAAAGCAAAATCTCAAATATCTCCTTTTCCATTCAATAGCACTTGATCACAAATCGTTCTAAACACAATTTCACGCTTCGCTGGGATATAACGACCCGGGAAAACACTATACTCCAGGGAGATCGTGCCCTAGATTGATTGACTCGTGTTGACCATTCACCTGGTCAATATTAGTTGACTGTTCGGCACGTATCAAATTTTGGCGCCGCTGCCGGGGAGGTGTGTAGCGTGTTTTAAACGTTTTGCAGTATCGTGTTTTTTGAAACCCAATCTGTGTATATCTTCTATCTCTTGTATATTCATCATATATATAAAGCAAAACGCTCGTGAAGTTAATTCATTTAACGGATCGAGTACCAAAAATATCGTATTACAATTCCCCATAAACCATATAAAAAACAAAAATATTTTTCTTTTCTTTTCTATACATATTATCATATCAAAAATAAAAACACCAAAAATATTTTCCGTTTTCTTTAATAAATAACAATAATAAAATTTACCATCGAGAACCAAGACAGAGTACTACCTAACTGGGGGTACGACCATAATAAGTTCCCAAACATCAGATTTAAAACTTGCCTTTGTATCACTTGCGAATATCGGCTCACCATTGATTGATAAACAAACTATAACGGAGGTTTAAGGATAGTCTGACATTAAATTGTCGGACTGAAAGAAGCGGGTTCTTAAGGAGCATTTAATTGCCCACCTTTGCTTCTCCGCCACTCTGTGCGTTTATCTTTTAGAGAGCTACCGTACGCTTGTTGATTATTGGTTTAAGTTCACTTGTGTTTTGATTCGTTCTTGATTTAATTAAAATATTTTACTTAGTGCATGCGCACTCGTTCTTCCACGTCATCAAGCCCTTTACGTGAACTCGTAAATATTTCGAGAAGACGTAATCGTAGACGTGTTGCCCAAATAGTCGAACCCGAGATTCGCACTGTTCCCACTGATAATATGGCAGACAATCGCACAATGGCGGAAATGCTCCGAGCACCCACCGAGGGTTACGGAGATGCCATCGTTTTACCAGCCATCGATTCTGATCATTTTGAACTAAAAACACATTTGATTCAGCTCGTGTCCACAAACCAATTCCACGGGTTTGAACGAGAGGATCCATATGCACACATTCGTTGGTTCAACAAACTGACCTCTACAATCAATTACAAGAATGTGCCGCAAACAGTTATCAAATTGATGCTATTTCCATTCTCACTCGAGGGGGCAGCCCGAATTCGGCTGGATAAAGAACCCCCTCGATCCATTGAAACTTGGGAAGATCTAGTGCAGAAATTTGTCAATTATTTCTTCCCTCCATCAAAGACGACTAATCTAAAAAATGAAATTGCTGGATTTCGTCAAGGTTTCGATGAAAATTTCGGAGAGGCATGGGACAGATTTAAAGATCTCCTCCGAAAATGCCCGCATCACGATTTTACGGAGTTACAACAGATAAATACGTTTTATAATGGGTTAACCCAAATCGATCAAGATGCACTTAACGCAGCCGCTGGTGGCAATATCTTGAATCGTCGACCTAGAGAGGTGGTTGAAATTTGTGAAAATAAATCCAAAGTTCCTATTTCTCAAAACAAAGTGATTGTTCCTGTCACTCCTGCTTCTTCATCCGGTAACTCACCTGAGTTAGCCGCTCTAACGGACACAATGCGTTGTATGATGAGGGAAATAAAAGAAATGAAGAGTGAAATGCATAAACCGGAACAAATCAAAGCAATAAACAAAGTGTGTGAAACTTGTGGTGGCCCACATGCGTATTATGATTGTCAAGCAACCGATGCTTCTCTTTACCCAGCTCCCGTAGCTGCAGTAAACCAAAATCAATACCGTCCGCATGCTGAGACTCAGTACCGAGCACCGAATGCTATGGTCCCACCTGGTTTTCCACCCGTGCCAAATCAGAATAATCAAAATCGCTTTGTTCAAAATCAGGGACAAAATTTCAACAATTCCCAAAATTTCAATCAAAACCGAGGTCAGAATCAGGGTAATCATAACCAAAAGCCATGGAATGTCCAAAACCATAATCAGACGTCCTCAGATGAGTTGCTTAGGCAATTCATAAAATCTCAAGAGGAGACAAATAGAACTCAATATCAGACAAACCAGTTGTTGGTTACCCAAATAAATGACATAAAAAACTCTTTAAATGATCTACCTTCTACCTCGGGAGGTCTCCCAAGTAACACTGTTGTCAACCCAAGGGGTGAACTTAAAGTTGTCACTACACGTAGTGGTAAAGCTCATGTTGAACTCAAGGTGAAAAAGGACCCGGTACTTCCCACTAACAATGGAAGTGCTAAATACGTCCAACCTTCGGTCATCCAAAAATCTACACCCACAATTGCTCCTCAGCCGTCAAGAATAGATCCTACTCTATCACGATTTACGGTTAAAAGTTTGTCAACCAAACTTAGTGAGCAAAGATCAGCCAGATATTATTCCGAAATGCTCAATGTTGTTCCTGTCAGTGTACTTGATGACAGTGATGATGACGAAGATACCACTTTCGTCAAAGCTATCACCACTCGGAGTGGTGCTGCTTATGAGGGGCCAGCTGACCCTATTCCTCCTCCGTTGTTTGAAATGGAGAAAGAGACGGAGGATACAACGGACAAAGTGCAAATTCCAAGCCCACCAAGTACAGCACATGTCCAGCCTCCGATTGTCCAGAAAAAGAAATCCAAACCAGGAGTTGTCTTTGAATCTGTAGAGACTCCTGAAGTCATTGCCCAAAAATCCAAACCTTACATTCCTTACCCATCGCGCTTAAATGAGCAAAAGCTCCGTGAGAAGGCTAGTCAACAAATGGACAAATTCTTTCAAATCTTTAAAGAATTACATTTTGACATAAGTTTTGCGGATGCTATCATTCTGATGCCCAAATTTGCATCCACAATCAAACACTTGTTAAGCAACAAGGAAAAACTGATTGAAATGGCTAAAACTCCATTAAATGAGAACTGCTCAGCGGTTATCTTGAAAAAGCTTCCGGAGAAGCTTGGAGATCCTGGAAAGTTTCTACTACCTTGTGTATTTCCGGGAATGGTTGAATTCTATGCCTTAGCAGATCTAGGTGCAAGCATCAACCTGATGCCTCATTCAGTATGGAAGAAACTTTCTCTTCCGGCTCTTACTCCTACCTGCATGACTCTTGAGCTTGCAGACCGAACCATATCTCATCCTTGTGGCATTGCCGAAGATGTGTTTGTAAAAGTAGGGAAGTTCCATTTTCCAGCTGACTTTGTGGTTGTTGATTTCGACGCAGATCAAAAGGTTCCTCTAATTCTTGGAAGAGGATTCCTAAAAACGGGCCATACTCTTATTGATGTATTTAAGCATGAGATCACCTTGCGTGTGGGTAATGAAGCTGTTACCTTTAACCATGATCAAACTTCGAGGCACTCCTCAAATTTTGATTCTGCTTCGGTTAACCGAATCGATGTCATTGACATTACTTCAAAGGAATACTCTCAAGAAAATCTTGGTTATTTTCATAATTCTGTGAGTGGGGAACCCACCACATCTTCTCAACATATCATAGCCGACTCTTCCCCTTCTCTCACTTCGGTTGAGGGAAGTGATCCCTTTTGGGATGAAGTCGATGCTTTTCTTGCTCTAGATAGTTCACTTCCGCATGAGGTTGATGATAACTATCTTGATCCTGAGGGGGACATTCTTTTTCTAGAAAATTTGTTAAACGAAGACTCATCTTCCCCTCTTCCACCAAAACAACTTCATAATGAGAAAACTGATAAAATTTCTGAGATCAAGTTTAAGGACTTGCCTCTTCCTCTTAAATATGCAATTCTTGAGGAGGAAGTCCTTATCTTAATTGCTATTCAGATCTCTCTTCTTCCCTTCACCTACCCGGTGATTTCCCCTATCTTTCACTCATTCGGGAGTGAGGATATTACCTTTGACCCCGGCATTGTCCATCTAACATTGGTTTAAATGCCGGATTTATCTCATCGGTGTGGAACTTTCTTATGTTCAATTGGTTATCAAAACAATTTGAATGAAAGTCCGATGATGATGGTTTCTTCCACTTGCTTCCCCATGAATCAAGGAATGCGGGGTCGAGTCGAGCTAAGTGACTCGGTGAACAAAAATATTAGCCCACCACATGGGTTTTCACCCGTGTCTCTGTTTTCTTTCTCTGTTCTACCACCTAGTGTGGGGGAGATGCCCCACATGTTGTATATATGGAAAATGTGAAAAAAATAAAATAAATAAATAAATAAATAAAAAGTGTGTGTATATAAAATAAAATAATGGCTATTAGTATTTCCCTTTCACGTTCTAAGTGTTGGTTTAACAACCGGTTCTTTGAATATTGAGGGCAATATTCAGTTCTAAGTGTGGGGGGGAATTCTTGCGAATTTGATCAAATGTACCATCTAGTACCCCCATTTTAGCCAAAATTTTAAAATTTTTTCTCACTTAGAACTCAATAAATGGTTATCAGTCCGCCATGTCTAACCCACATAAGGATTGGCTAATCCGAGAGCAAACGGCTCTTGGTAAAGATGTCTCAAATCCGTTGATGGCTTACAATTTGCCCAAAATTATATGGTTTTCGACTCACCATATCTTCATAAGTGAAGAGTTGGCTAGCCCGCAAGGTTATGGCTTGTGGTAAAGGCAGTTAAAAACCATAATTGGTAATCAGCTCACCAAAGATAATATTGATAATTTATCTAAGAGTTGGCTAGTCCAGAAGCAAACGGCTTCTGGTAAAGACAAATCAAACCCGTTGACAGCTGATGGTTTGCTCAAAATCATTTGGTTATCATTGTACCAAAGTATCACATACTGAAACATTGGCTACTCCAGAAGTAATGGCTTTTGGTAAAGAGATAAAATCCATTAAATCTTCATAAATGATTGCTAGGGACTAGCAATAGTTTAGTGTGGGGGATTGATGAGTGTCTAAATACTCATCATTTTTGTCTTATCTGAACTGCCAAAACATTCAAAAACACTCAGAAATGCATCAAAATACTGAAAATATCCCAGGGATTGTGTTTTATATGTTTCAAATGCAAAATGTTTAAAAACAATTGAAAAACGAACAAAGTTTGCAAAATTGGCAGTTTCAGTCCCTCAAGTTTCAAAACTTGTCAAAATTAGTACCTAAGCATTTGTTTTGTAAGAAAAGTCACCAAAGGTCCTTTTTAAATCATAAATTATCATATTTAGTCCTTTGGTGAAAAGTTTAAATAATTTACAAGTTTGGTCCCTGCACTTTCAGAATTTGCAAAAATAGTCCCTGGGAAATATTATTGTTGGAAATATCATGTATGGTCCCTGGATTATTGGAACATGGTAGGAATTACCCTTGGTTTATCTTTGGAAAATTACAACCTCAGCCCTTCATTATTCAGAAAATTACATAAATGGTCCTTGTGATTAAAATGCTACAAACCAAACCGGATCCAACAATAAAAATAACCCAACCCTTTTATCACTACCCAACCCAACCCTTAATAACTAAACCCAGCCCAAGCCCAATCCATAACACAACCCGACCCATCCTTTTTATTTAAACAAAAACGTTTGACCCTGGTCAAACGCTTCTTCTACCTTCAAACCGCCAAACCACACCACCTCACCCCCACCTCATCACCAGCTGGCTTCACCACCTCAACCCTCATCCTAAACACGCTACCTAACATGCCAAACTCATTTAATGCATCCTCTCCACTCTCACTGACTAAAACAGATGACCATTCCACTTGTCCTGTTTTCCCGCCAAAAGTAAGATTGGACGAATGAGATCAAATTGAAGCAATTCAAGGGTGCTGATGGATTCAAGGATGTCGACTAGGGTTATCCCACTTTAATTTTGTATAAATAGAATGCAATGTAGCTCAAATGAAGCAAGTAGTTAATGTAGCTTAATCGTATTTCATATTCAGTATCTTAATTATTGTAATTCTCACTTTCAGTCATCAATATAAGTTACTTCAAGCTTAATTGTTCTTGTTTTGTTAGATTTGAACTCAGTTTCATTAGCATTTTAAATTTCATATGACCTGTTGATCGTATAAGCTATAAGCTCCTTTTAATTATCATCAAAAGCTCCAATAACCCTTACTATAAGCTCACATAAGCTCATCATAGCTTCATGTAAGCTTATATAGATTAAACCAGTTCTTAATTTCAAGTATTGAAGAAAGTCAATGAAAGTCAATGGGGGGTCAAATAAGCTACTCTGGGTATTAAAAGCTATTGTGGAAGGCTTATTGTAGTTTTCTAGCTTGTGTTAACAAGCTAGAATTGGTTCTGGTCCTAGTTCTTTGTTTCACATTCCAATTCGATTGTAAGCTTTTTCTAAAGTTTTTGCTTCATTTTCAATTCACTGTTAAGTAGCTTATTAGTAGCTTATCTGTATAATTCTCAGCTTATTAGTAGTTCTTAATCATATTTCATTCAGTTTCATAGAATTATATAGCCTGTTCTTCATTTTCACTTAAAAAACTTAAAAAGCCAAAAATAGCCTAGATAAGCTAGCTTATTAGATTGTTTCTTTTCTCAGTTACTAGTCACTTTTCATAGCTTAATATACTTGCTAGGATCATTAGAGTTCAGATTAGTGCTTAAAATAATCTTTTTCAGTTCAAAACCAAAACAGAAACACCTTAAAGGGTTGTTTGGTTTAGCAGTCAAACTAGGTCAAACCTCTAGTGTACTGTACATTGACCACTAGTCCAACTTTGTACAAGCTTTTCTCAGCCATAAGAAGCTATTTCCAAGTTCCAATTAGCTTCATAGATAGAAAGCCAAGTTTTGACTGCCCTGTGGGAATTTCAGTCCCTAGAAAGCTCAAACAAGCTCATACAAGCTACAGGTTTATTTAGACCATTCCTTTGGCATTTTCTGAGTCCTAGTAGTCCATTTAGTGTATTACATAAGTCCTAGAACCTCTGTGCATTTGTGCATAAGTCTGCACACAAAACACCCAAGCAGACTTCACTTTTTAGTTTTTGTGGTTTTCAAGGATTTTCCTTGATTTTTCATTTCCACCGAATAAGCTACCATAAGCTGTCCTTCTGGACTTAGATAGTCACCCAGCTCATCTATCTTAGGAATTTTTTGCAAGATTTTTGGAAGCCATTTGAGCCCTTAAAACTAGGCTTGAAATCGGGCAAATCTGCCCTGTGCAGGTCTGCACATCAGCAAACCCAATAAGCCATTGGCTTATTGAGAGCTTTACAGCTTTTTGGCTTAGCTTTTTCTAGCTTACTCAGCTCATTTACACTTCACTTAGTACCTTTTAGTTAATTCCATAAGCCCATAGCTTATTTCACAGCTGCTAGCTTAATTAGAAAATCTTAAATTCTCAAAAACTTATATAAGCCAACTGTTGCATTAAGCTGCTTATTTATAGTTTATTTAGCTTATTCCAAAAATAGTTCCTTCATTAAAGTAGCTTATTATTAGCTTGTTAGCAGTTAGCAAAAAGAAAAGTTAAAAAAAAAATAAGTTAGTAAAAAGGTTGTGTGTGGGATTCGAACCTGGGTTGCCTGGGTGACAAGTTCACTGCATAACCCACCTTGGCTAGCTCACTTCTCAGTTTTACTTTGCAAAGTTTATTCCTTAACCCTTCTTAGTTTTCAATTTTAAGATTTAATAAGCTGTTTAGCTTATTAGCATCTTATCTCCATAAGCTTGTTCCACCATTTTATTTTTCTTAGCTTTGTAATCTTATAAAGTAATTTAGAAAAAAGTTTCAGATTTTTCTTAATAGTTTTGATATTTTTAATATTTTTAATTAGTTTAACATAGTAATTAAATCATAATAAATAGAATAATAATCAGAAAAATATAATTTTAATTTTCATAATTTTCTTTTGTCATTTTTAATCTAGGAAAAATATAATTATATTTTTAGACCTTAAGAAAAACCAAAAATAGAAATATAGTGATAGCTTCTATTTAATAGAATTTATCTTTTTAAATTTTAATTAAGTAATTTTCATTTTTATAATTTTCTTAGCTTCTTTTCATCTTATAATATTTTTAGAAAAAGTTTTAGAATTTTCTTTGTTCATTTAGTATTTTTTATAAATTTAAATAGTTTAATAAGTAATTAAATAAATAAATAATTAATAATAATTAAATAAAAAGTGTTAAAAATACAATTTTAGTTTTAAAATAAGTTTTAAGTAATTTTACATTTTTAGGTTTTAAATTTCATAAATTTTATAATATTTCAGTTTTTGTCCCATTTTAGATTTTCCTGTTACGCGTTTTCTTAATTTAATTCGCGTTTAATTTTCTTGTGTATATTTGTTTTTAATTTGTTATTTAGAATTGTTAAAAAAGCAAAATCTCAAATATCTCCTTTTCCATTCAATAGCACTTGATCACAAATCGTTCTAAACACAATTTCACGCTTCGCTGGGATATAACGACCCGGGAAAACACTATACTCCAGGGAGATCGTGCCCTAGATTGATTGACTCGTGTTGACCATTCACCTGGTCAATATTTGTTGACTGTTCGGCACGTATCAGTTATGGAAAAACAAAAAGGATGAAGAGATGACTGTAATTTGTAACAAAGCTCGTCTCGTGGCCAAGGGATTTAGACAGGAAGAGGGGATAGATTTTGAAGCATCATTCGCGCCAGTAGCAAGACTTGAGGCAGTCAGGATTTTCTTAGCCTACGCAGCTCACAAGAACATCACAGTCTATCAGATGGACATCAAGACGGCTTTCTTGAATGGAACTCTGAAAGAAGAAGTGTACGTGAGTCATCCAGACGGATTCATTGACAAAGATCATCCAGACTACGTCTACAAGCTAAAGAAAGCTATCTATGGTTTGAAACAAGCCCCAAGGGCGTGGTATGACGAATTATCATCTTTCCTGCTTCAAAATAATTTCACCAAAGGAACAATAGACCCGATCTTGTTTACAAGAAAATTCAAAGATGACATTTTGATTGTCCAGATTTACGTGGACGACATAATCTTTGGGTCCACTAATCCGAAACATTCAAAACATTTTGCAAATCTCATGAAAAGCCAATTTTAAATGTCTATGATGGGGGAATTAAAATTCTTTCTTGGTTTACAAATTCATCAATCCCCACGTGGTATTTTTCTAAATCAAGCTAAATATACTATTGAGATTTTGAAAAAACATGGAATGGAAAATTGTGACTCTGTTGGTACTCCAATGGTCACTTCACCAAAAATAGGCGCTGATTTATATGGGAAACCCATGGATCCGAAGAAATATCGGAGCATGATTGGTTCTCTCGTGTATCTAACAGCTAGTCGACCCGATATTCATTTTGTTGTTTGTTTATTAGCACGGTTTCAAGCAAGGCCTACCGAACTTCACCTCCAAGAGGTTAAACGGATCTTTCGGTACCTACGAAGAACCATTAACATGGGACTTTGGTATCCGAAGGATTCGGAGCTTACACTAATAGCATTTTCAGATGCAGACCATGCCGGTTGCCAAGTTACAACAAAGAGTACATCAGGTGGAGCATAATTTTTGGGAGAAAAGCTAGTAGGCTGGTCATCAAGGAAACAAGATTGCACTGCACTATCAACCGCAGAAGCCGAGTATGTGTCTCTATCTGTGTGTTGTGCCCAAGTTCTATGGATGAGGACACAACTCACAGATTATGGCTTCTCTTTCGACCGCATACCTTTGTATTGTGACTCGAAAAGTGCCATAGCCATCTCGTACAATCCAGTTCAACACTCGAAGACCAAGCATATTAGAGTCCGCTATCACTTCATAAAGGAACACGTAGAAGAGGGTACTGTTGAATTATTTTTCGTGAAGACTGAATACCAACTCGCCGATCTATTTACTAAAGCCCTTCCAAAAGAGAGGTTTGATAACTTAGTTTGACGAATTGGCATGCGAAGCCTAACTCCCGAAGAGTTAGAAAGTCTTCTCGAAACTTCTTGAATCTTATCTCAAAAAGCTTCGCTGTAAATATTTTTGAAAAAAAACAAAATACAAAATTTGAAAAACCAACAAAAACAAAATATAAAAATAGAAAATTTTCAAAAATACAAAAACAACATAAAATCAAAAAACCAAAAATATTCTTCTCACGACATGTCTCTCGTATAATCGATATTCTGTACGTATCTAGAAATGTCATTCAACAATGATACGGATGTGTACAGATGCTTGAGCGAGAGTTCATTTAAATGTTTTCTAAAACATGTTGTATCTCAAAATTTCTTCACAACGACTTTCGCATATTTCAGTACGAAACCCGCGCTACAATGATGACTTCTGATTATTTCATATCAGGACTCGTATTGTTAATGGCAAAATTAAAAAAAAAAAAAATCATTGAGCACATGATCAAGATTTTTCAAAAAGATTTTTTCAAAATCTTTCTCAAAATTCTGTGCTCGAGACAACTCCCTCCTAAAGTCTTAAATTGATTTTAAACTCATATGTTTAAAAAATATGTTTTACTTAAGGGGGAGTATAAAATGAAAAACAAAATGTTCCAAATCATGCTAAAATGATCCGTCTATCTCTCCAAAAAGCTTTCATTTAATCAGTTGATATCAAAAATATCACTACATGCTATTTTTGAGGGGGAGAAGACGTGATTAAAATGTGATCAAAGATCGTGGATTGAATCTCAATAAGAGCTCGACTCAGTATGAACCCTCGAATTGACGAAAATTAAATGTCCGTAATCGAAAAGACTTGTCCGGGACGGGTAATAATTTCAAGCTGGTTATCCAGTGATGTAAACGTGTCTCGCAAAGGACTTGTCTGAGTAGAATGTACCAATTCGAGAGATATTCTTTTGATATGATCGGGACGGGTAATAATTTCAAGCTAGTCTAACTAGTGATGTAAACGTGTCTCGCAATGGTCATATCAACTGAAAATCAATCTATTCAAAATGTGTAAACTCTACCCAACATGTGCAAATTTATCTTAAAAATGCAAGAGCACATGTGAAGGGGGAGTATTTCAGAAAATGTAAAACTCTCGAAGTGTTAACTAAAATGTGTTTTATTCATAAACATTTTGAGAGATTTTCACAAAAAAGGTTTTTATGGCAAGTGATCAAAAAATCTAGGATAATCATGGAGTAATAAGGTGATTATGGTTAGGTAATGTCCAATGATCCGCCAGAGCAGGAGGGATCTACCCAAGGACAATTCCAATAGATTAGAATTAGAAGTCCTTAGGTAAGATTTAAAAAAAAAAAAAAAAAAAAAAAAAAAAAAAAAAAAAGGAGGAGTAAATGAGAAAGGGAAAGAAGGGGTTGAAGAATTAAAAATAAAAGTTTATGAAAGGGTGAAAAGAAATAGCCCTTCATGAAAACTTAGGGCAGAAACCGGGTCAATACATCTGCTATCGGCATTCACTAAGTTGATACTGATATTGAAGACAAGACGTCATGGACCCAGTGACGCGTTGCACCACCCCTCCTAACCACTCAGATATCTCTTAAAAGATATTTGTTTCATTTCTCACGGAGAACACTGCATAATCTATCGGCCTCTCACTCCGAGATGTGTTGATATTGAAAAGGTGGCACTCTGCTCCATGCCTCCGACTACTAAAACCAAAACGCACATTATCGAGTCTAGAGCCATGAGATTCATCAAAGATCTCTTAGGAACACTTCCAATACAATACACTTGTGTTCACCAAAAAGGACACAAGTTGTAAGAGTCTTAATGAGATCTAAAGATCTTGCCTTATATCATGATGGTTACGTGCTTCAAACGGTCTACAGTCGTGAAGTGATACCCCGGTATACTTCAGCGGCTCTCAACGGCCTTGGTTAAGATTAGAGAAAGTTTTCACACTATGCTGTTAACGATCTCGAAATCTGAACATGTAAGCGCTGGACGATTTATTGCTAACTGTTTTATGCAGGTACTGACGAAAGTCCATCAACCATCATCATATGTCTCAACATCTGCATCTCCTCATACTCATACTTATAAAGATCATCCTCAACGAAGCTCAAGAGGTTTGAATATGATAGAGGTGACGACGCAAATGTACATAAGATGTTGATCAAGGCAAGAACGACCAAAAGACGATACTTTGAAGATCACAAAGCATGAAGGAACGAAGAAGCAAGACTATTCTATAACAACACACAAAGTTCAATACATCGAAGACGAAAGACCTAATCACTGGGAGCATCATTTGAATGACCATCCCTTAGGAGGAGATTGTTAGCATTGATTTAAAAGTGATGGTCATTTGTATTAATTAAACTTTGTGTCATGTGTATGTCTAGTCTAGCAAAGTGGGCTTTTGCTAGTTAATATGTAAGATTTAATGTAAAAGTCTAGTCCAACTCAAAAGCCCACTTGCAGCCCATCAAAGCCCTTTAGGGAATCACATTTGTAGTATAAATTGGACACTCCCACCTCATTTCCAGTGTGCCTCATAAGATAGCTAAGGTGGGAGTGTGTGTGTACTTTAAGTTTATTATTTGTTTCATTTTTCTTTAAGCTAATAAACATCAGGTTAATATATACGATCCACACTCTTCTCATCTTGTTCTTGTTTGAGTACCAATCGTATAGCATAAGTAGTGTGTGATAAAGGTTTAGATCGTGTTTTACACTGGCCAAACCCCAAACTTCACCACTATGTAGATCCCGACCCCCACATTATTTCTGGAGCTTTTGAGCTCGAGTAAAGCTCGTTTGAAACTCGCACGCCACCACACCGCCACCACAGTCCACCACCACCACCGCTACTTCACCTCACTTTTCTCTCTTTCGGTATGACACTCACGCGCCCCCACCCCCTTTTATTTTGATGTATACCGAAAACCCTAACCCTAACCCTAAATCTTTAATAAAAATGTTTTTATTTTAAAACTCGTTTTAAAACCTCTTGTTTTGCTTAAAAACCGTGTGGATCTAAGCTTTGGCCGTGGAAATCGTTCTGACTCGGGGTGAGTTATTGTTATTTTTGATTCATTTGGC
The DNA here is from genome assembly GCA_021014915.2 of Artemisia tridentata subsp. tridentata. Lineage (NCBI taxonomy): Eukaryota > Viridiplantae > Streptophyta > Magnoliopsida > Asterales > Asteraceae > Artemisia > Artemisia tridentata. The sequence goes on along the minus strand of CP139509.1, from coordinate 182,995,172 downwards.
CTTGTTTGATGTTGTTTCTCTGATTTGTAGCTCGGTTTGGATTTTTGGATTTGTTTTGGTGATGTTTGGATTCGACCGAGAGGATTAGACCCACGTAGGGTTGAGCCATGGCTAGTGGTGAGTGATGTGTGCGTGTATATTGCTCTAATATTTATATCCACGGTAGCGGCTCCAAAGATTTGGTGCGCGCGTGATGTCGTTGTGGTTTTAGCAGTATTCAAGTTTTAAATTTATATTTAGCCGACTTATCAATAAAACACACACTTTAACGAGCAGTGTACCCGGTCAGTATGAATATAATGGTAAGTAGAGTGTCGATCACTAAGAGTGGAACGTATTATCTAGTTATTCTAATAAGTATTTTAATATCTTAAGTTAGCTATACAACCTAATCTAACGCAAGGGGGTTCAGCCTGAGAGACTGGCACGGTTTGGTTATGATTAAATATTAAACTAAACTAATGAGCACGAATCAGCGATTAGCACACACGTACACAGATAGATACTTGAGACAATAAGAAGACCTGTCCTGATAATTAAGTAGCTTGTCACTTGTTTTATTGCTAGTTTTATATGAAGTGTATAGTTCGATGCGACGCATCGAGAGTTAAACCTTTCTCGTTGGCTCTAATCTTATCGGAGAGTAAACCCTTAATGATCACTTATGTCTATCCCACTATCCTAGAAACGATAGAATAAATAGGCGAGGAAGGGGCATGGCGACCCAAGCAATGCTCAGCTAGACACAGAGGTTATCAATGCACTAATAAAAGTCACCAAAGACATCAACATATAAACTTTAATTAATGGGAAAGCAATTTTAAGGGGTGCCCATGGTTTTCCGTAGTCACATGGAATCGGCCCATCAATCCTGATGAATTAAAGTGTACTAATACAATAAAACAAAACTACTTAATGAATTAAATACATGCAGGACCTTCTTACAGCTCTTGTATCTTCGTTTAGGGTGTGTCTTGTGCTGCTACTTCGTCTGAATTCGGCTCTCTTTCTCTTCTGAGTTTAGCTAAGTCTCGTACTAGGTATTGTAAGGTCTCGAAATTCGTCTGTCCTTGGGGTATTTATAGTTTCTGTCTGAGGGTTAGATGCGGCGCATAGGATAAGTAGATGCGGCGCATTGACTTAACTTCGCGTGGGGTCCAAGATTAATATATTCAGGAATATTCGTATACCGCCAGAAGATGCGGCGTAACTCCATTTCTCAATGCGGCGCATGTCCTTTGCCGTCTTGGATTATAACTTGTGAAATCTTGATAGTGATGCGCCGTATGTAATAAGTAAGTTACGGCGTATCTGAAGCAGAATTATCTTGATCTTGTACATTTTAGTAAACTCTTAACTTCTTGCTTGTTTTGCTCCATAATTAGTCCAAAATCGCCAAGTTTCACATAATACTTGTTTTTACCTGAGAATTACAAAAGTAAACATTAACGTATCAATTCTCATATATAATATAATGAAACAAGTCAAATAAATAGGATAAATGATGGTAATAAAATGTACTTATTTGAGTTCATCAGTGAGTCACGGCGAGGCTTAGAATAGGTTTGGTTTTGGTTAGGTTGATGTTTGATGGATTTAGTCTCGACTTGGTCTTAGCCGAGGGTTTTGACTCGTGTGAGTCGAGCCGTGACTCGTGGTGAGTCACGGCATGTGGGGATTGGTTAGCAGATATTTTGTTTGTAGTTGTGTTTTGGATTAGGAGTGGTTTGGTTTAGGATGAGTGTAGCCGAGAGCCCCATAGGCTCGACGGGGAGTGAGTCATGACTCGGGGCGAGTCACGGCATAGATTTAGCTTAGTTTGTTATTTGTGATTGCATTGGATTTTGTTTGGTTTCGGCTTTGGTTTGCTTAGACCGAGAGCCACTAGGCTTGAGTAAGGATTGAGCCGTGACTCAAGGTGAGTCACGGCCTAGATAAGTATTTGTTTACATTAAGATTTGGATTTGGATGTGTTTGAGTTGGCCAAGAACCACGAAGGTTCGGATAGAGTCGAACCGTGACTCACGGGGAGTCACGGCAAGTGACAAGTTATTTGGTTTAGTCGCGAGTCATTTTATATTAGTTGTCTTTTATTTTATTTTCGTTACTTATTTAATTGGTTGTTTATCGATATGGTGTTTCGGGATAATATCTGGATAACATGGGATATGATTTAGACATTGGACTTGGATATGTGTTACTAACCTATGCTTGGATGAGAATTGGACGTTATTGGATTTACGATATTGGCCGATGGACTTTATGGACGATTTTGGTACTTGAGACGGAAGAGTATGTTAGACTCATAAGAGCTTAACATATTTGGACCCGAACATACACAAAATGGTTGATAAACTTGACAACTAATATATACGCGAATGATAATGTCTAACTATATATTAATAACTTGTAAAATGTGACGATAAAACTTATATTCAAGATTCGCAACGACTTGGAAATGCTTTATAAACGGACGCATCATGTCCAAATTTCGATAAAACCTTTTATGACTTAATCGTTTATAACTATTTAATATCCTAAAACCTTTTAGAAACTTATACATTTTCCTTCTAAATCATAATGTTTTATCAACTGTTTGAGAAATGAGTAAAACACCGAAACAATCTATTGATGTTTTTCTTTCTTATTTTTCTTATTTTATATCTTCTTCTTAATCTTAGTTCTTCTCTCTTTTTGTTATTCTTTTCTACGTATCCGTTTGTGTTTGCCGACTTTTATTGCTTTAACTTCTCGTATCCACACGAGTTTTAAACGTTTATTCCTCTCAAACGCCATTGAAATTAAACCTTTTCATTTCAAATATGAGTATTACTTTATAAATCGGTTTGAGGTTTATTGCTCAGACATACTATTCACTTATTAGGTTGTGCTGAGGTTCATTTGTTTTGCTGTACCATCTGATCATTTGTGAAATCTTGTTTCTCTACTACTACTAAGGTGTGATTCGTAGCCCCACTTTTACTGTTAAATTGTTTATAAACCCATGGGGAAGATACATGCTATTTATTTATTTTTATGAGCACAATTGTTTATTGGTATGCTATTCCTGACTGAAATGATAATGCTAAGTACCGTCCTTGCCAAAAGCAAGTCCCTCGATCATGAACCATTAATCACTTGCGAGTGAGCGCGATTATAGTTTATAGGCCTATAGGAATTGACCCTCCCGCCATGTTGACTAAGGTCGGTCCGCATGTGATGTACTATATTCGATTTTCACTAGGTATCTGGCAAAGTACCTAGCTTTGGGGCCAACTATTATATTATGAAATTCCGTGGTTACTGTCGACTTACGCCAAGGTTATTGGTGTCGGTTAACGTTTTGTGTGTCATGAGCTTAGCAAAATTATTTGACGCTTACTCGATATCTGTATTTGTTACTTATATCTTCCAGACTTAAAATCTTGTGCTCAACTGCTTTATTTATTAAACCTATGGATTACACTCAACCTTTGTGTTGACTTTTTAGCATGTTTTATCTCAGGTAATTGATGCATACTTGTGCGCACTGGGAGTGGCTGAAGACTTTTGATGGCTATCTTTGGCTTTTACTATCTATCTCTACTATCTTTTACTATCTTATCATTCGAAAAACCTTTTAATCTATATTTTATTTCCGCTGCAAACTATGTTTTATTTCCGCTGCAACTTATGTTTGAGAGTCTTCTAAACTCTAAATGTTTAATTTTGTATTCGAATGATATGTTTTTGCTAAAACGTCTCGTTATGAGAACGTTTTCTATGGATGTCACTGTCTTGCCCCTCACGTAGCACCCCAAGCTCCGTTCCGCTGCTATATTTTGAGTTGGGGGGTGTTACACAGTGCCCTCAGGTTGTGTATTTTCTTCTATAGAAGTTGCTACAGAGTTACCATCCTCATTAAGAGGATTCAACTCTGTGCCATCATCATTGGAAGACACTCTCCCTTCATCATTGGGTCTTTTAGGGTTGTCAACATCAAAGAAATTTTTGTGGTTTAAATCTTTTAACACACCAGTTTCAGAGACCTGTTTTTGAAGATTGTTTTTCATTTTGAAAGGGAAAACTGTTTCATAAAACTTGACATCTCTTGTATAGAAAATACTTTTTGTTTCCAAACTTAAGAGTTTATAACCTTTTTTTCATTAGAATAGCCAATAAAGACACTTTTTTCAGACCTGCTACTAAACTTATCAGAATTGTTAAGTATTGTAGCATAGCATAAACAACCAAAAACCCTAATATGAGAGAGTGAAGGGTCATGCCCATACACAAGGAAGAAAGGAGATTTGCCAGGCAACACAGAAGAAGGTAACATGTTGATAATGTAAACAGCAGTGAGAACACATTGAGGCCACAAGTAAAGAGGTAATTCCCCCTGAAACATAAGGGATCTAGCAACATTGAGAAGATGCCTATGTTTCCTTTCTGCTATTCCATTTTGTTGTGGTGTGTAGACACAAGAAGTTTGATGTAATATCCCTTTATTATGAAAAAACTGTTGCAGTTTGTTGTTGTCAATTCAGTTCCATTGTCACTTCTAAAAATTTTAACATTACTTTCAAATTGATTTGACAACATTTGAGAAAAATTGACAATGGAATCATAGACATCATCTTTACCTTTAAGCATATAAACCCAAACTGACCTTGAGTAATCATCAACTATAGTTAAAAAATATTTGTAACCATCTCTGCTAGTGATTTTATAAGGACCCCATACATCTAGGTGTACAAGTTGACTTTTTGTTCACTTAAAGGAAATGGTTCCCTAGTCTGTTTAGCTTTATTGCAAGTATCACAGAGATGGTCAGAATCAGTTGGATTATCAAGTTAAAGGATGGGTTTAAGGACATGCAAGACTTGGTCAGAAAGATGACCAAGTCTTTGATGCCAAAGGGTTCTAGAAACAAAACATGAAGAAATGCATTATTAGAGACAATCTTACAAGCAGTATCAACATCAAACAAGTACAGGCCATTGTATTGATTACCAATCCCCGCATTACTTTTTGTTGTTAAATCCTGAATATAGCATTTAGATTCATCAAAACCAACAAACAACTTGCTGTCTCTAGCAAGTTTATGAACAGATAACATACTAACAATGTACTCAGGCACAACTAAAACATCATGCAAGGTAATGTTATTATTGATTTTCAAGTCACCAATTTTAGTAATTAATGCTTGGGTACCATTTGGATAACCAATAGTAAGGCCAAGTTTTGAAACATCAACCACATTGATTAAAAAGTTTGCAGAAACAGTCATATGATGGTTTGCTCCAGAGTCAACAATCCAACCCATACTGATTTTTCCTTTTAAGAGATTTGTGTTTCCATTAAAGTATTTTTCAAAATTCAAATTGAATTTTACACTTCCATTAAAAAAAGTTCATGAAAAGCATTTACCTAAAACTACATTTTTAGAACCAATAACACACTAAAACTAGATACAAATCAAACACATTATGCATGTGTATGATCAGCTTATTGAAAGCAAATAAAGATAGTAAGGCCCTAGGCCAACCTTTCGAGTAAGGTGCATCCTAGGCTGAAATTAGGATCACCAAATACTCCTTTAAAATGTGACATGGCAGGTAAGACAAGCATAGCTTCACTTGAGTCCATAGGTAATTTGTGAGGTTCATTAGGCAACATACTAACCTCGGATACACCCGCATCATCCTCCCCCTCTAAATTGGGACTTGACCTCAAGTCCTCAAGGTAATCATCTTCTAAGTAAGGCGTTAGATCTCCAACATTGAACGTACTAGAAACGGAGACATCTCTCGGAAGTTCCACTTTATAAGCAATATCACCAAAACGTTCCAACACCTTAAAAGGACCCTCGGCTCTTGGCATGAGCTTGTTCTTTCTTTTGGAGGGAAATCTCTCTTTCCTTAAATTAACCCACACTAGATCACCTGGAGAAAAAGTGGGTTGCTTGCGGTTCTTGTTTGCCTTAGCCTTGTACATCTCGTTTGCTTTTTTAATTCTGGCCTTTACTTGTTCATGCAGCCTTTTGATCTCTTTGGCCTTAGTTTCAGCTTCAATGCTTGCTTTAGGCTCAATTGAAAGAGGAATAAGATCAATAGGAGTGAGAGGGTTAACACCATAACATATTTCAAATGGAGTTTTGCCCGTTGAGTAATTAGGAGCCCAGTTGAAAGCAAATTCGGCATGAGAGAGCTTGAGATCCCAAACTTTTAGAGTCTTCTTAACCAAATTTCTTAGTAGCATTCCAATAGTCCTATTAGTCACTTATGTTTGTCCATCAGTTTGTGGATGGTGGGAAGTAGGGGTGTAATCGAGTCGAGTCGAGCTCGAGCTTAACAGAGCTTGAGCTTGGCTTGAAATTTATAAGTTAGGCTTGAGCTTGGCTTGATAGCTTGACAAGCTTTAATCATCCAGGCTTGAGCTTGGCTTGAAACATTTGATTAAAGCTTGAGCTCGGCTTGAAAAGCTTGAATTTATATAAAAAAATATTATATCTAATAGCCAAACTCATCAATAAATATATGTATAAAGTAAAACAAACTTAAACCATAATAGCCAAACTCACTAGTGTTTTACACAAATGATAACACTATAACAGTCGACAGCCCAAGAATTGTGAAGAATACAAAACATTTGGATTAATTAGGTTTAAATGACCTTCTAGAATACATGTTCAATTATTTACAAAGTAAGTCCTTATAATTATGTTAATACTCAAATTATACCTAGTTAGTTATATGAATTTATAATGGAAATATATTTATATTAAAGCTTGAAAAAGCTTGATAGGAGCTCAAGCCGAGCTATCAAAAGCTTGAGTTTGGCTCATTATATGTTTTGAGCTAATTTTTGGGCTTGAGCTTGATAAAAGCTTGACTCGATCGAGTCAAGCTCAAGCTCGAGCTCGAGTTTCTTGATAAAAGCTTGACTTGATTGCAGCCCTAGTGGAAAGTGCTGAATAGGAGCCTAGTGCCTAAGAGCTTCCATAACGTCTTCTAAAACTAGCTCCAGAATTTAGTGTCTCTATCCGAAACAATGGTTTTAGGAATCCCATAAAGACGAACTATCTCTTTGAAGAATAGGGCTGCTACAATAGATGCATCACTCGTTTTGGTGCATGGTATGAAATGTGCCATCTTTGAGAAACGATCAACCACTACCATGATAGAATCCTTCCCCCTTTGAGTTCTTGGTAATGCTACAATGAAATCCATACTTAAGTCTTCCCAAGGCCGATTTGGAGTAGGAAGAGGAGTGTATAAACCTTTATGAAATGTAGACTTAGCTTGATGGCACGTTGAACAACGAGTAATAAGAGCTTGAACATCTTTTATCATACAAGGCCAATAAAAGTGTTCATTCAGAATCTCTAGTGTCTTAGTATTGCCAAAATGACCCGCCAATCCACCACCGTGAGCTTCTCTTATCAACAAATCTCGAATTGAGCCTTTAGGAATGCATAATCTGTCATTTTTGAAGAGGAATCCATCTTGAACAACATAAGGTCCTTTAGATATATTTGGAGAAGAACATAAAAGAGGACCAAAATATGGATCAGATTCATATAATTCTTTGATAAAAGAGAACCCAAGGACTCTAGCTTCCAAAATAGACAACATAGAGTGCCTTCTGGAAAGAGCATCCGCTACCACATTTGAGGAACCAGCCTTGTGTTTAGAGACAAAAGAGTACATTTGAAGAAATTCTACCCACTTGGCATGTTTTGGGTTGAGTTTATGTTGGCCATTAATGTATTTTAGAGCTTCATGATCAGAAAATAGAACAAACGGCCTTGGTTTAAGGTAATGAGACCAATGATCGATTGCCCGCACCATGGCATAGAACTCCTTGTCATATGTGCTATAGTTGAGCTTAGATCCATTGAGTTTCTCACTAAAATAAGCTACTGGCCGCTTTTGTTGAACAAGGACAGCCCCAATGCCAACACCACTTGCATCACTTTCAAGCTCAAAAAGCATATCAAAGTTAGGTAAAGCAAGTATAAGTGCTGAACTTAGCTTATCCTTCAAGCATTCAAAGGCTATTTGGGCTGATTGAGGCCACTCAAAAGTTCCCTTTTTAAGACAATCGGTAATAGGGGAAACAATTGTAGATAAATTTTTTATAAATCTTCTATAGAAAGAAGCTAAGCCATGAAAACTTCTTACCTCTGTGATAAAAGATGGAGTAGACCAAGATTTTATTGCTTCCACCTTTGATGGATCCATAGAGATTCCTTCCTTAGAAACTACATAACCAAGAAACACCACACTAGGCACCATGAAATCACATTTTTCCAACTTGCCATAAAGTTTGTGTTTCCTCAATAAATCAAACACACTTCTCAAATGACCCAAGTGTTCTTCCTCAGATTTAGAGTATACAAGAATGTCATCAAAGTAAACAACTACAAATTGCCCAATTAGAGGTCTTAAGACTTAATTTATCAACCTCATGAAAGTACTTGGAGCATTAGACAAACCAAATGACATTACAAGCCATTCATACAAACCACCTTTGATTTTGAAGGCTGTTTTCCATTCATCCCCTTCTTTCATTCTAATTTTATGGTACCCACTACGAAGATCAATCTTGGAAAACACACAAGAACCATGCAATTCGTCTAATATATCATCCAATCTAGGTATATGATACCTATACTTGATGGTAATGTTGTTAATGGCTCTACTATCAACACACATACGCATAGAACCATCTTTTTTTGGAACTAAAAGGGCTAGAACAGAACATGGACTCATACTAGCCCTCACATACCCTTGAGCAACCAAACTCATCTACTTGTTTTTGTAACTCTTTAGCCACGTAAGGGGAGCATCTATAGGCTGCCTTGTTGGGCAAAATTGACCCTGGAATGAGGTCAATTTGGTGCTCGATTCCTCTAATAGGTGGTAAACTAGGTAGGAGCTCTTTTGGAAACAAATCAACAAATTCACCTAGTAAAGGTTTTACTAAGCTAGGCACATTATAACCCTCTTTTTCCTCATCTTTTTCACACATCAGCAAAGCAAGCACATAAGCACCACTTTCTAGTTCTTTTACTACTTCTTTTTTACTCATAAACAAAACCTTATCACTTTTAGTATTCATTTCAACTTTAGCTATTTCATTCGGCTTTAATGAAGTAAGTGTGATTTTCTTGCCATTAATATATAGTGAATAGGTATTCAAATGTCCATTATGATACACATGCTTATCAAATAACCAAGGTCTACCAAGCAGCAAATGACAAGCATCCATAGGAACAACATCATAAGTAATCTCATCATGATAAACCGTACCCATTGAAAAAGGAACAATTACTTGTCGAGTAACTTTTACCTCATTTCCTTAGCTAAGCCATTGGAGCTTGTATGGATGTGGGTGTTTCATTGTAGAGAGCCCAAGCTTCTCCACCATATAAGTTGAGGCTGCATTTGCGCAACTTTCCCCATCTACTATCAAGCTACACACTTTGCCCTTGTCGGTGCATCTTGAATGGAAGATGTTCTCCCTTTGAGTCTTGTCTTTAGGAGCCTCTACCGTGTGCATAGCTCTCCTAACCACCAACATTTCACCACAGTCAGCTTCTATCGTCTCCTCTTCATTAGATTCATCAAAAACAGGTTTTTCGTCTTCGGTTTCAATTTCCCCTTGCAAGTCTTCAATCTATTTCAATGTGAGAGCTCTTTGGTTGGGACATTGAGCTTGGAAATGACCAAAACCATGGCACTTAAAACATTTCTTCCCCTTAGGATCCTTATACCCTTCTCCAGTCTTTTCTTTCTCTTTCAAAGACTTAGAAGCAGATTCAAACTCCTTTGAAGTGTAGTTTTTGGCTGGAAAATGTAGGCCTTGAAACAGGCTTGTAAGGAACCCTTTTCTTAGCTTGTTTCTCCACCGTTATAACCATCTTGCAAGCATCTTCAATCATCCATAAGGGCTGCAACTCAAGTTTTTCAGCAATAGTGGAATTCAAACCCCCAATAAACCTTGCAATTGTATATTCTTCAGCTTCCCTTACATTCGTACGAATCTTGAGTTGTTCAAACTCCCGTATGTAGTCTACGACCTCTTTAGTTCCCTGTTTTAGGCTGCTCATTTGAATGTAAAGTTCTTGCTTATAAGAATGAGGAACAAACCTTTTTTTTTTCATACACTCTTTATGCTTAGACCACGTCCTGATCCTCTTCTTTCCTTCAAGTCTCTTTTCATGCTCAACATTCTCAAACCACAATGAAGCATACTTCTTAAGCTTAATCACAACCATCTTTAGTGCCTTTTTCTCATCATAGCCTTTAACCATAATGATTCTATCCATGGTTTGAACCCACTCAAGAAACTCATTAGGGTCTGTGGAACCTTCAAAATTTGGTGGATCAACTTTGATGTCTCTTGAATCATCTCTACGCTTCCTATTACATCGCCTTCTTTGTGAAGAAGCATCAGATTCACTTGAGGATCTACTGATCTCACTAGATTCCTCTCTTAAATCTCCATTACCACCATTTCGTCTATTTCTCCCTACTCCTCCTACCTCCAACATTTGAAGAACCCTATCAAGCTGTTCTTGGAGGACTTCAATTTGCCTATCTCGACGTATGTTTTGAGCTTCTTCAACGGTATGATTTCTGGGTATAGCCATTTTAAGGGAATAGGTGTTCGGTAAGTGTGAATTGAGAGAAATTTAAGTAAAAAGGGAAGAAACAAACAGATCTGGCTCTTGATACCAAAATATGATGTGAATTTAAAACTTAAGAAAATCTGAATTTGTAAAAAAAAATATGAGATAGGAAGAACCCACTACTTTAATCTATAAAGGAAATGAATCCACCAATATTAAAGGGAAAGGGAACACTTCAAACCACCAAGATCAAAAATCTCTAAAGGAAATGAAGATTTAAAGTAAATAGGGGCTGAACTTTATCCAAAATCATTATTCCCTCTAAAGGAAATAAAAGTATTTGGCCTCTTAGTACAAAATTAGCAGCCAATAAGAAACAATCAGATGTAATTAGGGACCACTTTTCTGCATCTTTTGTCTTCTTTGTGCATTCTGAAAATTCTATGGAGACTTACTTGGCTGTACCTTTGACTACATTTTTAGAACCAATAACACACTAAAACCAGATACAAATCAAACACATTATGCATGTGTATGACCAGCTTATTGAAAGCAAATAAAGATAGTAAGGCCCTAGGCCAACCTTTTGAGTAAGGTGCATCCTAGGCTGAAATTAGGATCACCAAATACTCCTTTAAAATGTGACATGGCAGATAAGACAAGCATAGCTTCACTTGAGTCCATAGGTAATTTGTGAGGTTCATTAGGCAACATACTAACCTCGGATACACCCGCATCATCTATGAACAAAAAAGTAAATTCTAGTTAGAACTTGAGAAATTATGTAAGAATGATATGCATGTGTGTGACTTTGATTGTTTGGGAGTTGTGAAACACCACAACTTTTACAGATTAGTCAAAATAATAATTTATTGACATCAAAATACTTAGAAAAGTTCTTTTGTTAGTTTTTATAAGAATGACTTTTAGTGTAAATAGTTAACCGAAAAAGACTAACGGTGCAAAAATATTTAACGACATAAAAAAGGATAAAGAGGTATCTATGAATACGCAAAGAGTGTCTTGATCATAGGTTGGATTGCCGCCACTACTAGTGTTAGCTCTTTTAAATTTGATGACCAATAAAATTTGTAGGCTTTTTTATTAGAGCACTCGGTGTGGTCACTTGGGAAGTGTTGCAACATCTTGCGTTAAAGGCCAAAAAGCCCAGCAACGTTAAGGAGCTAACGTGCGTTAAGGCTTATTTCAAAAAAAAAAAAAAAAGTTACACCTTTGCCCACTTTAACATATACTAATATTTGAATTCAAAAAATAAAAAAAATAAAAAAAATAATAATAATAAAAATAAAAATTCAAAACAACCCATTGGTTCTTAAACGGCTAGTTTAGGCTAAAATTTGCAGGCTTGTTTATTAAAGCACTCGGTGTGGTCACTTGGGAAGTGTTGCAACATCTTGCGTTAAAGGCCAAAAAGCCCAGCAACGTTAAGGAGCTAACGTGCGTTAAGGCTTATTTCAAAAAAAAAAAAAAAAAGTTACACCTTTGCCCACTTTAACATATACTAATATTTGAATTCAAAAAATAAAAAAAATAAAAAAAAATAATAATAATAAAAATAAAAATTCAAAACAACCCATTGGTTCTTAAACGGCTAGTTTAGGCTAAAAAAAGGTTTCAAAACACCCCTTTAACGGCTAGTTTGAATTAGAATTCAAAATCCTCTATAAATACTAACGTTTACAAGCCAGTTTCACACACTTGCCATACACTATTAAAAAAAAAAAAAAAAAAAAAAAAAAAAAAAAAAAACGCCCCTTATGGCTTGTCGTCTGCCACATTCCGTCAAAGAAATGCAAGTGTTTGTTCAAAAACAATGCGATAAAGAAGATGTTGATTGTCAAAAGGCTATTATTGAGGTTATCAATCAGTTTTAGCTTGCAAAAGCAAAAAAAGAGCGTATGAGACAACGATACGCGAATTGCACAGAAAGAAAATTTGTGATTGACCAATTTTTGAACGAGGAAGCCAAGAAAGACGAGGTCATTAGTGACACGTTGTGGGGTTGTGTTACACAGATACAAACCAACATTAGCAACAAAATCCGGTGGAGCTACGAGGAAAACAAAGAGGTTGGTTCTGTATCATAACAATTGACTCAAATGGGGCTAGGTGCATCAACTTCATCGAATGCACCTACATTTCTTGAGCAACAACAGTCTCCCCCATTTATGGGTTATGCCGACGAGGCAGATAATTCTTTTGGCTTAACTGCAGCACAACTGTATGAAATTAGCGTTGGCGAACAGACGTTCAGAGAATTTGAAGCAGAGCAAGCAAAGCTTCAACAAGAGTGGGAGGAGAAACTCAGAAAGGAAGAAGCAGAACGTAACGCGTTCATTGAGGAATTTCCTGGGTATAGGTCTCCTTCGTATGATTTTGCATGCGAGGAGCACTCAGATTAAATTATGTCTATGTATTTCGTATGGTATCGTATCGTAGTGTATTTTATGTAACGTTTATTTAGTGTTTATTATGTAACATTTATTTCCGTATTTCAGTGAATTTGTATTGTAAAATGTTTAAGATTAAATGTTATGTTATTTATTAAATGAAGTATTAGTTTTAGTTTAGGGGTTAGAATTTGAAAATAGTTTATTTAAATTTAAGTTAATGTTGATTTATGATAAGTGATGTTTTTTTTAGTTAAAGTTAAAAAGTTAAAGCTGATGAGACGCTGACGTGAAGTATGCTGTTACGTGAAGTTTCGTGTTTAACAGACCCTCCTCTTCATTTTTCTCACCTACCGCGTCACTATCAACCCCCTTTGACCTATTGATACACGTCAGCCAGGCAGTTAAATAGTGTTTGAATATATCCAGTCTCACAAGTAAACAGCTTCTTCTTATCAATCATCAACAAACATCCATTATATCATACACTCAACTCAACTCAACTCTGAGCATCACCAATTGAAATTTATTTTCTTCACTATAATGGATTCCGATCAGTTACGGTACTTTCATTTTCATTAGTATTTGATTTAACTAACTTTATTTGCTTTCTATTAGAGTAACTAATTAATTGAACTAATGGTTACGTGTAGTAAATGTACTTAGTTGTATACTGATTACGATCAAATGTTTTGTTAGCGATTTATTGTAATTGCTTGAAAATGTATTCATTTCTATTCTACTACTAGTAAAAAACTTGCAACTCTAGTGACTTGATGCTGATGTGGCACTTGAGTTATACCAGTACTCAAAATGTATATTTGTATGTAACGAATATGTAATTCATTGCTCTTGGTTGTAACTAGTGATGTGATTATGATGTGGCGTTTGCCTTGACTGATGATGTGACGTGGCGGTTTATATGGCTGCGACGTTTAGCTAAAAATTAAAAATCATTGGAAAAAATAAAAGAAATGCCGGTTACCATATGATAAACCACCACCTGTTTGCTTAGTGATAAGGTACCTAACCTTCTCACAAGAGGTCTAGGGTTCAAACCTCACTACGTACATATTTGGGGGTGACCAGGACAGGGAGAGGGACAGAGTCGGAACCGGTCAGAGGGACACCTCACTTAGGCCGCGTACATCCGAAACAAAGACTCGCCCTCCCCGGGTAACCAGAACAGGGAAAACGTCATCCGTTTTTAGTGGTTACCATTTGATAGCCACGGATTACAAGTTCATTACATGAAAGATGTTATTAACCCTAAATATCATGTCTCCAGTATGGTTTTGATGACTTTGTGTCCTGTTTGAGTCACAAAAACCCTTACAAACCGGCTTTTAAAAGTGATAGTTTCTAGGTGGAAATGTAGAATTTATGTATGGAAATGTTAGATTTATGGATAATGTTGAAGGTTTATACAAAAGTGTCGAGAATACTTACAAAATGACTAAAATGGAACACAAAACCATCTTCTGACGATTCAGATGTATAAACGAGAGATAATGAGTAAAAAGGGACAAATGAAAGAGTACATAATGCAAAGAAATAAAAACTTGTTTTAGAACAAATAGTAACAGTAGTTAATGACTTTTACTAGTAAAAATTGGGCGGAAGGTCAGTTGGGTGTAAAGTAGGTAAATATTTTGTATGGAAATGGCTATGCTAAAAAGGTTAACTAGTTTAGGTGTTACATATGATTTATATAATTTCTAATATGGTTCCTTGTATTTTTCTCAGAAAATCCGACAAGGTGATTGAGTTGCTTAAAGGCATCCATTTTGTTGCTTCCGTGGAGGCCATTTCTCTTGGTGTTCAAGCTGGGATTCATCCTTGGATATTATATGATATTATATCAAATGCTGCCGGAAACTCATGGTAGATTTAGTAACTATTACCATGTCAACTCGTCACTGACCAAAAATGAGTATTAAGACCACTGCTACACGACGTAACTTTCTCCCTCTTAAATATGCAGGATATACAAGAATTACATCCCGCTTCTGTTACAGGGGAATAAAATCAAGGATGATTTCCTTAATGCTTCGGCTCAAAGAATGGTAAACTTACTTGAACTCTATGTTTGTGGCTTGCATATTTTCATTTATAAAGGACATAGAAAAAGGAAAGGAAGTAACGTGCTGATGCAAAGGTTATCTTTTGTGTGGATAAAATGAAAATACATTTTTTCATTACCGAGGGCGATAAGCCGATAACCCAATGGCGTCTCAAGGGTAAAGCTGCTAAAGCTACCGCTTTAGCCCTACAATTTCTAAGCCTATCTATTTATATCGAGTTTTATGCTTCTTATTTCATGGACTTCTAATTTTCAGAATTTCTTGAGTTAGATGATACATCTTGGTAAATACCTTAATAGTGCTATTGTGAATGAAATGAAAAACGTAGGACTTGATCTTGATGACAAAAAAGAACAAGGCTCCAATTAGGATTATTCAAACTATCCGTATTCGGGTATGAAATTTTGTTCGGGATTTATTCAAAAATTTGGATATACGAACACAAATATAAGTTTTACAAAAATTCATATATGTGGATACCATATTTTCGAATATTCGGATATAGAAAAGCATTATCCGAAATTTCGGATATATGAAATTCCTGTATCATTTTATACACATTGTGCTTGACTGCCTATCATGTTGTAAATTTAGTAATTTGTGATATAACTAATTCTTGAAAAGTCCCTTATTTTTTAAATTAGCAACAAAAAGTTATAATCGAAAGTGCCATATTTCCTAATTTTGCTTTAGGCCTCCAAGAGATATAAGACAGCCCTGCGATAACCCACCAACATTTAAACAAACCAAATCAATTTTGTTTAACTACAGGGAATTGTTTTGGACACGGCAAAGTCAGTTACATTCCCTCTTCCACTCCTAGCTGCTGCTCATCAACAATTCCTTGCTGGTACGATATATGTTCTGTAAATTTTAAAACCAGAAGAATAATCTCTAATGGTTGTTTGTGTGCATACTGAACAGGTTCTAGACATGCAGAAGCAAATGGTCTTGATGGTTTGAAGGTTAAAATTTTTATGTCATCTATCTGTCTTCAGCCTTGCTCCTATATGCCTCATTCCCCTCACAAATGATATTGGTATCTTGTTAATGTAATATTCATCAATTGTCTTTTGCAGGTTTGGGAAAGAGTATTTGGAGTGCAAATTACGGATGCGGCAAATGCAGAAACTTATAATCCAGAACTATTGGCAAACCAACTTAGTGCAAAATCAAAACAAGTAAACAATATTGGTTTTATTGGTCTAGGAGCAATGGGATTCGGCATGGCAACTCATCTTCTGAAATCCAATTTCAGTGTCCATGGATTTGATGTAATACTTCTGCCCCATCCTTTCTGCTATTCCTCTGTATACTTTTCAGTGGAGTTTATAAATAGTTAGGAAAGATGTTGTAAAGCTGATCCATGGTTACCCTATATCGAGGTGAGTAAAGTGATTATTAGGGAGAAAGCAATTTCTCAAAGTATATCAGTAAGTTTCTAGATATTTTAGGAGAGATGGTGACCTCTCAAAAGTAGGACAACTGTTATGTTCCGTTATTAGTTATTTCATTCATTAATAAGTGTCTGGTTCTTATCATCGGCCAAGCTCAAATATAATATGCTGTCAAAATGGAAGGTCTAGTTTGTCTTAATTATTTTGTGGAATAAAGATGGATGTAAGTGGAGATGAGTGCTTGTACCATAGTAGTGACATCTAGGCCCGTGTGGCATTGTTGCTTACTTTATATAGTCAAACAAGATTTGTGGACATCCTATTTTGTGAGCGGGCTTCTAAACTTGTAGCGTAGGAAATGCATTGTATGATAATAACATTCGAGTCAAAAGAGGGAAGTTATTGGGGAAGAGGTTGTTGTAATTTTGTGAATCAGAGATTACGGCTCTCTACAAACTTGTTTTCTGTGTTTAAATGAATCAATACATGTGAAACTTGGCCTAGACATTCAACCAGTAAGGTTTTTAAAAGATAACGTGGCACACACAAAGCTCATGACTCTTACTCATATGTCATAAATGGATGTAGGTGTATAAGCCAACACTATCAAGGTTTGCAAAAGCTGGTGGCCTGATTGGAAGCTCTCCTGCAGAAGTGTCAAAAGGTAACTGAAGGCATTTGGTGGGATGTTAACTCTTCCAAAATTTTGAACTGTTAGAGCCCGGTAGTCACATGTTCTGCTCTTTTTCGCTTCCAGATGTAGATGTTCTCATTGTTATGGTCACAAATGAAGTTCAAGCAGAAAGTGTTCTATATGGTGTTGATGGGGCTGTTTCAGGTACATCTTAATATACTCTACAGTTTTACGAGGTGAACTTACATTGTTGCTCCCCTTTCTGTAGTTCTTCAACCCGGAGCATCTATTGTCCTTTCATCAACAGTTTCTCCTGCTTTTATCAGTCAGCTTGAGCTACGCTTACAAAGTAGGTTCTTACATTTGCTGTTTGGTTATCCTTTCACTAATCAAGGATGGGCATAACTCTGCAGTAAATAATAAAATTTTCTAATTTTTGTAGTATCTGTTTTAGGAATGTCATGCTTTCAAGTTTCTTTCTTGTATATACTTTAATCTTTCAGCAACAAACTGTAGATGAGAATAAGGGCTTGAAACTGGTTGATGCTCCTGTATCTGGTGGGGTCATTAGGGCTTCTGAAGGAACACTCACGGTTCGTAAATTGCTTCTTTTACTGAATGTTTCTTACTTATATTCTCAGAATGAACTAGTTGTAATGGGTGCATACATTGTCTAGATTATGGCGTCAGGTACAGATGAAGCTCTTGAGCATGCTGGTTCAGTTCTTTCAGGTAATGATCTCACTTTTTTATTGATAGTGGATTCATTATGTTAGACCATCTCTAAATATTATTGCAAACAGCTATTATGACTAATCAAAGAAATCCGTGTCTCTTTTTCAATCTAATAGCATTAAGTGAGAAGCTATATGTGATAAAAGGGGGGTGTGGAGCTGGAAGGTACTTCCTAGATATTTTCACTTCCCCTACATCATATTGTATTTAAAATTGTGATAACATTATATGCTTACAGAAGATGCACATTTATTTCACAGTACATGTAGTTATTGTAATCACCAACTTGTTTTTCTGTTCTGTAGTGGTGTAAAGATGGTCAATCAATTGCTAGCTGGAGTTCATATAGCATCAGCAGCTGAAGCAATGGCCTTTGGAGCTCGATTGGGTTTGGATACAAGGGTCTTGTTTGATGTCATAAAAGCTAGTGAAGGAACATCATGGTATGGCCATCTATCCTGTTTTAGTATTTGTTATCTGCCAAACAACTCATTAGTACTAAAGCGTAGTCTAGTTTATGATTGGCCCTACAGTTATCATGCTTTGGTGCAGATACACAATTTGACAATAAAAGTGAGTACTATTGTCAGTAAGTTATATCATGCAGAGGCTATTGAAGAGAATGTAGCTATAGCACATTAAGGCAGTTTTTAATAGTATTACGTTTAAAACACATGTATGTAAGAACTGGATAAAGCTTTTGTATAAATGCTCCCAAATCAACTTAACAGGATTTATTACTCATTTTATTTTTAGGATTTTGTAAAAGTTGTGTTTCAATTCTTGCAGGATGTTTGAGAATCGTGGTCCTCACATGGTGGACAATGATTATACACCCTTATCTGCGCTTGATATCTTCGTGAAGGATCTGGTTTGACTACTATCATCTCTGCATTTTTTTTTACTTTAACAGTGACCATATGATGTTAATTTTTGTAATCGCTTATCATTTATGTACCTCCACCTTTTGTAGGGTATTGTTGCTCGTGAATGTGCAGCTCGTAGAGTTCCACTTCACATTTCTACTGTTGCACTCCAGCTGTTCTTGACGGGTGATTGGATGAATATAGATTGTTCATACTCCTTTTGATGTTTTTTTAGTAGCTTATATGTGCTACATCCTTTTTTGTATAGTTTACGTGATATTAAGTTTTTAGGATGATGTAAATTTCTTTAATACAAGTATAAAATTAAATATTTATATGAGTCTTCCTTATCTAGGTTCTGCTTCTGGGTGGGGACGCTTAGATGATTCAGCTGTTGTAAAGGTAAGTTACTTGAGGCATATATATGTGTACTGGTGTAGGTTTCAGTTTTCAATATAGAATGCATTGGATTTGATCATGATAATAGAAGTCATATGGTCTCTTACAGTTGACCTTTGACTATATGCACCTCCATGTCATCTGAGTACTTCATATCATCAATGATATATGGCATGACCTAAGTTATATTTTCTAATTTATTTGAACAGGTTTATGAGACACTAACAGGTATCAAAGTTGAAGGAAAACATGCTGTGATTAATAAAACATCTGCCTTGGAATCTCTACCATCTGAATGGGCACTGGATCCACTGGATGAGATACGCAGATTGGATAGTACCTTAAAGACTTTGGTTGTTCTTGATGATGATCCAACCGGGACTCAAACTGTGCATGATGTTGATGTATTGACAGAATGGTATTTTATAATAAAAAAAAAAAAAAATCATTCAGTGGAAACCATTAATAATTGTGACTTAAACTTAATATATAAATAATTTGTTTTTCAGGAATGTTGAGTCACTCGTTGAACAGTTGAAAAGCAGGCCTAAATGCTTTTTCATTTTGACAAACTCTCGAGCATTGAGCTCTGATAAAGTAACGAACATCCCTCAAACATTAGACATTATATGCTCTTTGTTTTGCTTGTAATTGATGTTCAAAATAATTTTCTTCTTTCAGGCTAGCTTACTTATAACAGATATTTGCCAAAACCTATCCACAGCTTCTAAGGCAGCTGGAAACAATGACTACACAGTAGTATTACGTGGTGATTCGACATTAAGAGGTCATTTTCCTGAGGTGAGGATCGACAATTTATGTTAACTTTTTTTGTACATATATAACGAACTTCTTAGAATGTTGATATTTTATCTTTGTTTTTCATACTGATATCTCCACATGAATCTTAAAGGAACCGGATGCGGCTGTTTCAGTACTTGGAGAGATGGATGCATGGATCATTTGCCCTTTTTTCTTGCAAGGAGGTCGTTACACCATCGATGATGTACATTATGTAGCCGATTCTGAGAAGTACTGTACTTCTAAGTTCTAATTCTCTTTAATATAACCACACAGTATAACTCATGTGTTAGCACTGATACTATACAACTCTTCCCTATAGGCTTGTTCCTGCTGGAGATACCGAGTTTGCAAAAGATGCTTCGTTTGGCTATAAATCTTCAAACCTGCGTGAGGTCCATCTGCTAAGCCTTTTCCAGTATCTATGTGAACTGTTAAATAGTGGTATAGAAGCATGAAGCATCACAATTTAACCTTTTATACATGTATTTGGATCGCAGTGGGTTGAGGAAAAAACTAAAGGACGTATAGCTGCTACCAGTGTTTCATCAGTCTCTATTCAATTGTTACGTAATGGAGGACCAACAGCAGTATGTGACCATCTTTGCAGCTTGCCGAAGGTATAGGGCACCACATTTATGCAATTTACATATATCAGTAAATCAAATACTATATACTTTTTCATTTGCATTATTAGTGTCCACGTTTAAGTTTTTGAGTCAAATGGATTTGGTTACGACTTCATTATTGAATAGAACTTTTTTTTTTGTCAAAGATAAAAGGATTGACAACATTAGTATATCAAAATGGTATTACAGTCTGTTAGTTCTCTGGGCCAATTTAACTAAAATCATTAATTTAGAATCTATATTATGAAAGTCCTAGCGTCAAAATTTTAACATAATTAGTGGATAAACATCATGGAACAATTTGTATTCTTAAACTCAAACCACATGTGGCATGTCAAAATTGACAGATGATCCCGCATTATCTTCATAAAACAAGTTTGCAGAACATATACTTCATATTGTATTGTAGTGATCATAAATGTTGATATGGAAGTACTTAATGTGATATTTTCGATGGTTAAAACAGGGTTCAACATGTATAGTCAATGCAGCTAGTGATAGAGACATGGCCGTCTTTGCAGCTGGTATGGTTGAGGTACATGAAAATCTTTTACGGTCTCTGTTTTGATTCTTATAGCTTTAATGTTACGTGTAATGCTGAAAAACTAATTGTTTGTGTTGTGTGCTTCACGACAGGCAGAATTGAAGGGAAAACGTTTCCTGTGTCGTACTGCTGCTAGTTTTGTTTCTGCTCGGATTGGAATTATACCAAAAGCTCCAATCTTGCCTAATGATCTTGGTATATGTAAAGGAAGCAATGGTGGACTCATTATTGTGGGTTCATATGTCCCAAAGACCACCAAGCAGGTTCAGTGTTCACAAAAATTAGTCTTTTTCTCTATTTAAACTTTTAAATTTTTTCTTATTGCTGATATCTCTGAAATAACAGGTCGAACAGCTGAAGTTACAATGTGATTATAATCTGAGGAGCATTGAGGTGACTAAGAGCTACAATTATACTTCAACATGAAGGTGACGTATTCTATTTTTCTGATGAGTTTATTGTTATTGTGTTTTAGGTTTCTGTCGAGAAACTTGCAATGAAGTCAGCAGAAGAGAGAGAGGAGGAAATTAATCATGCAGCTGAGCTGGCAGATGTTTATCTCAGGACATGTAAAGACACTCTAGTGATGTCTAGTAGGGAACTTATAACAGGGAAGAGTGAGTATCTTAATCTTTGTTAGGTTACTTTGGTACTACCAAATTTCAGGGGTGTGGATAAGCTATGCATGTTACCCCATATCTTTCGCTTGAAGTATGCTTAGAATCATCATTAAGCAAAACAAGGGTTGACTATTATTCTTGAAAATACAGCTCCTTCAGAGAGTTTGGATATCAACTTCAAGGTGAGCTCTGGGCTGGTGGAAATAGTTAGGAGAATAAAGACAAGTCCACGCTATATTCTTGCAAAGGTATATGAAGTAAAACAGTTAGTATATATTCATTCTAATAAATAGATATCAGCTGGCCTAGTAGCTTAGATTCCGAATATACTGTTTCAAGGCAACGGGCTATCCCCCTACTTGCACTTTAGGAATGCCTTTAAGACTAGAGGAGTCTTGAACTTAAGGATAGTTAGAGAATGGCATCACCTAATTTCTTACTGATAATATCTCAAACTCGTGGAGACCTCAAGTATAAGATGCCAGGCTAATATTACTGAATGTGTAGTAACATGTAAATTCAAACAGCCACCAATATCTCATGGGGCTTATGGTCACATCCTTAAAAACATAAATCTGGTAGAGTTTCCTGGAAATTGTGCATCCACCATTACCAAGTTGATGTCTTTCTATGATTGTTGAAGTTTTTTCATCATTATTTAATTATTTGAGTAGATCAAAGAGTGAAAAATCATGCATTTCCAGCAGTGGTTTTGCATCAGTTCACAGGTTGTGATTCGAGTTAAATGTTCATTACTTAAAAGTTAATATTTGAATCGTTACTCTGGCCGACCTTTTGGATTCAGAATTGTACATAAATAGGAATCTCTTTTCTCTAGTAAAAACATGTAATTGTTATATGAGTTTCCCTATCTTTAGATTGTAAAACAATATTATTCACCAGAACAATTGACTTTTGATGTCTATCTAATAGGTTGTGCTTATATTAACCCGTTTCTCATTTCATAGGGCGGAATTACCTCATCAGATATTGCTACAAAAGCTTTAGAAGCAAAACGTGCCAAAATAGTTGGGCAAGCATTGGCTGGTGTTCCTTTGTGGCAGTTGGGCCCAGAAAGTAGGCATCCTGGAGTCCCCTACATTGTTTTTCCAGGTACACTATTCTTATTTACAAAATTACAATTAGTTTGTTAGAGGATTTTCTTAGATGTCAAATTTCTCAAAAATATGCAACTCAGGAAACGTTGGTGATAGTAATTCTCTAGCGGAAGTTGTCAAATGTTGGGCTCGTCCGGTCAGACTATCGTCGACCAAGGAACTTCTTGCAGTAAGACCATTTACATATGCAGCATAAGGCTCTCTCATATTCATTTAAAGTGATTCGTAGTCCTAGTTTGGGCATGTGTTTTTATATTACTATAATGTATAGGATGCAGAAAAGGGAGCATATGCTGTTGGAGCATTTAATGTGTATAATCTTGAAGGGGTCGAAGCTGTTGTTGCTGCTGCTGAAGAGCAAAAGAGTCCTGCTATTTTGCAGGTATCAATTAGTCTTTATAGAATCTTTATATAAACTTCAATGTGGTCAAATTACATGGGTCACTGGTTTCTATAGAAAGGAAAATATCCTGATCATTTCTTTACTATTTTCCATCATCATATTCATCAAACGCACTTTCTAATACTCGAAAATAAAGTTTGTCTGCATTGTAGATTGAAGTTAAGAGTAGACAACTCATACTTTTAAGGATGTAACCATCCATTTGTTGTTGATAACAAAATGAAAGAAAGTCGGTTAAATATATTAGATCAAAAAGCATTACTTAAAATTTTCTTATTCTCTATTTTATTTGTACTTACAAACATTGTTTCTCTACAGATTCATCCTAGTGCTTTAAAGCTAGGAGGGACACCATTAGTGGCTTGCTGCATCTCTGCTGCTGAGCAAGCAACTGTAAGTGTTGTGAACATTTTAATCTCGGAAAAGAAATGTTGATATTTGATGACAAGCCATTTTCTTTCCCAACAAGGACATAACTGTTTATACCTTGAGCTTATGTTTTTTTACCTTTCAAATAAATCACATGCAAAGGCATTCTCAGTTTTTTTCAATAATGAGGATTACAATTTGTTTTATATCTAAGACATATAAAGGCTGCGTGATTAGTGATGAAGCTTTATCATATATACTTTGTAGGTACCTATTACAGTGCATTTTGATCATGGTAGTTCCAAGCCAGAACTAATGGAAGTTCTTGAGCTGGTAATAGTTCAGTTTCTAGAATTATATTATCCTGGAAGGGGAAAATTATATTTAATTCAACCTGTATGGTTATTTGTTCTATTTTCTGAATCCACACATAGGGAGTTGACTCGGTCATGGTAGATGGTTCCCACCTACCTTTCAAGGAGAACATCTCATACACAAAACACATTTCATCCTTGGCCCATGCAAAAGGTATGACTGTGGAAGCGGAGTTAGGCAGATTATCCGGAACCGAAGATGATTTGACTGTAGAAGACTATGAGGCAAAATTGACTGACGTAAACCAGGTACTTCTGTCCTTTTAAAAAAAAATGTTGGTTAATTTTGGTGTCATTATAGGAGCGCGCACTATAGTGTTTAATGTTGCTTCACCTGAATGGCAGGCTCAAGAGTTCATCGATGAGACTGGTATTGATGCTCTGGCAGTGTGTATTGGTAACGTTCATGGCAAGTACCCTGCAAGTGGTCCAAAGCTCCGGCTTGAGTTGCTTAAGGTACATTTTCAATCATATGTAAATTGAATTTGTATTAAGAAGTCTGGTTATTCCCCGAAGTATAACTAAATATGTTAAATTAATGCTATCAGCCGTAAAGTTTCGATGACAAATATAATATGAGCAATGATACATAAGCCTAAAACATCAACCTAAAAATATATGCTTAATCCATTTAATGTTTGAAAAATAGCTTAGGCATCTTCCTCTCTTCTCATCTTTTTCATCGGATTTTCCATGTGTCTCAAATCTTATTAGGCAAATTTGTAAGTGGATGTTTTATGCTTATGAAGCAATTTGCATATTCAGGGGCGGACCTAGGGGGGTTCCCGGGGGTACACGGGAACCCGATGGATGTTTTCCGCCTAGTGTTAGTTTTGGTTGAAACTCCCAATTTCTCCGAAATGAACTTGGTCCCGAAATTTTGTGCCACATAAATACATGTCTTGTTTAGCTTACTAATATGTTAAAAGAAATGCACGTCTTCTTAATTTGTTTACTATTTTTTAAGAAATCGTACCTTTTAGTTCATTATTATTTCTTTATATTCGTAAAAAAAATTTGTTCAACTGGTAACTTATAGTCCTGGGTCCGCCCCTATGCATATTATACAGTCAATCATGAGTTCTCTCTAAGGGTAAAATTGAAAGTAAAAGTTTATAATAAAGGAGATGGGTCAAATATATCTAAAGTGCATTTTTTATTGCAGATGACCTTGTAATCACCTCGTAATCTGGTTAATTAAAGACAGAGTTAGTGTTTATTATACTTCTATAACTATATTTAATGCATTAGGTATTAAATGTTTGTGAGAAAAGTGGACAAAAAGCGGAACACGTCCTGCGATTTTGCTATGTCTCCCTGAGCTACCCGTGCTGCCATTTTGCTACTTCTAATTCTATGGAACCACCTATGGATTGATGTTTTGAGAGAATAAATATTAAAACAAACATGAAAATTTTCCGCGCGAGGACCATTGTAGACCCACCTATGGGTTGATGTTGAGATCTTTGCATGTCCACATTAACACTAACAAAGTCTAGTCGAGCAACTGTTTATATGTGACAGTTCACACTTCTTTCGTAACAAATAATTGAAAAGATAAAATTGCATGCAAGGCTACCTTTTCACCTTTTAAAATTACGAGGAGTAAGCTTGCGGTTGTACATAAACAGTTTTGTTGATGTTTACTTGTGATCCTAGAATTATCTAATGCTCTGTTTTATTCTGGACACATAATCTACTCAGCGTCATCATCAAGCCACTTTCTTATCCCAGCTTTTTATTTTAAATTTTTTATTATTGTCGCTTTTGCCTTAGTGTGTTGTTTTTGCTTTTGACCAGAGCCTCTATGACTTGGCTTCAAAGAATGGAGTCTTCCTGGTTCTTCATGGAGCCTCCGGATTGCCTAAAGAACTTGTCCAGGTACATTCCATTTTTGGAGTACTTTTTACACCCATAAAGGAACTCGTCAGTTTTCATTTTTGGATATAGCATAAATTTCCAGCTAAACATAGCCATTTGTTCATTGTCATAATTAGAGGTGGCAATTTGTGCCCATAATAAAAAAAAAAAAAAAGGGCTATTTGGGCAAATTTATAAAAGATTTGGGCACATTTAGCCCCCCTATTTTTTTTTTTTGAAATGGGCATATATTGCCCATTTAACTTTTAAATGGGCACAAACGAGCACATGTTTTCTCTCAATTGGAGAACATTACAATTGTTTTAAAGAAAAACTTATAGATATAATATATTTAATTTTATAAATATAAATGAGGTGTTAACGTTTGAGGAATTTATTTTGTCGTTTTGGGTCTTTTCTAAATCGATTCGTATAACATGCGACCGTTTGGCCCGTGCCCGTTTAGCCCGTAGCCCGTTTGAACCGTCGCCCATGCCCGCCCGTTTTGCCACCTCTACATAGCCATTTGTTCATTGTCATAATTAAAAAGCAGTTCTCAATTTCGGATGTGGTATGTCAGTGAAATTCTTTTAAATTTTCGGGTCAAAAATAAATAGTCTTTGACCACAAGCAGAGTCACAAAGCAGTTTTCATTTTCAGATGTTGCATGTTAGTTGCAACGTCTTTTTCAGATTGAAATGTCTAGCTAAGCAAGCCTATTTGACCACTGTTATAGTTACAAAGTATTTACGGTAGTGATTTTGATGTATGAGCTTGCCCTATTATGTTCGTAAGGCTAAACTAGATAGTCAACTAATAGCTGAATTTTTTAAAGGGGTGATTGGATATGTTAATATGTATTTCGAAATCGATTAGTAGTTGCTATAATTAGTTATTCATTTCTGGATAAACATATTCTGCTTTTTTATAAGTTATTATTAGGTGCCAAATTTCATATTAAGTGCAACAAGACTCGTTATCAAGTGGGTATAATAAAATTCCTTAAATCTTCTCTTTAACCCAATCTCGAAGTTATCACTATTTCGTAAGACATGTCTCCTTTTTTCACAAGAATAATTTCTTTGGTCATTTTATGGAATACATTGTTGAAGTGCCAAACAATCGACCAACTGATTATGTTATCATCACAACAGCAAAAGTTAGTCAAACATTATCTCCTATGACTCGTGTTATATATTTTGATACCTTTCATGATGTAATATTGTCATCACAATTTACAGGATTGCATAGATCGAGGAGTCAGGAAGTTCAATGTGAACACGGAAGTGCGAAAGGCTTACATGGACATCCTTAAAAGCCCTCAGTCAGACCTTATTCATGTTATGGCTGCTGCTAAGGAAGCCATGAAAGCTGTGGTTGCTGAAAAGATGCAATTGTTTGGCTCGGCAGGAAAAGCAAACTAACATGGTCATGCAACTATCCATCATTTGTTGTATATACATCCCAGTTTCTTCTCACTCAATTATGTTTGGATAATACTCCGTATTATTTAATGATTTTGATATTAGAACCATTGCAATAAAGAAATAAGGTTGGAGGTTGAAAACGAAAGTGCGATACTGTACCGACATCAATCCAAGTTTTCTAGACGTGTGTGTGCGTGCGTTGATGTGGAGGTATATTATGTTTGCTCATGTATAAGAAGATGAGGAACATTTTTGCTGCTCGTGCACTAAGGTTATAAACATTGGTCATAAAGTGATATCTTGAAGGGACTTGACTAATTTAAGAATATTCATGATACTGAAACCATGGTTTTGAAGACCGAACTGGTCGACGAACCAGCAAGCCTCTTGGTTTCTTGTTCAATCGCCGATTTTCCCACTACCCACAGATCCCTCATGTTCATACTCACAAGAGTGTCCGAAGAGAATTCCCAGCCCTTACTATTTTTGAACATCTTGATAGTCGAACAAAACATGAATGGAAAATAAGAAACAACTATCGGTCCGACGAGTCTCCCAAACACAATCAGTCGTTACTTAAAATAGAATTCTTGTAAAAATTCTCTCACAACCGAATGTGATCACAAAAACTTAGAGAATCTTTCATTGAAAGTAAGATCTTTGGAGGGTATCATCAATGAACTTCACTTCAAAATTTAAGAACGTCACAGATCAACTTCACCTCAAGCTCAGTCCTCAACTGAGGACTTTTGTACCTATAAAGAAGTTGAGATGAAAAATCTGAAAAACCAACTCCAAGACCTTGAACAACAACATAAACAAAAGAGAATCTCCACCCTTATTGACGATCCATGGAGGTTACCATCAACCCCTTTTGTGGTGTCTCATTTGATCCACAACCATTACCACAATCCAACTCCCAAGCAACATCACTATCACTAACATATGGGCATTGTAACAAAGAATATTAAAATCCGCTACTAGCAAAGATCCTAGATTTGAACTTTTTTTTATTGAAAAGGAGAACCCTGTCTTATTTTTCCTAAATTCACTCACCTGACAAGCCCCATAATTCTCAATTCATAACCCTCGTTATCAAGCCTCAAATTGGTAACAAAGAGTCTAACAAAGATTCTGTTGAAGCATTTGAACATTTGTTTATGGCGAAACCTGTAGAATCAACAACTCAGTTTGATCCAGATGACTATGAGGCAACTCGACACAAAGAAAACCCTACATAATTTCGAATTCTGACATAAAACAATAGTTCACCTTTGATGACAAACTCCAAAAACAGTATTTACATCATAAGAGCTTGAATACTTTTTACCTTTTTTTCCCCGCCCTTTCCTTTATTACCCGTTTAAACAAATCTCTGCCATCCAGATCATCACAATCTCATCCAGATTTTCACAATTGATCTTCTTACATCCACTATATTTTTGTTCACTCTCATCTACACTCACTTTTCTCTTTCCATTGTCATCTATAAAGATAGACAAAATAAAATCAATGGAGGGACGCACTAGTATATGCATAATAGTGGTGCATACACAAACAATACTGCAAGTCAAAACAGATGAACAGGCCGGATACTGCACCACAAAACAGGAAACAAAAGACTGCAACTCAAAACCAATAACTGGCAGGAAACCTTCCTTATAGGATACACACAATTCACGAAACTTTCCTTATGAGGATTACTAGATCCATATCATCTAAACATAGCATTCCAACTAAGAATAGTAACACATCACCACAGCAACTAAGGATATCCTAGACTATGACTATATTTCCCTTACTATGCCAAACACACCCATGACCTATGTGCATAATACCCCATACCTCACACACAGATAATATTTATGTATTTTCCATTTTTATGCTCTATTATTATATTTAATAGATTTTACCATCCAATTTAAGTAAATTTAAATGACACATAAAGGAACTGAAAAACATTAACATACCAACATCTGCAGGCTCATGCTTTCCCTCATTCTTCTTTCCACTGCCAATATGCCTTCCCCTTTTCCTTTTTGGTGGCATTGTACTCGGATTAGGTATTGGACCATATTTTATAGGCCTTCCCCTCCCTCTTTTTGTCTTTACAACAAGGTCATTCCTGCTTCTTCCAGGGGTAGGAATAGAATCGCACCACTACCACCCATAGGTACTTCATTGTAAGCTTTTTTCCTCAGCCATTCAAGAATATCATCTATCATCTCCTTGCCTATGTTCTAACCAACCCTTGAAGAACACTCAAAGGTTATTACCCAATATCCAATGTCCAATAGTTCTTCTCTTCCGCTGCCAATATGTCTTCCCCTTTTCCTTTTTGGTGTCATTGTACTCGGATTAGGTATTGGACCATATTTTATAGGCCTTCCCCTCCCTCTTTTTGTCTTTAAAACAAGGTCATTCCTGCTTTTTCCAGGGGTAGGAATAGAAATCGTACCACTACCACCCATAGGCACTTTGTTGTAAGCTTTTTTCCTCAGCCATTCAAGAATATCATCTATCATCTCCTTGCCTATGTTCTAACCAACCCTTGAGAACACTTAAAGGTTATTACCCAATATCCAACGTCCAATGGTTCTTTTCTTTCTCTTTGAAACTAAACCCCTAACTATCTAGTTTTCACTTCACCAAATGTTTTAAATACATAAACCTTAGCTAAATGAGTTGGTTGACCTTATCCCACTTTGAGTGTTGGAATGATATTGAAAAGGTCAAAGGTGAATTGCAATTGTGTGTTTAACAAAGGTCAGGTATAAATAAAACAAAACCCGGAAATTTTCGGGACTAACCCGGCGCGTTGGGTGATGCGCCAGCGCCTCCCCAGCGCGCCAGTCACGTCTGGGACTTTTTGGGTTTTGCCTATATATACCCGACTCTTGTCATTTGATACTTACCTCTTGCCAATACATTATTTCTCTCTATTTTATTCTCTTTACCCTCTAAGTCTACTTCATAATAGTGTTCTAACTTCTCATCTAATCATCAATTGAAAGAACACTTCTTTCGCAAGAGAGATTCACAAGAACCTAATACATTCTTGTGAACTGTGTCGAATGTCTTCTTATCTATACCCTTTCTATTAGAATCGAGTCTCTGGGTTCGGTTAGGGCTTGGTTTGAACATACAACTATTATTCATTCGATTTGGCTGTATGGTTGTAAAGTCTTGTATCTTGGTGATCAAGCCTAGATCGAGGAAGAACTAATTGGGGTTTGATACTTCCGGTGGGGAAGTCTTTGTAGTGTTAGTGGTCTTTGTGGTTAAGTCGAATCACAAGATTCTCGTGGGTGGTTTACGAGGGCGGAATACCGTTAAGAGTAGCTCTTAGTGAGCATCGATCTTTGTGCATATCGGTGGAGTGGAGCTGTAACGGTTTGTAATCCACCATAAGGATTTTACTTAGTAATAGTATCGGTGGTAACTAGACGTATGGATGGTATAACCCCCCCATCCCGAACCAGTATATATCGTGGTATCTCTTTATTCGCTTTATATATTGTGATTGTGATAGTGGTTGTTGTGTAACCACTTGTTGATTTATGAGACTAGAACTTGTTAAAATTCAAGTTAGTCGAAAAGACTGTATTCACCACACCCCTTTACGGTTCTACAGAGCTCGTTAACAATAATAAGGAAAATGATGTGAAATTAGGAGAGATATAAAGTTTAACGGGTTTAGGGTTTGTTGGTGCATATATTACACATGTATCTTGTTTATATTTTAATGATGATAAATACATACTAAGAGACATTTAAAATCATTAGCGATGACCCAAAACCAAAAACACATGTGTCCAGCACGCTGGCCCCACGCATTGGCGCATGAGGTGCTGTTAAGAGTGCGCTCGGTTTTCAAAAGTCGGCTTTCCTCTTACCCGATTGAGTTTTATCATTCAATACAGGTTCGTACGTGGCATTTAAGAAGTTTGATAACAATATTCGAACTTAGAGAGATTACCAAAATACCATGACACGTTTTATAAAACGCCAGCTCAAAAACCTTTTATAAAACTCCAATTCAAACCTCATTTGCCAACTCTAAACATTTTATCAAATAAGGAGATTCATATTTTTCGCAAAACCGTCAAATGAGAACATGCAAATGGCTATAATCTTTACGAAAGTCTTAGCTAATCACTTAAACGGTTTGGTTTAATAAATTGAATTCTGTTCAATTATACCTGTAAAAAAAATTTAACCGAACAACCCGATAACGAACCACTAACCCACAACGATAGACCCATTATTCTACAAAAGCCCATTTCCACCAAACCCTAATATATCTATGATTCTCGTCACTGTTCATCCTTCTTCCTTGTTGAAAAACCAAACCCTAAAATGAAGTACAACACTGGTGTGACAAGCTCCCGGCGCAAATGCCGGAAAGCCCACTTCACGGCACCATCTAGCGTGCGTCGTGTGTTGATGTCGGCCCCACTCTCCACCGACCTACGTAGCAAGTACAACGTGAGATCAGTCCCAGTTCGTAAAGATGACGAGGTGCAAGTTGTCCGTGGGACGTACAAGGGACGTGAAGGGAAGGTGGTAGAGGTTTACAGGAGGAAATGGGTAATTCATATTGAGAGGATAACGAGGGAGAAAGTGAATGGACAGAGTGTTAATGTTGGTGTGAATCCTAGTAAAGTGGTTGTGACTAAGCTCAAGCTTGATAAGGATAGGAAGGATTTGCTTCAGAGGAAATATAAGGGAAGGAATGCTAATAAAGGAAAGTTTACTGTTGATGATATTGCTGCTGCTGCTTCTCTTCAAGAGATTGATTGATTAGTTTTTTTTGGTAGTTTATGTTTTTGATATGTTGTTTTGGATTTCAACATTTTGGATCTTCTTGTTTTTATTGTTATTGTTATGTGACATTAATTTGGAAATTCTAGTTTTGGTTGTTTTATTTATCTTATTTACTAAAATGGTTTGCGCATACACCAATAGTTAGAGAAGACAAGACAACAACTTGTTATTTCGTAACTCATTCTTGTTATAGTGATCTTATGTAACATAAGCCCAAAACCAAATAAGTTATATAGGCCGAAACAAACACCGAAGTAGATGAGAATAAGGGCTTGAAACCGATTGATGCTCCTGTATCTGGTGGGGTCATTAGGCCTTCTGAAGGAACACTTATGGTTCGTAAATTGCTTCTTTTACTGAATGTTTCTTACTTTAAAGAAGTTATATTCTCAGAATGAACTAGTTTGTAATGGGTGCACGCATTGTCCAGATTATGGCGTCACGTACAGATGAAGCTCTTGAGCATGCTGCTTCAGTTCTTTGGATTCAGGTTGTGTTAGACCTTCATCTCTTAATATTATTGCAAAGTCAAACAACTATTATGGCTAATCAAAAAAATCCTCGTCTCTTTTTCAATCTAATAAGTGAGAAGCTACATGTGATAAAAGAGGGTGTGGAGCTGGAAGGTACTTCTTGGATGTCTTTTCACTTCCCCTACATGACATTGTATTTAAAATTGTCATAACATTATATGCATACAGAAGATGCACATTTTATTTCACAGTACATATGTAGTTATTGAAAATCACACTACTTTCAAATACAAATCCAAATACCCGTGTTATATATCCTTATACCTTCCATGATGTAATATTGTTATCGCAATTTACAGGATTGCATAGATCCAGGAGTCAGCAAGTTCAATGTGAACATGGAAGTGCAAAAGGCTTACATGGATATCCTTAAAAGCCCTCAGTCAGACCTTGTTCATGTTATGGCTGCTGCTAAGGAAGACATGAAAGCTGTGGTTGCTGAAAAGATGCAACTGTTTGGCTCGGCAGGAAATGCAAACTAACATGGTCATGCAACTACCCACCATTTGTTCTATATACATCCCAAATTTCTTCTCACTCAATTATGTTAGGAAAAATATTATTTAAGGATTGATATTAGAAGTTTAGAACCATTGCAATAAAGAAATAAGGTTGGAGGTTGAAAACGAAAGTGTTCTAGACGTGTGTGTGTGCGTGCGCGTGTTGATGTGGAGGTATGGTTAGATAGCTGTATATTGTGTTTGCTCATGTGTAAGAAAACGAGGTAATAATGGAGATAACATCTTTGTGTCTCGTGTACAAAGGTTATAGGCATTGGTCATAACATGATATTTTGAGACTTAACTAATTTAAGAAAATTCATGATAGTGAAATAATGGTTTTGGAAACTGAACCGGTTGATGAACATTATGAATGTTCTAGATAAGATTCAATAGTTTTACGGCAAAATTCGGCCGTTTTCGGTGAGTTGCGGGTTTTCGGCCGGTTTCCGGTGGTCGACTTTTTGATTCTCTGGTCTGGTTTTTAGCAGTTTGATACGGTGAACACTCAAATCAGTTTAAGCCGATAACTTCATCTATTAATTAAATAGTTATTTTTTTTTTTAATTCTTCTCTAATTTCTAAAGACAATGGAGTTTCGCATGTTACTCTATTTTAGTAACTTTGTTGCACATAAATCTCCCATTATGTACGAAATGTCACATATCTCTTTGTCCTTTTTTGCTTACCTCTTTGAGAAAGAGAGAATTTCCATAGCAAAACTGTATCAGGTATAACGACTCGAAATTTTCCACGTCAACATTTAATTCTAAACACTAAGTCATTACTTTGAAATTTACAAGAATACTTTTTACGTATAACTTTTTAGTTAAATAAACGTAAAACTAGGAACAACCCTCTTGTGCACTACGACTTTAGACTAAATTTAGTCTACGCCATTACATTTTATTGCCACTACTCAGATTCGTAATTTAATCCTTATGGCAATTGCATTTTTGTTTATTACAAATTTAATGAACGCTTTTTAAAAGTAAGGAACACACAATATACCCAACACTTCTAACAATTATTTTTAATGCATTTTTACACTTCCTAAATTATTACCAAAGTTCCAAAAATATTTCCTTACACCTAATGTAATTTCTTTATTCGTAACGTTTAATTACGCGTAACTTACGTTAATTACCAAACCGATAACCAATACCTATTTTTAATATCCAATACATTCAATAAATACATTTTGATAAAAAAAAAATCAAACATATACTTTTATTTTTTTTACATTCCCCCCCCCCCCCCCCCCTCCTCCATGTGTTATAATCCTTTCACAAAATCGAATTTAAACAAAAAATTAAACCTTGAAACATGGCATTTAATTTTGTGGGCTTAACCAACTCATTTCCCCTAAAACATGCCCACATCTAGCCACCAAAAGACCAAGATATGTTTTTGACTAAGACCTTGAATCTTCCATCTATAAATACATTAGCACACTTAGTTTACTTACAAGAAAAAAAATATATATATCATCACACTCTCACCCACACCATTTGACCACAAGAAGAAAAACCAAGAGGAAGAAAAGTAATTTGCTAGTTCAAGTGCTATTGGAATTCATTTGGGTATATACATAAGCTACTAAGGGTTAAGTAACTTGGTTTTGGATTAAACTTGTGTTTTCATCCTCTCATCCCACTAATCACCTTAAGTAAGTATCCAAGCTAATTTTTATAACCTTACTCTACTTAAAGATGAGCTATTATATTGCATGGTTGCATATGTATTAGTATCCCTTGTACATGTTTGTAAAATTTTCTTAAAACATATTAAGTTGACAGCTAGACTCTATGTCATAAGCTTTCATTTCTATGAGTACTTAAGTTTCCTAACACTCTTGATAATAAGTGGCAAAACTGTTTTCTCATGTGACCATATTTAACCCCGTTTTTCTGATGGATAGGGTCCGTTATGGAAAAATGACACCAGTAAGTAAAATAAAGTTCACATGGCCTAGATTCCAAAAAGTCCAACCGTTCGTCAAATGGATTTATAACGAGTAACTTATGACCTCTCAAACTTCCCCAAAAACTGCCCAGAAACTATAAAAACAGCCTGACCACCTAACTTTATGGCCATAAAAGTGTGGGATCGGGATCCGAATGGGCTAAAAGTCAGTGTTAGCTTTTGTAGACCTTACTATATACTTCCTAAATCCACTGAGTTGGGTCAATAACACTTAGTAGAAACTGTTTTACGGCTAGCTTTACTGGGCCATTTAGTCATTTTCAGGAATCCAACAAAGTGTTAATTATTGACGTAAAACTTTATTTTTCTCAAAAGTCACTTAGAAGACTATCGTAGAATGTTGTTAAAGTGTAACGGTGATTTTTCTAAAATACTTATTAGTAAGATAACCCTACCTAAAGTACGAGACAAACTAATTACGCGTTATATCCGAGGTATTTTATACTTAATCATGGAACGAGTTGTCATAACCGTATTTTTGACGTTAAATGTTGCAACAAACATGTACAAGTGATATAATAGCATATGAACTTGCATGCACGACCTTGTTTTCAAAAGTAAGACTTGGTACTTATTTAGGTTGCGGTTAGAGTTACCGGGCCACTATTCACAGTTTACCAAATTACTAATTGAGATTCGATAACTAAGGTGAGTTTCATAGCCCCACTTTTACTTGTTTTACTATTCGATTTGAAATACTTGGGGTGAGAATACATTGCTTGTTTTTACATATGGACACAAGTGCATTAAACATTTATTGATTGCCTAAGTTGTTGTCGTTTGCCATAAATTCCCCACAATCATGAACTGTTAATTACTTTGTAAGCGCGAATGTTGTGAATAGATCTATTGGGGGTAAACTCCCCCGTCCGGGTTGGTCGCTCCAACTTGTCAAACGGACGCATTTCATTTGATGTCGTACAGGTGTTTGGCAAAGCACCTGTTTGGGGTGATAACATGAACTAACTGTTAAGGCTTCGGTGTCATGAGCTTAGTGCAACAATAATACTTTTCATGAACATATTTGGAATATATTATCGTTGAAATCTTGTGGTCCATACATAACTTGTTGTTTACTTACACCTATGAACTCACCAGCTTTGTGCTGACCCTTTTAGCATGTATTCTCAGGTGTTGATCTTTACTATAGCACAATCTATTGTTGGAGGCGCTTGGCATTGGCACGGTCATAGACTACTCTGATATATTTGGGACCACTTGTTTACTTATATGGGCCTTATTTCCGCATCAAATTAAATGTTGTAAACTTATTTACTATGATAATGTAACTATTTTTCTAAATGTATAAGGTAAATCCGTTCTCTTTACTTTGTGTTGTGATCCAATTTAGTAGCACCCCAGCGACATCATCTTCCGCTGCGACCCATTTTTGGGGGTGTTACAGATTGGTATCAGAGCCTTGGTTATAGAGAACTGTGTATATTTTTATAGCCTAGACTATAACCACTTTATACAAAAACAAAACCCTATGACCGCCACGTGCTCGCCTGCCAAGCCTGCTGCCTCACTACTGTTTGCCTGTCATAACTATGCATTACACCTTACTATTTGGTGACTTATACTGATTTGACTTCCACTATCTACTATAAGTATTTTTCTGTATACTTATACATACATACCGTACCTATCACAACGTTACGCCTTTTTCCCTACGTAATATCACTATTTGACTTCGAGTTGGGACACCCATCTTGGTCTTTCAAAACAACTTTTAAAAGCTAGAGACGTATTACTAGTGTAACTGAACTAACATACATACTTGTACTTTTTGAAGGTCCTCTAAACCTTCCGAGATATCGTGATTAATACAAATGGTCTCTAAAAATTTTCACAATCATATGTGACATCGTTTTACGTAACATTAAAACCCGTTATAGTCTGCCAATTTCCCTAAATCTTCCATTTTAGTCTGCCAATTTCCCTGATCACCTTATTAACCGTTTCTGAAGACTAGTTTGAACGCTCGTCCCATACTTCAGAACATCTACATCACCTCATAAACCACCGCCCAGAAGTACGCCAACTAATCATAACACGACCTCAAGCTTTCATCTTAAGACATGCCACCTTATAGCACCTACTTTTAGGAAACGTCTTTATTACGTCTCACTCTTCTTTTCTTGTTTTGAAGAAAATGCCACCAAGGAAACAAAGCATGAGTGCAGTTGCTATCGATCGACTTGTTGCTCAACGAGTCACTGCACAAGTTGCTGCTGCTATGGCTGAATACGAGACCCACCGCAATAGTGGTAACGGCGGGGAAGCCAGTGGAACGGCAACCAGGGTTGAACCCGCGGCTCATGGGTGTACTTACAAGGAATTTTTGGGTTGCCAGCCGCAGACTTTCAGTGGCGCTGAAGGAGCTGTCGGCTTGGTACGATGGTTTGAGAAGTTGGAATCGGTTTTCCGCATGTGTAACTGCGCGGAGGACTGTAAGGTGAAATATGCTACAGCTACCTTGCTGGATGGTGCCTTATCATTGTGGAATGCTTATGTTCAGTCAGTGGGAATTGATACTGCTTTCGAAACACCATGGGCTGATTTCAAGGAAATGGTAATCGCGGAGTATTGTCCAAGAAATGTGGTTCAAAAGATGGAAGTTGAGTTTTGGAACTTAACAATGAAGGGAGTCGACATTGCAGCTTATACTAAATGATACCATGAACTGGCTACTCTCTGTCCTGAGATGGTTTCTACTACACAGAAAAGGATTGAGAGGTACATCTGGGGACTCCCACCCAGTATACAGGGAAATGTCACCTCCTCTAAACCCAACACTCTCGAGGAGACAATTCGAATGTCTCACAATCTGATGGACCAAGTTGTTCGAGCAAGGGCTGCTCGAGATGTCAACGACAACAATAGCAACAAAAGGAAGAGGCATGATGACCAGGGAGACAAGCATACTCTGCAACAAGATAAGAGACAAGAAGTGGTGAAAGCCTATGCTGCTGGGCCAGGTGATAAGAAAAGGTATGCTGGAACCCTACCTGAGTGCAACGAATGTAAGTATCACCACACTGGACCTTGCCCCGCTACATGTTGGAATTGCAAAAGGGCCGGTCATCAAGCTAAAGATTGTAGGGTCCCTACCCCGGTAACTTGCTTTGAATGTGGTGAAAAAGGACACCTCAGGAGTGATTGCCCAAAGCTGAGGAATCAAAATGGAGGAAGAACTCGTGGGGGAGCATACGCATTAATAGGAGGAGAAACTTGCCAGGATCCTGTCGATGTTACGGGCGAAGATAATGTTTAAGGAAAAGTTTCTGCCGGTATAATAAAACCGAAATCTAAACCCTCTAGGGTTGTATTTCTTTTGCGTTTTACATTAAGTACTTTCGTATAAGTTTCATGTATTATTACGAATTTCTGTCTAATGAATGTTCTATCTTTTATTATCGCCGCAATACAACAACTCTCGTCCATTACACTCTTAATTTCACTACTTTTTCCCAACTGTTTTACAAGAATACGATACTACTCTATTATAAACTAATTTAATTACATCCTGTAAAATGTCTGAATTTTATCCTATAGACTCTTGCCACCTTAAAAAATGTTTTGCTAATTACCGTATAAATCTATTTTTATAACCATTTTGCAAACTATTTTACAACCGCCCTACAAGCTGTAGTAGTTCTTTGGAAACTATTTTGACCACCATTTTATTAGTATAATGATTAACACTATTAAACTTTAAGAAACATAATGCTATTTTGGCTAAACCAAGCATTACATCATTAGTCCTCAATTATACATAGCCTGGCCACCTATGTCTAATTCCGGAAGAATCATGTTATTATGATTGGAATAGTCACCCTTAAACCTTACCTAAAAATAAACTTTTTATGGGCAAAATTTAAAAGCCATTCATTGACACTCGCCTCAAAAAGCACCGTAACCAAGTAAACTTTTAACTCAACCCTGTCTTGAGAGGCTAGCCCCATTTCATACCATGTTCCGAGCCAACAAAGTCGAATTCCTATCGTCAAGGTTCGCTGGAATTCTCAACGAGGTCCCGAGTTCACTTGGGAACGAGAAGACCAGATCCGTCAAAAGTATCTGCACCTTCACTGACACCACTCCAACGACCAACACTGACTGAATTTCGCGGACGAGATTCCTTTTATGGGTGGTAGACTATAACAACCTAAAATTTTTCACGTCAACATTTAATTCTAAATTCTAAGTCATTACTTTGAAATTTACAAGAATACTTTTTACGTATAACTTTTTAGTTAAATAAACGTAAAACTAGGAACAACCCTCTTGTGCACTACGACTTTAGACTAAATTTAGTCTACGCCATTACATTTTATTGCCACTACTCAGATTCGTAATTTAATCCTTAAAGCAATTGCATTTTTGTTTATTACGAATTTAATGAACGCTTTTTAAAAGTAACGAACACACAATATACCCAACACTCCTAACAATTATTTTTAATGCATTTTTACACTTCATAAATTATTACCAAAGTTTCAAAAATATTTCCTTACGCCTAATGTAATTTCTTTATTCGTAACGTTTAATTACGCGTAACTTACGTTAATTACCAAACCGATAACCAATACCTATTTTTAATATCCAATACATTTTGATAAAAAAAATCAAACATATACTTTTATTTTTTTTACATTGCCGCCCCCCCCCCCTCCTCCATGTGTTATAATCCTTTCACAAAATCAAATTTAAACAAAAAATTAAACCTTGAAACATGGCATTTAATTTTGTGGGCTTGACCAACTCATTTCCCCTAAAACATGCCCACATCTAGCCACCAAAAGACCAAGATATGTTTTTGACTAAGACCTTGAATCTTCCATCTATAAATACATTAGCACACTTAGTTTACTTACAAGAAAAAATATATATATATCATCACACTCTCACCCACACCATTCGACCACAAGAAGAAAAACCAAGAGGAAGAAAAGTAATTTGCTAGTTCAAGTGCTATTGGAATTCATTTGGGTATATACATAAGCTACTAAGGGTTAAGTAACTTGGTTTTGGATTAAACTTGTGTTTTCATCCTCTCATCCCACTAATCACCTTAAGTAAGTATCCAAGCTAATTTTTATAACCTTACTCTACTTAAAGATGAGCTATTATATTGCATGGTTGCATATGTATTAGTATCCCTTGTACATGTTTGTAAAATTTTCTTAAAACATATTAAGTTGACAGCTAGACTCTATGTCATAAGCTTTCATTTCTATGAGTACTTAAATTTCCTAACACTCTTGATAATAATGTGGTAGAGTTAGAGTAGTTGTGAGGTGATTGGAAGTGATTTGGAATAGCTTGAACACTAGAAAAATGCACCTTGAAACATTCTTAAATGAAGCTGTCCCATTTTGCCAAATCTGAAATAATCAGTAGGATAGGAAATAATTTTGGGCTAGAGATTCAGAAAAAATACTTAAAAACGAAAACATGGCCGCTTGAATGGATTAAAACGGGCTTATAACGAAGGAGATACACTAATTTTAATATTGGCGACGAAAACAAATTTCTGAATAAAAACATGCTGTTGAGGGTTTTTCAAAGGGAGAAAACGGGCATTTAAAGTTAGCTAAATATTATGAGATACTAAAAATATGATAGTACCCTTAAATAAGAACCTTGAGATATAAAGAACTTAAGAAACGGAGCTAAAACGACCAAGATACATAGATTTGAAATGTGACGAAAACTGACCAAAACCAACAACTCAAACTGAGAAACTTTTCCAAGTGTCAAAACTGTTTTCTCATGTGACCATGTTTAACCCCGTTTTTCTGATGGATATGGTCCGTAATGGAAAAATGACACCAGTAAATAAAATAAAGTGCACATGGCCTAGATTCTAAAAAGTCCAACTGTTCGTCAAATGGATTTATAATGAGTAACTTATGACCTCTCAAACTTCCCCAAAAACTGCCCAGAAACTATAAAAACAGCCTGACCACATAACTTTATGACCATAAAAGTGTGGGATCGGGATCCGAATGGGCCAAAAGTCAGTGTTAGCTTTTGCAGACCTTACTATATACTTCCTAAATCCACTGAGTTGGGTCAATAACACTTAGTAGAAACTGTTTTACGGCTAGCTTAACTGGGCCATTTAGTCATTTTCAGGAATCCAACAAAGTGTTAATTATTGACGTAAAACTTTATTTTTCTCAAAAGTCACTTAGAAGACTATCGTAGAATGTTGTTAAAGTGTAACGGTGATTTTTCTAAAATAATTATTAGTAAGATAACCCTACCTAAAGTACGAGACAAACTAATTAGGCGTTATATCCGAGGTATTTTATACTTAATCATGGAACGAGTTGTCATAACCGTATTTTTGACGTTAAATGTTGCAACAAACATGTACAAGTGATATAATAGCATATGAACTTGCATGCACGACCTTGTTTTCAAACCTAAGACATGGTACTTATTTAGGTTGCGGTTAGAGTTACCGGGCCACTATTCACAGTTTACCAAATTACTAATTGAGATTCGATAACTAAGGTGAGTTTCATAGCCCCACTTTTACTTGTTTTACTATTCAATTTGAAATACTTGGGGTGGGAATACATTGCTTGTTTTTACATATGGACACAAGTGCATTAAACATTTATTGATTGCCTAAGTTGTTGTCGTTTGCCATAAATTCCCCACAATCATGAACTGTTAATTACTTTGTAAGCGCGAATGTTGTGAATAGATCTATTGGGGGTAAACTCCCCCGTCCGGGTTGGTCGCTCCAACTTGTCAAACGGACGCATTTCATTTGATGTCGTACAGGTGTTTGGCAAAGCACCTGTTTGGGGTGATAACATGAACTAACTGTTAAGGCTTCGGTGTCATGAGCTTAGTGCAACAGTAATACTTTTCATGAACATATTTGGAATACATTATCGTTGAAATCTTGTGGTCCATACATAACTTGTTGTTTACTTAAACCTATGAACTCACCAGCTTTGTGCTGACCCTTTTAGCATGTATTCTCAGGTGTTGATCTTTACTACAGCACAATCTATTGTTGGAGGCGCTTGGCATTGGCACGGTGCTAGACTACTCTGATATATTTGGGACCACTTGTTTACTTATATGGGCCTTATTTCCGCATCAAGTTAAATGTTATAAACTTATTTACTATGATAATGTAACTATTTTTCTAAATGTATAAGGTAAATCCTTTCTCTTTACTTTGTGCTGTGATCCAATTTAGTAGCACCCCAGCGACATCATCTTCCGCTGTGACCCATTTTTTGGGGTGTTACATCAGACTAGATGTAATAAGTACATCAAAAGATTGTATTCACAACAGCCAACTCAGCGGCACATAAACTATCTCTTTTTAGAACCAGCTTCACCACCAACTTAGGGCTCGTTTGTTATGCATGTATAGCTAAGAAGGAATGAAATTCTTCTTCTCAGATACAATCGTTTGGTTTATTCTTGTTTATGGATTTGGGAAACAAAAGTTTTCAGAACCCAATGACCCAATTCTGTTGGGTCCCGGTTGCCCGTTCATGCAAACCATCTATACTTACTAATGTACAACACTTGAAAAAGACGTTAAATGTCATTTGAAAAAGTGAATGCTAAATTTTTAGAGTGTCTAGATTAGTCATTTTGCATAGAAAAATTTTAAATTACCCACTAATAAACGAAAATATCAAACTTATACAAGAATTTTTCAAGGCTTCTGGGGGAAGCCTCCCTTTTCTCGGCCAACACCCGAACCACACCCTTGACTAACCAAAAAAACGAAAACCCTAACACCTGATTACCATAACTCAATCGGCCGCAACCACCATGAACGAAGCAAGACACAAGATCAACATCACAATAACGGCACGATTATTCCGGGTTTTATTGAGATAATGATTCGGTATTTCATAATTCAAAAAGTAAGTATTTTCATCTTTATTTGTGATAAGAACATTTAAATTACCTATAATTTGTAAATTAAAATGTGAATGGATCATATTAATTGATTTCCAAACACAATTGTAACAAATCATTGTTTGTTTTAATACAATGTATATTGTTTCAATTTTTTAATACAATGTGTGGAAACTTGTTTTAGAGCTACTTACATCTACTAAAACAAGTTACGTGATCGTCTATGGACTCTAGGTTGTTACACCTTTGATCTAGGATTATAACTATGTTAAGAACAATGATAATATTGGCGGAATATTCAAATGAAGAATACAATACTATCACAACAAGGTTTTTCCAAGTTTACCGTTTGTTTATTCCATTAGCCCCAATGTTACATGATCAATTATAACACGATTACTATCTAATCAGGGATCGAAGATCCTTGAGGCTAAA
Source organism: Artemisia tridentata subsp. tridentata (assembly GCA_021014915.2). Taxonomy (NCBI): domain Eukaryota; kingdom Viridiplantae; phylum Streptophyta; class Magnoliopsida; order Asterales; family Asteraceae; genus Artemisia; species Artemisia tridentata. Next base: position 182,951,691 of record CP139509.1, on the reverse strand, counting down.
CAAACCTAACAACATTAAAACCCATGTCTAATGTTCATCAGACCCCACGTCTGATGTTCCCACACACACTCTTTAAGTGCTCTTATATTTTAACACAACTTTGTGTTGTTGTAATTTGAGAGTACGAAGCACTTTGGTGATCACTAATCACATAGTGATACACTTTTTATCTAAGGGTGTGATCTCCTTTTTATAGTATAAAGGAGATCATTACAAAATTGATAAGCTTTAGTCTACTACTTGCTTATGTATGTGTCAGTCATTAAGATACAACATGTATCTTGTTTTACAACTTTGTTGACTGAGAACATATCTAGATATTATCTACTTGATATACTTGACTCAAATACAAAATATCTTTTTCATCCTTATCCATCCAGCAGCAGTATGACTCATTGATCAGCAGCAGCTAAACAGCAGAGTTATTGCACTAAACAGCAGAGTCATATTAGTGTATTTTGCTTATCATTTCAGCATTCTTCATGTTTCTTTCTTCTTGTTTTTGTATCATCAAATCTATGAAAATATAATTCCCAACAATCTTCCCCTATTTGATGATTACAAAACAAACACATTCTTGTACGAATTTCCCTAGACGAAGTAGAGAAATTGAGATAACTAAATCTCACCATGAATGAAACTATACTGTCTTCCCCTTAATCTATGCTATCCACCACATCTCTTCCCCTTTTTGTTATCAACAAATAGGAAATATTACAAATATGATCTTTACAACTACAAACTAAAATTTAATCAATAGTAGTAAGAATCAATAACTTTCCCTTGTGGTGATGCACATATACAATAAATAAATGGTTAAACATCTTGAACATTGAAGCTTCCCCTGAAACTAATATATTAACCATTTCTTGATTCTTCAAATCTGTAGGCTTTTATGACTGATGAAGAAAAACCAACCATTACCAATTCGTTGATGAAGTAAAATAAACCAATCTTGTGTCCTATATCTTGTACTAAAACTGACTTTGAACTTACACTAACACCATATAAGTAGATCGAAATCTCTTGATAAAATCCTCATCTTCAATGAGACACTGAGCACTACAAAGTAACTCCTTTAAGTGATAGTTAACTAGGTCTTCGTCCATCCTCCCCTTGACCTATGAAAACTAGATTTAACAAGTCGTAGTCATATGAAATTGTAGCACAAACAAGTTATCTTTTCTTCCAAAGATATGATAAAACACAATTTTGAAAAATTCCACCTCAACTTCAAATAAGTAACAACTAATCTTCTTTACCAATAATACCTTGATAAACAAGCCTTTTTATCTTTTAAGAACCAACTCTTCTCTTGTGTGTGATTCTTCTCCTATGTGTGTGAAAACCAAGAAAGAAAAACCAAAAATTCGACCATACCTCAACTGTTTTTGCAGCAGTTTTCAACGATGCATATCTTGCAACCTAAGGCTCAGATTGAAGATCCCTCCGGTGAGAATCTACCTTGATATACCAAGAACCTTCAACAAAAATTTCAGCTCGATCCAACGGTTAACGAAGGAGTTATCGCCTTTTTAAAACAGCCCTGCAGTGAGTTACGAAAATACGAACCAGATCAGAATTTTTCTTCTTTCTTTAGCTAAAACCTTTTCTTTTCTAGATCCAGAGCCCCCCCGCTCTGATACCAACTGTGGAAACTTGTTTTAGAGCTACTTACATCTACTAAAACAAGTTACGTGATCGTCTATGGACTCTAGGTTGTTACACCTTTGATCTAGGATTATAACTATGTTAAGAACAATGATAATATTGGCGGAATATTCAAATGAAGAATACAATACTATCACAACAAGGTTTTTCCAAGTTTACCGTTTGTTTATTCCATTAGCCCCAATGTTACATGATCAATTATAACACGATTACTATCTAATCAGGGATCGAAGATCCTTGAGGCTAAACAAACCTAACAACATTAAAACCCATGTCTAATGTTCATCAGACCCCACGTCTGATGTTCCCACACACACTCTTTAAGTGCTCTTACATTTTAACACAACTTTGTGTTGTTGTAATTTGAGAGTACGAAGCACTTTGGTGATCACTAATCACATAGTGATACACTATTTATCTAAGGGTGTGATCTCCTTTTTATAGTATAAAGGAGATCATTACAAAATTGATAAGCTTTAGTCTACTACTTGCTTGTGTATGTGTCAGTCATTAAGATACAACATGTATCTTGTTTTACAACTTTGTTGACTGAGAACATATCTAGATATTATCTACTTGATATACTTGACTCAAATACAAAATATCTTTTTCATCCTTATCCATCCAGCAGCAGTATGACTCATTGATCAGCAGCAGCTAAACAGCAGAGTTATTGCACTAAACAGCAGAGTCATATTAGTGTATTTTGCTTATCATTTCAGCATTCTTCATGTTTCTTTCTTCTTGTTTTTGTATCATCAAATCTATGAAATATAATTCCCAACACAATGTATATTGTTTGTTTAATACAATGTATATTGTTTGTTTTATTTATAAACAAATCATTTGTATTTAATCTTTCAATTTTTTAAATATTTTGCCATTAACCTTTATTGCAGTTGATTCGTTGATTTCATAACTGTATAATATAGAGTTTGGTAACTTTAATCACAACCCCATGAGTTGTGGATAAGCATCATCATTTATGTTAAAAATTGTTGTTAAGCATGGAATGTTTGGTATTAATTAATTATTGATTTTTCATTTATGATAACTTTAATCACAACCCCATGAGTTGTGGTTAACAAAACCAAAAAAAAAAAAATAAAAAAAATAAATAAATATCAAATGAAACAATCTCAACCATTCATTTCTTGATCAAAACAATAAAATAATTTTTCACCCTCATTTTTAAAAACTAAATATCTTACAAACCGTTGAGCGTTAAACGAAACTAATCATATCATCGCGACAAACATAAAATTACCTTTTAATTTGATATCCCACATCAGATACTTTCGATGGATTTTTTTCCGACTTTTTTGTGGGTTAAGGATTTACGGTTAGTGTTTAGGTTTTTAGGGGTTATGGTTTAGGGTTTAGGCCTTTTAGGGTTAAGGGTTTAGGTTTCTTAGGTTTAGCGGTTAGGTTTTAGGTTTCTTAGGGTTTAGCGGTTAGGGTTTTTAATGGTGTGTTTGCTGCACACTCCTGTTTCACACCATTAAACCCTAAGAAACCTAAAACCCAAGTGATGATGATATAGTTATAAAGAAGACTGCACCAAACACACCATTAAAATATTTGTTGGTGTTAATTTATATGGTGTTTCAATCAAAAAAATATTATAAAAGCCAAGATTCATAAGTTAGGGTTTCTTACTATAACCCTTTAATAACAATTAAAGGATATACAAACACAAATAAGCAACTTATAATACTTGAGTAGATCTCAATCGGTTGGATGAAGTAACAAAGAAAATATTTTTTGAAACCAACTTGTGAAGACAAATAATTAATCTGACATAAGAAGGCGTGAGATTTTCATTTTACATGTCCCGAGGTGTTTGACAAGAAAGAAAGTTATGGGAATGTATATGAGTATTTTCAAAGTTATTTTAGGATAAAAAATAATGACAGGTCTATAAATATCAAAAGTATTTTAACTGTTTTAACAAAATATTAGAAGTGTTCATTGGGCGATTCGGTTCGGTTAGTTGGAAGATTTAACATTTAAACTATTCATCGCGGGGCGGGTAATTTATTTTACTACACGAAACCGAACCGCACTAAGCGGGTAACCAGACATGCGGGTATCCGCGGTTCGATTCACGGTTAACTATTTTATACGTTTAAATGAGTTTAACCGTATGAATAATAACACAATCTAAAAGTGTTGTTCCCTTTACACAATTAGAATTAACTACAATGTTAAACTAATCGTGTTCCATGACTAAGTAATATATTGATTAACTAAGCAAAATAAGTAAAACGTAAATGATAAAGACAAGAGTTTTTCAACGTTTAAATTCTTATTAGAAGTTAATCAAAAGAATCTATACCCAAAGTGTTTGCGGAAAAAACACTTGGGATTGAAATGACAAGTATGGTGTTGTCTCCTCACTAAACTTAAGCTAAGCTTAAGTGGCAACTATAAGGAACCACTGAGCTATCTCAGGGACTAGGTTGCTCTTTGGGGGAGTAAAAGTGGTTTGTGAATGTCTAAGCATTAATTGCACAAACTTGTCCACTTTTACTCCCTTATGATCCTATTTATAGATAAGTATAAAAGAGCACCCGTGACTTAAATGACAAAAGATGACCTAAGCTAATCAGGACAAAATACTGATGTATTTTGTCCCTATTACAAGAACCTATTTTGGACATAAGACAATTGTGCTTTCTGAGTAACAGTGATGACACTGTTCTTGTTCTAAATCCTTTCAGGGAAAGTTTAACTTTGGCCTGATAAGGACTTCTCATTATCTCTTCAAATCTTTCCCGCCTTGTCCCGCCTTTCTTTCAGTCTTCAGGTTCTTCAGTCTTGGTCTTCAGTCTTCAATCTTCATTCTTCATAGTTGTTGAGGAGACATGGGTTCAGTGAGTTATTGTCATCACTCACTGAACCCATTATCTTCTTCTTTGGCTTAGGTGCCATTCAGGGAGTTCCGCCTCACTGAATGGTGAATCCTTCTTCTTAGACTCGTCCTAGGCATCCTGAAGATAACTCACTGAGTGACTGTTCACTCAGTGGCCTGAGAGCGTTCAAGGTTATTTGACACTTAGGATAATTTGTATTCAAATCCTTGTTTCAGGACGCTTGGGTACTGATTGGACCCAACAATCTCCCCCTATTTGGATATAAATTTATCCTAAGTGTTTGATCAGTGTAAGTGAGCAATTGGGCTTCTTCTTACACTGAAGATACTAGAAAGCAATTAAAGGACACTGATATAACAAAACATGGGCCATCATCTTATTCATAATCATTACATCAGTCCTATCATCTAAACATAATACTCAGGTAAAAGTACTCAGACTTCCTTAATTCCCATGAGTTCCAATTTAGCTTTCTTAGACACCAACACCTGCTTGTCGGGTCTCTCACTCATCATATTTTCCATCAGTCTTATGAACTCTTCATTCTCAGGGCTCTTCACATGAAGTGCCATCAGCTTGTAGGCCAGAAGAGTTGTTGTTTCCACCAGATGTATGTCACTGACTCTTTGGAACGATTGTTGACCAAACTCATCAATAAATAAGATACCAAACTCAGGGTACTTGATCACTTTGTTGAGATAGAACTTGACACCTTCAGGAAGAGTTCTGTTGCAGTGAAGAGAAGCTATAAATTGTTCAGGTTCTTGGCATATAGCTTTCCTCTTCTTCCCTGTGCTCTGAGTTGGTTCAGGGATTGTTAGTCCCTGAGAAGCAAGTGCCTTTTGATGATCGATTCCTAAGCTCTTGGCCACCCTTTCCAGTTCCTCATATTTGTTATTCAGGGCAGCCAGAAGGTCAGGGACACACCTGTTCTTCTTCTTCCTCGGGATGGGCCACATCATGTCCTATTCCTTGATCCCATATTTTGAAAACTTGAAGGGTTTATTCTTCTCTGTCTTCCTTGGTCCTCTATGAACTGTTATAGCTATGGGATCAGTGTTTGCATGAATGGTCATGTTAGTGATGGGACCTTCACCCTTAGTCTTTGTCATGGCCCAGACATACCTCTCATAGTTCTTCCTCTTTCTTTCAGTGTTTAGCTTGACCTTCAGGTTGTGTTCTTTGATTCGGTCAGGCTGAAGTTTGAGGAACTATTCCCCCTTGATATTCTGCTCAATCTCTGTGATGACTTCCTTAGCCACTTCAGCAATCACTGGCCTACTGAGCCTTTCAGCCTTGATCCTTTCCTCTTCATCCAAAACTGCGGCCACTTCTTCACTGGTTCCCTTGAAGATTCTCCCATCATCTAATATGATTTCCATGAGCACTGGTGCATCAGGGTCAGGACGCACTTCTCTTGGTGCCTTTACCAGTTTGGGAGGTGAATCTTCAGTATCCATGATTCCCTTCCCTTTGTCAAGGGAGGGGGTGTACTGAAGGAGGCCTCAGGGAACTCCGTGGTTGTTGTTGCTTCAGTTGGAATGGGTGTGGTAGCAACAACAAGGGCTGAAGAAGTTTAGGTTTCTGGCATGAAGCTTTGAAGAGGAACAACTTTAGTGATACCGGTAGCTTCAGGTTCAGGAACTGAATCATCAGGTTTCTCCCCCTCAATAGATGTTGGAGCTTCAATGAAAGCATCTGTTGACTGAGGAGCTGGGGGAACTTAAGAGGCCTGAAGAACTGTCAGGATGGTGGAGACCATGTTATTGATTTAAGCGGTTTCGTTCTTCAGGGAGGATATGTATGTTGCCATGGTGTCTTGAGCTTCGGAGAGCTGAGTGACCCTGGTGGTGTAGTGATTGACCAGCTCATTATGTTTAGCAGAGAGCTGGTCAAAGGCTATGGAAATTTGAGTCAGGCATCCTTGGGTATTAGAAATTGACTTCTGAATGGCTTCCTGCTGAGACCTGAGAGGTGTAAGATCCACCTCCTTGAGGAGCTTGAGAAGCTCAGTAATGTTAGAGGAGGTGGTCTTCTGAGAATCCATGAACTCAGTCAGCTTGGTAATGAGAGCAGGATCATCCTTGAACTCCTCTTGAATAGCACTAAGAGACTGCAACAACTTGTTGAAGTGCGTTCCTTGTTTAAGTCCCAGTGTCTCAATGGCCTCTTCAAGTCACTGACATGTTTATCAGTGGAAGCAGTGACCTGATGAAGTTGACCGTGTGAGCCTTCAATAGCAGCCCTGAAGTCAGCATAAGAGGCTGCTGCGTCAGTATGCTGATCCCATTGCTCCTTGATAATCTCATTGAAGAGGGCAGTATTGGACTTCCTGAGGAATTTAACTAGCTGCCTTTCAGTGAGAGGGAGTACATTGTCATACTTCTGCAAGTAGTCAGGAGTTGCAGCAGCAGAGTCTGAGGAGCCTGATGATGATGATGATGATGTAGGATGGTGATAGGATTCTTGTTCCTCAGGAGGAGGAGATGAAGGTGGTTGCTCAGTGTGCTGAGGGGAGTTGTAAGCCAGAGGTTGTTCATCAGTTTCCATATCTTTCCCAGCAGCAAAAACCTCATCATCCCCAAAGTCAACCATTTCTTCTTCTGACTCTTCATTAATAAGCATTTGGAGGTCAGAAAGAGTAGGAACCAGGTTAATATCCGGCTCCCCCTCAGAAGAGGGCTCGCCTTTGTTTTAGCCAGGTCTTGACCCCTCTATTTCAGAAGACTGGGTTTGATCTGCCTAGTCCTTAGGGTCAGTTCCTGAGAGAAGCGTAACGCCATGAGGGGGTGTAGGTTCCATATCAGCGGGTGGTTGCATGCCCCCTGAGTCTTTGTCCCCTGAGGTGCCTTCAAGGACTGGTGGGTTTGATCTAGTACCATCACTAGGCAATGAGATGTTTAGGTCCCCCGTTCCATCAGGGTTGTTCTGCCCTAACGAAGATATAGGGACCGGTACTCCCTGAGACTCTGATTGTGATTGATCAGAGCCGTAAGCAGGATGTGAAATGTTGGGGTCCCCCTTTCCACCAAGGTTGTGCTGCCCTGATGAAGATTTAGGGACCAGTCCTCCCTGAGACTCTGATTGTGATGTATCAGAGCCGTGAGCGGGATGTGAGAGGGTGTGGGTCCCTTTCTCTATAGAGTAGTGCTGCTCTACTGAGGATTCAGAACCCTTTTCTCCCTCAGGCAAAAGTGGTGATTTACGAATGCCTTCATCGGGAAGTGATTGTTGGATGATTCCTGACTCCACTGACTTGTGTATGTCAGCAGAGTCTTTAGGAGCGGGTTTGCCCGAGGACACTGAGTGTGATTTCTCAGTGTCCTCCGTTGGCCTTTGTTCTTTGGCCAATTGAGAACTGGTCTCCTCTATGGGTGTCTCAGTGGGCTGGGCCTTTTTTAGCCTTCTTTTCTCAGGATTTGAAGTAGAGGTCTCAGTGTCGAGTGGTTTGGGTTGAACCACCTTCATGGACCCCTTCTTTTTCTTCTTCTCCTTCTTGGAAGGAGAAGGCACAAGTGATATGGCATTAGCACCCTGAATGACCATCAACATGTATGTGGTCAGGGCGACTGGTGTAACCTCAGTGAGGTCTCTAGAGTAATTGGCCTTATGTAAGACATCAGGGTCAGATCCCTATATATTAGGCCTAATGTACTCAGAGCCTAATAAGTCTTTACGCACATCGGAAATGAACCTAGGGTAAGACATGTGTCTTTGCCTGGATTTCCCTGAGAGCTTGACTATGAGGTCTTTGAAGATAATTTTTCCAATGTCAATTTTTCTACCCTCCAGGAGACTGAACACTATCATTTGTTGAGTGATAACGCTCATTTTGTACAGGTTTTAGTCGCGTTATTTCTATGTTTGTGCATTGTATTTGGTTGTATTTGTGAACATATTATGCTTAAAAGTTACAAAAGATGTATTCAGGTTCAGGTACAATCAAGTCCAAAGGAATAGCGAGAAAGATGTGAAAAATATGCTAAATCAAGGGCTTATGCACAACGGAAGATTCTACCCATAATAAAGACCTTGGAAAGAGCGTTAAAGATAAAGAATTAAGTTACAAAGATTTCCGAGGCCAAGAAAAGATCAAGTGTTGATATGATGAATGAGAAGTTACATGCATAAAATTATGGCTTGCTTCTTCAACCAAAGGTTCAAAAAATACATCTAAGGCTCAAATTCAACCCAAGGTTCAACAATGTCATGCCAAACCTTACTCCAAACCTTGGGCTGGAATCAGAACCTCAGGTTGAGACTTCAACCTTGGGCTGATGCAATTTCTGGCACACTTAATGACTATCTTTAATGAACTAACTCTTCGTATGGGTTGTCATTACACTTCATTTGCTTCAAGTCCAGAATTTTTATGACACTTTATGCTCAAGACATTTGCTTGGTGACCAAGGGGAGTCAATCTATTAATAAGAAAGCTTGGCCAAAAGAAAGATATACACATTTTTACATCTACTACAACTAAATCTCATAACAAGTACTCTCTCAAGAAGGTTACAAAGAAGAAAAACGCAGGAAGAAGTTGGCTTATATTCATCATCCATCATCATAATTGTCCAAGGAATCATTGTTGATAACATCAATATTGTTCCAAACTCTTGTAATCATCATTACAACTTTTGTAAGACTTCTTAATCATGTTTTCAAGTGATATAATTTATGTAGTTATTTCTTTGTTTGCTATGAGTGGCTAAGTGCCTTGTGCACTTGCCTAGATGATGTTTGTTACATGAATCTTGATTGATTATGACTCTATGGTTCTAGTTCAATGAAAAACTAATACTAAGATTGAATTGTACTTGTAAAAGTTTTCTTCAACAAAAGAATTGTCAAGTTTGGTTAATTGCTAATAGTGTAATGGGTTGAAAGAGACATTGTTAGTCAATTAATTGTAAACCTTTGTCTATGAGGGTGTTACCTTATGTATTGACCATTTCATAAGTAACTTGGTTAAACTTAGAAAATTAATAAGTATGGTTGTCAATTGCTTGTGAAACGAAAGTGAATCAAGTGATTGAATTGTGTTAGTCTTGGTTGATCAAACCTTGGTATTGTTTTTGTTATCTTCAAATCTTGACGAGGATTGAAACTGGGGAAAACAATAGGATTAGTATACCAACTAATCAAATTAGAAAACCATCTAATTTATTGATCATAATCAAATGGAACCATTATCATAATCATAATCAAGGGAATTGTGCAAACTAGTCTAGGCAAGTGCAGTCTTAATATATTGAATTACATCATCATTTTTATTTGCTTGCTATTAGAATCATTGATAAGCTTGATTTTATATTCAAACTCACGTCACACAAAAACTAAACAAATCCTTGCGAACGACCTCGACTTACCTTTTCACCTCTTACTACACACGAACGAGTATACTTTCTCGTATGTGTTGCGTTTGAAACATTGATAGATCGTGTTATAAATTTAAAACTTGCACTCTAAACGGGCACATCAAGTTTTTGGCGCCGCTGCCGGGGATTTGATCACGTTTTTGTGAGTTTTTGTTTATAATTTTCTTGTTTATTTCGTGTTCTTTAAGCTTTAAAAAAAATAAAAAATAAAAAAAAAATAAAAAAGTTTCTTTTTCTTAAAAATTTTGCCCAGTTTTTGCCGGTTCAATCCTGAACCGCGCGGCTCAAACTCTCGGTAAAAATAAAAAATTCTAAACCGCCCGGTCCAAGTCTCAACCGAGCCGGTTCAACTCTCGGTAAATTTTAAAAACAAGTCTAGCCGCGGGTTCAGCTTCCAGCCGAACCGGTTCAACCTTTTTTGACCCACCGAACCGACGGTTCAAAAGAGAACCGCCCCGGTTCAACTCTCGGTAAATTAAAAAAAAAATCTAAACCGACCGGTTCAAAACTGAACCGATCCAATTCAAAGTTTCTGTGAACCATCCAATTTCCAACCGCCCGGTTCAAATTCAATCGGTCCGGTTCTAACCTACTATACATAAAAAATATATATATATATATATATATTTTTTTTTCTTTTTAAGTTTCTAATCCTTTTCGATAGGCTCGTTTTTCTCGTGTATGACCACTCGTTCTTCTAACGAAGAATTAAGTTCACCATTTTCTAACCCCGAAATATTATTTCGCAAAAAGAGACAACCATTTGTTCCACCCGATTAAAGAATACCAAAAACCGTTAATCCACCATTTGATAATCTTTACGAAGTTCATCCAATCATTAATCTTTTTCTTGAGTTACCATTTCCAATGGCCGACGATCAACCTATGTGGGATACCAATAGGGTTGTAGCTCCTACACCCACAGCCGCCATTGTTCCCATTAATCTTGGAGAAAACTTTACTATCAAAGGTCATCATCTTTCGATGATTAAAGACAACCAATTTGATGGTCGAGTTAAATCCGATCCACACAAACATATCGCCGATTTTCTTGAAATTTGTGACATGTTTCGTTATGGAAATACCAATGCAAATGCAATCCGTCTCAAACTCTTTCCATCGTCTCTCACCGGAGAAGCGAAAATTTGGTTTAACGAATTAAGCCCCGGAGTGATCACAACTTGGGACCAAATGAGAGAAGCATTTGTTGGACGTTTCTTTCCACCGGCCATGTTTGATCGTCTCTTAGGTGAAATTCGTAGTTTTACTCAAAAGGAAGGAGAAAATCTTGTCGAAGCTTGGCTTCGAATGAAAAACATGCTCCGAAGTTGTCATGGGCATGGATTGTCTCGTGGTAATATCATTCAAATCTTTTACCATGGTCTCGATGACACAACTCAAGGCATCCTTGATGCCGGAGGAATTTTCCTTTATAAAACCCCTAACGAAGCTTACACTTTATTAGAAGACCGTGTACTTCTTAAGCTAGATTGGTCTAAGGATTCCAAAACCAAACCTCAACGAAAAACCGTTGCATTCGCCGAAGGAACGAATGAAAATTCCAAAATCATGGACATGATGAAAGATCTCACCACCAAAATCGATTCTAAATTCCAAAGTATCCAAAAAGAAATCAAAGAAATGCGTGATGGATGCAATTATTGTGGTGGAAATCACTCATCATCCGAATGTGATGACAAACCCATGGGAGGTCCCGAAGCCGAAGCCAATTATGTTTATGGAGGATATCGAGGAAGAGGATATCATGGAAACTACTACGGTAGAAGTTCTAGAGATTGGCAAGATCGTCCACCGAGGGATGATAATCGTAGCTCTCAACCTCGTGACGACAACCGTCAGACATCGTCTCGTGATGATAACCGTTCATCATCACAAATACGTGAAACGAAAAATGAAGAAACGGAATTCGAAAAAACCATGCGTGAATTCGTGCATGCTCAAAAGCAAACAAATGAATTCATGAAAAATCAGTTCTTCATGCTCAAAAGCAAAGTCGAACAAGGTCAAAAGAAACATCAAGCATCTATCCAAGACCTTGAAACCAAATTTGGTCGTCTTTCTGATCAACTTGCTGCAAGACCATCGGGTACTTTTCCATGCAATACTTAATCCAACCCGAAACCATCATCATCTGGATCTTATCGTCCACCTCAAACGAGAAATGAGCATGTAAATGCTGTATACACTCGTAGTGGTCTATCTTATGATCCACCACCAAACCCAAACCAAACAACCACTATCATTCATGATGATAGTGAGGATGAAGCAGAGGAAGAACCAAAAGATAACGAACCGAAAGATAATGAACCAATTCCTACACCAGTCATTAAACCCACTCCTCAGCTCAAGGCATATAAGCCAAGAATTCCATATCCTCAACGTTTGAGGAAAGAAAAGATGGAAGAGCAATATGGCAAGTTCATTGACTTAATCAAAGAAGTTATGATCAACGTTCCACTTGTGGATGTCCTAGCTGGAATGCCCAATTATGGGAAGTTTTTGAAAGAACTTGTGAGCAACAAAAGCAAAATGGAAAACATTTCCGCTACCTTCTTGAATGAAGATTGCTCAGCCATTGTTGAAAACAAACTGCCGAAAAAACTCGGTGATCCTGGAAGTTTTCTCATCCCGTGTACTTTGGGAAATTCAATCACTTGTGATGCTTTAGCCGATCTCGGTGCGAGTATCAATCTTATGCCATACTCATTGTATGCGAAGCTTTCGATCGATACCTTGAAACCCACAAGAATGAGTATACGCTTAGCAAATCATACTATCCAATATCCTGTTGGAGTAGCTGAAAACATGCTTGTTCAAGTTGGGCAATTCGTTTTTTCATGTTGATTTTGTGATCCTCGAGATGGTGGAAGACAGCAAAGTTTCATTGATTTTAGGAAGACCTTTCCTAAACACAGCTGATGCGATAATTCGAGTCAAAAACAAAGAACTCAATCTTGGAGTTGGAGATGAAATAATCTCTTTTTCAATTAATCAAGCCATGAAATATTCTCATGCGAATGATGACACTTGTTATAGCATTGATGCTATCGATGAAATAATAGAGGAAACATTCGATGAGCTGCTTGATGAAAGAATTAAGACTCATGAAACATCTGGACAAATAAGCGATGAAGATCTCGACAGAGAATTCGCTGAATTTATGCAGATAGACTCCGAAGAAATTCCTGAGGAAGAAACAACCAACTTTGAGGAGTTGGAATTCAATGATGAAATGAGAATCAAAACCTCAATTAAAGATCCACCGGTAGATCTCGTCTTGAAACCTCTTCCCGATCATCTGGAATATGCATTCTTGGAAGAAAAATCTCTTCTTCCGGTTGTCGTATCTTCAGCACTCAAACCCGATGAAAAAGAACGTCTTGTTTCTATGCTCAAAAATCATAAAGAAGCTTTCGCATGGAAAACTTCTGACATTCGTGGAATTAGTCCAAACTTTTGCAAACACAAAATTAATTTCGAAAACGATTCCAAACCCGTTGTTCAAAGACAACGAAGGCTCAACCCAAACATGAAGGAAGTTGTTAAGAAGGAAATAATCAAACTTCTTGATGCTGGTATTATTTACCCCATTGAGGATAGTTCATGGGTGAGTCCGGTTCATTGTGTTCCTAAGAAAGGAGGAACGACGGTTGTAACTAATGTACGTAACGAACTTGTTCCGACCAGAACCATAACTGGTTGGCGAGTGTGCATTGATTATCGCAAATTAAATGACGCCACCAGGAAGGATCATTTTCCTTTACCGTTCATGGATCAGATGTTGGAAAGACTTGCGGGGAACAAATTCTTTTGTTTTCTCGATGGATTTTCCGGTTATTTCCAAATTCCAATTGATCCAGCTGATCAAGAAAAGACCACATTCACGTGTCCTTTTGGCACATATGCGTATAGGCGTATGCCTTTTGGTCTTTGTAACGCACCAGCAACATTTCAAAGATGCATGATTGCTATTTTTCAAGATATGCTTGAAACCTCCATGGAAGTTTTCATGGATGATTTCTCAGTTTTTGGAGACTCATTCGAGTCATGCCTGTCCAATCTTGATAAAATGCTTGAAAGACGCAAATCCGCTCATCTCGTGCTAAATTGGGAAAAATGTCACTTTATGGTGACAGAAGGCATTGTGCTTGGTCACAAGATTTCTAGCAAGGGAATCGAATTGGACAAATAAAAAATAGATGTTATTGCTAAGTTACCACCCCCGACTAACGTTAAAGGCGTTAGGAGTTTCTTGGGGCATGCGGGATTCTACCGCCGATTCATCAAAAAATTTTCGAAAATTTCTCGTCCTATAACGAAGCTTCTCGAGAAAAATTCAGTGTTTGATTTCAATGAAGAATGCATCAAGGCATTCGAAACACTCAAAGATATTTAACAAATGCACCAATTATGGTTTCACCAGATTGGTCACTGCCATTTGAACTTATGTGTGATGCAAGTGATTTTGCCGTTGGAGCAGTATTAGGACAACGTGATGGAAAACATTTTCGTCCTATTTACTTTGCTAGCAAAACCTTGAATAGTGCTCAACAAAACTACACGGTCACTGAAAAAGAACTTTTGGCTGTAGTTTTTGCGTTTGACAAATTTCGTTCTTATCTCGTTTTGTCAAAGACAATTGTATTCACCGATCATTCAGCTCTTAAATATCTGTTTGCCAAACAAGATGCCAAACCACGTCTTATCCGATGGATTTTATTGCTTCAAGAATTTGACATAGAAATCCAAAATAAGAAAGGTGCGGAAAATGTGGCAGCAGACCATTTGTCTCGCTTAGAAAACCCTAATTTAGATGAATTCGGTGAAGACGAGATTGATGATAATTTTCCCGACGAAACTCTTATGGGAATTGAAAACGAAGAAGTTCCATGGTTTGCTGACTTTGCAAATTATTTAGTCGGAGGAGTATTACAAAAAAGTCTAACTCACGCTCAGCGTAGTAAATTTTTCGCAGACCTTAAACACTATTTTTGGGATGAACCGTATCTATTTAAAATGTGTCCCGATGGGATAATTAGAAGATGCGTGTACGGTTCAGAGACCCGAAAAATTCTCGATGAATGTCATCACGGCCCAACTGGAGGACATTACGGTCCATCCACAACCGCTAAAAAAGTTTTTGATGCGGGATTTTATTGGCCGACGATTTTTAAAGAAGCTCATACGCTTGTGCAAAACTGTGATGCTTGCCAAAAGTCTGGTAGTCTTTCTCGTAGAGACAAAATGCCACAAAAGAGCATACAAGTTTCTGAAATCTTTGATATATAGGGAATTGACTTCATGGGTCCTTTTCCTAAATCTCATAAGTTCGAATACATCCTCGTTGCAATTGATTATGTCTCTAAATGGGCCGAAGCGGAAGCTTTACCCACTAATGATGCACGAGTGGTTGTAAATTTTCTGAAAAAGCTTTTCTCTCGATTCGGAATTCCAAAAGCCTTGATAAGCGACAGAGGAACTCACTTCTGTAACCATCAAATGGAGAAAGCTATGAAACGATATGGAGTCCATCATCGTTTCGCAACAGCATACCATCCTCAAACCAGTGGTCAAGTTGAAAACACTAATAGAGCTTTAAAAAGAATACTTGAAAAAATGGTTAAGGATAATCCTTCCGTTTGGTCAAGGAAACTCGATGATGCTCTATGGGCGTTTAGAACGGCATATAAAACTCCAATTGGCACAACTCCGTATAGACTCATATATGGAAAAATTTGTCATTTGCCGTTTGAAATTGAACACCGCGCCTACTGGGCGTTGAGGCAATGTAACCCTGATCTCAAAATCGCTGGAGAAAAACGATTCTTGCAATTGCATGAACTCGATGAATTAAGACTCCAAGCGTATGAAAATTCCAAGTTGTACAAAGCTCGAACAAAAGCTTACCATGATAGAAAACTTAGAATCCGGAAAGAATTCAAAGCCGGAGACAAAGTACTTTTGTTTAATTCTAAGTACAAATTCAAAGCTCCTAAGCTAAGAACCAAATGGTTTGGTCCATTCGTGGTAAAACATGGTTTTCCATCTAGATATGTCGAGTTATACGACAAGCACGGTGAAAGTTTCATTGTTAATGGACATCGTATCAAACTCTATCACGATGAGGAGCAATTGAATGAATTGTCAAATGAGGAAATTCCACTTGAATTGTTTGATAAAAAGAAATACACTGCTATTCCATTCATGGCACCTTTTCCCGCATATTATAAAAAAGCAATACCATGGGCTGCGAAAACCGGATACATCTGGGATGTTCTTCCTAGAACTTGCAATACCGCAAAGCTACATGATATTGATAAAACCGGAAAAGGAATAATGAAAGGAAATGTGGTTTATATTCCCAAGAAGTCGGGAAAGAATCCCAAACATAAACCACGAAAGTAAGGAAGATCGAGTCGGGCTGATGACTCGTTAATAAATTTAGCGCTTCTCGGGAGGCAACCCGTGTATTTTTAATGTTTGTTTATGCCCCAATGGTTTTACCATAAGTGTGGGGGCCCTGTCGAATAAAAAATAAAAATCCAAATATATTTTTCATTTTGTGTGTTTGTTTGTTTTTGTATATGAAGATTACTGCAGGTGAAAATGCTTGATCTCGATGATGTGGAATCGTTTGATATCAATATCTCATTTGGAGCTCGATATGGATTCCAAGGCTCAGGCAGTATCATTTCTTTTATGTTCTATTTCCCTACTTTTATGATTCATCGTTCTTTACATTGAGGACAATGTCAAACTTAAGTGTGGGGGGAGGAAATAGGAAAATGAAACTGAATTTTAAAAATGAAACTGAATTTTAAATTTTCTATATTTTTTAGCCTAATTTTAAAATGGTTTGCCCTTATGATCTATTTGTTTTCGTACATTTAGGATAATTTTTATTAGAATAACTAAATCAATCCACTGATAAAACATGTAATTTTTGAAAATTCGAGATGTGTCCTGATTGACATTGCAGTCCATTTTTAGGATCGATAACATTGCTAGCACAATTATAGCCCATTCCACCAAAATTGTGAGGATTTGAGCCTATTCTTATATAGCATACATCTTTTATGCTTAATCTTTTCGCTATGAGTGTGCCGGTGATTTTATTTATTCTAGAACTTGTACTTGCAAATCATTACCAGACCGCAGTGAGATCACCTCGTGTGATATAAGTGTATTCGTGTGATAAGAGGCAACCTTAGGATTAAACCAAATGGCCTTCCATTTTGCATCTAATGATATATTAGCTAGCCACATCGGTTAGTTAACCACCCATATGGACCCATTTGTTAGCACTCAATTTTAGTGCTAGATACCAGTAGTACACCCTCTGAGCCATCCTTTTCATTTTTGTTACACCAGAAAAATATAAAAAATATTTTACACTTTTAGCCTTAACCTTACCCGTAGTCAAGTCTTGGTTGGTTACTAGCTACTTGGAAAGATAGTTGTTATGTGGAAATCCTTGAATGTTGAGAAAGTTGCAAACTCCATGATAATCTCATGGAGGATCTATTGGTATTATGATCGATGGCCGAAACATGTGGCCAACAATAAAAAAAACTATATATATATATATATATATATATAATAAGTCATTGCAATTGTATGGTGACAAGAATAGCCAATGAGCTATGAAAGTATGATATCAATCAAGGATGAATTCTCAAGTTCAAAGGAAAGTGGTTGATGTAGCTAGTAGCAATTGGTTGTAGACTTTGACTATTTGTAAAGTTTTTATTTTAAACCAATTTCATAAATATATCCCTTGCCTTATCCTTACCCTTTCTGACTCGGTGAAATTATCAAGTGTATTGACATGTAGTGACCATCCAATTTCTGGAGGAATTAGGTAACGTTGCTATCGAGCTAGGGCGTGTTTTGGTGACCATCCGTTATGCAAGTAACGTTGTTAGCGAACCAAAGTACGATCTAGTGACCATCCGTTATCTGAGTAATTTAAGAATTCGTTGTTAGCGAGCTATTATGTTTTGCATAAGATAGTTGCACATAAGTCTGATATAACCCTTACACCCTTTAACCCAAAGTCCTCTTAGATGTTTACACTTGGTGCTTACGCCACGTCAGTGGAGTTTTGTTTCTTGTACAAGCCTATGGTAATATTTAGATCATGACTGAGCAATGAGTGTTATTTTCTTATATACTCACCCACTAAATAAATGAGTGTTGAGTGAATTATACTTTGTTCCTTTTTCGTGAGGTGTTTTAATATGTTATCAAGCAAGAGAATCATTAAGGTATTGTCAAACATCTCGACTTTTCACCTATAAAGTTTAAAAAGATGGATCTTATCTTGTACTTGTACTTGATGGATTTGCATCTCATTTTCAGAATCATTTTTATTTATGTCATGTGGATTTATTTATTTTTAAAAGCTAGATTTGCTTGAGGGCAAGCAAAGTGTAAGTGTAGGGGATTTGATAACGCTCATTTTGTACATGTTTTAGTCGCGTTATTTCTATGTTTGTGCATTGTATTTGGTTGTATTTGTGAACATATTATGCTTAAAAGGTACAAAAGATGTATTCAGGTTCAGGTACAGGTACAATCAAGTCCAAAGGAATAGCGAGAAAGATGTGAAAAAGATGCTAAATCAAGGGCTTATGCACAACGAAAGATTCTACCCATAATAAAGACCTCGGAAAGAGCGTTAAAGATAAAGAATTAAGTTACAAAGATTTCCGAGGCCAAGAAAAGATCAAGTGTTGATATGATGAATGAGAAGTTACATGCATAAAATTATGGCTTGCTTCTTCAACCAAAGGTTCAAGAAATACATCTAAGGCTCAAATTCAACCCAAGGTTCAACAATGTCATGCCAAACCTTACTCCAAACCTTGGGCTGGAATCTGAACCTCAGGTTGAGACTTCAACCTTGGGCTGATGCAATTTCTGGAACACTTAATGACTATCTTTAATGAACTAACTCTTCATATGGGTTGTCATTACACTTCATTTACTTCAAGTCCAGAATTTTTATGACACTTTATGCTCAAGACATTTACTTGGTGACCAAGGGGAGTCAATCTATTAATAAGAAAGCTTGGCCAAAAGAAAGATATACACATTTTTACATCTACTACAACTAAATCTCATAACAAGTACTCTCTCAAGAAGGTTACAAAGAAGAAAAACGCAGGAAGAAGTTGGCTTATATTCATCATCCATCATCATAATTGTCCAAGGAATCATTGTTGATAACATCAATATTCTTCCAAACTCTTTTAATCATTATTACAACTTTTGTAAGACTTCTTAATCATGTTTTCAAGTGATATAATTTATGTAGTTATTTCTTTGTTTGCTATGAGTGGCTAAGTGCCTTGTGCACTTGCCTAGATGATGTTTGTTACATGAATCTTGATTGATTATGACTCTATGGTTCTAGTTCAATGAAAAGCTAATACTAAGATCGAATTGTACTTGTAAAAGTTTTCTTCAACAAAAGAGTTGTCAAGTTTGGTTAATTGCTAATAGTGTAATGGGTTGAAAGAGACATTGTTAGTCAATTAATTGTAAACCTTTTTCTATGAGGGTGTTACCTTATGTATTGACCATTTCATAAGTAACTTGGTTAAACTTAGAAAACTAATAAGTATGGTTGTCAATTGCTTGTGAAACGAAAGCGAATCAAGTGATTGAATTGTGTTAGTCTTGGTTGATCAAACCTTGGTATTGTTTTTGTTATCTTCAAATCTTGACGAGGATTGAAACTGGGGAAAACAATAGGATTAGTATACCAACTAATCAAATTAGAACACCATCTAATTTATTGATCATAATCAAATGGAACCATTGTCATAATCATAATCAAGGGAATTGTGCAAACTAGTCTAGGCAAGTGTAGTCTTAATATATTGAATTACATCATCATTTTTATTTGCTTGCTATTAGAATCATTGATAAGCTTGATTTTATATTCAAACTCACGTCACACAAAAACTAAACAAATCCTTGTGAACGACCTCGGCTTACCATTTCACCTCTTACTACACACGAACGAGTATACTTGCTCGTATGTGTTGGGTTTGAAACATTGGTAGATCGTGTTATAAATTTAAAACTTGCACTCTAAACGGGCACATCATTGAGCAGTGTTCAATTGCTCCGTGGAGGACTTGTTCCCATCAAGGACCTGAATGACAAAGGTCATCAGTATCCTCCAAACGGAAGGAAACCATATTTTAATGATGGGGGCTTTGGCCAATTGAGTCCCTGGGGCCACATCAGGGTGTTTATCGTCATGTGGACCAAGTAAATGCAATTCGGCTTTTACTTCACTTTCAGTAGGTTAAGGGTAAAAGGTCTCAGTGAAATCAAGGCATGTGGCTTTGATGAAGGTTTGGTAGTCTAGGGAGAGGGTTTTCCTCCCATTCTTCACTGAGAAGGTGGTGATGGAGTCCTTGGTGACATCAGGGTTGGTGACCACCATTGTACACCAGAACTCCCTCAAGTAGTCATGGTATATGACTGGGGTATCTTGGTAAATGCCGTAGAGAGAAAGCAATTTTGCAGGTATTTTACCATATCCTTATAGGCCGGAAAATTTTTCGGGTAGGCAAAATTCCTTACGACATTATTTTTGGTCAAATCCACGCTCTCTAGTTGGAATTCCACATTAGGAGCGCAGGTAATAGCCTTAGAAGCAGCCATTATAAAAGAAAGGTCTTGATTTTGCAAAAAAAAAAAGGTATGGTTTTGAGATTTAGAACACACAGCGGTTTTGAGAAAAAATAGCAAGAGTTTGATTAATATTTCAAAGCGTGTGTGTGTTATTTTATGTGTGGGTATTTATAGGGAGGTGGAGAGAGAGGGTTGTTTTGGCAATATAGCGAATTTTACTCAAAAATTTGAAAACTGTTTTGTAAAAACGTTTGATATCCGCATTAAATGCCACCACTCCACTTTCCCGGGTTTTGCGCAACTGCCAAGGTGAACAGTTGTGCCGTCTGCAAAAAGTGCATTTTGCAGTGTGACGTCACCACATATAATATCAAAAGATATTACTTGTGAGGAGAGGCATTAAATGCCAAGTGGTGATGATGTGGGGGCCCAAGATGTGCATGCCAGAAGGTATAAGAACATATATTCCTATATTAAATAGGTGTTCAATTATCAACCTAGTACATTTACTAACTAAATACTTAGAGCATTAAGTATAGCATTGAATGTCATTTGTTTGAGTCTTGAGGCCCCTGAATGACTTTTCATTCAGTGTGAGGGTGTTTAAGGAAGGTTATTCAGTGAGACATAATATACTTATTCACTGAGAGATTTGTTGAGTCAAGGACCTATGGTTATTACTATTTACACTAAAGTTGGATAGGTTTAGTCAGTGGACTGATTTTCAATATCTAACATCCCTAAGTCAGCTTTCAGTCATGTGAAAGTTAGTTCATCCAATGGTTTGGTGAATATATCAGCTAGCTGATATTCAGTGGGGATAAAGTGTAATTCAGTGTCACCATTCATGACATGGTTCCTGATGAAATGATATCTGATATCATTGTGCTTGGTTCTCTGATGAAGAACAGGATTGTTTGAGATAGCAATTGCCCTAGTGTTGTGACAAAAGATGGGAACCATCTTGTAATGGATGTCATAGTCACTGAGTTGACTTTTCATCCATAGCACATTTGCACAACAACTGGCTGCTACAACATATTCAGCTTCAGCTGAGGACATGGCAACTGATTGTTGTTTCTTAGTACTCCAACAGACTAGTTTACCACCAAGGAATTGGCAGGAGCCTGAAGTACTTTTCCTATCCATGTTGCAGCCTGCATAGTCAGAGTCTGAGTACCATTTAAGGTCAAAACCTGAACATTTAGGGTAGTACAATCCAAGATTTGGAGTACCTTTCAGGTACCTGAGGATCCTTTTCACAGCTGTGAGATGTGATTTTCTTGGGCCAGACCGATATCTTGCACATAAATAGACTGAGAATTGGATATCAGGCCTTGATGCAAGTAGGTACATCAGTGACCCAATCATTCCTCTAAAAAGAGTTTGATTTACTGGTTTACCAGCAAGGTCAGGACCTAGGTTGTTTGGGGGAACCATTGGAGTTTTCACTGAAGCACAGTCACTGAGCTCATACTTTTTCAGTAGGTTTCTAGTGTACTTTTCTTGACTGATGGAGGTTCCCTTATCAGTCTGTTTGATTTGTAGTCCAAGGAAGTAAGTGAGTTCACCTATCATACTCATCTCAAATTTCTTTGCCATCAGTTTTTCAAACTGTTTGCAAAGTTTGTAACTTGTTGAGCCAAATATGATGTCATCCACATATACTTGAACAAGAATGACATCTTCTTTTGTCCTATAGATAAACAAGGTGTTGTCTATCTTGCCTCTGACAAATTTGTTTCGGATGAGAAAGGTTGAAAGAGTTTCATACCATGCCCTAGGAGCTTATTTCAGTCCATAAAGGGCTTTATCAAGCTTGCAGACATAGTCAGGAAACTCAGTGCTTTCAAATCCAGGAGGTTGTTGAACATAAACTTCTTCTTTCAGTGATCCATTGAGGAAGGCACTTTTTACATCCATTTGATATACTTTGAAGTTCATGTAGGTTGCAAATGCAAGGAAGATCCTGATGGCTTCCATTCTTGCAACTGGTGCAAATGTTTCTTCATATTCAATGCCATCTTGTTGTCTATAACCTTTGGCAACAAGTCTGGCCTTGTTTTTAATGACTATGCCATTTTCATCAGTTTTGTTCTTGAACACCCATTTCATGCCAATGATAGAAACATCTTGAGGACATTTGACCATGGTCATTACCTTGTTTCTGTCAAATTGTTCTAGTTCATCATGCATAGCCTGAACCCAACTAGGGTGTTTTAGTGCTTCTTTGACACTTTTAGGTTCAATATTAGAAATGAAGTCCACAAATAGACATTCATTGGCTGAGGCTGCCTTAAGTTTAGCAGCCATGCTTCTAGTAAGCATTCCTTCAGTGGGCTCTCCAATTATGTTGACAATTTCTATATCTTTAGTCCTAGTCCAATTGTCCTGAGGTCTTGGATATTGATTTGAACTTGTGGAGGCCTAATTGGGTGGTAGTGTAGGTTCAGGTGCAGAAACTTGAAGATCTTCAGGATCTTTAGTATCTGACTGAGCTGGTTGATCACTGAGGTTGATTGGTTCCTGAACACTTTGTTCAGACTGATTGATTTCATCAGTACATGTTTGTGCTTCAACAAACTCAGTAATGGTTGGATAAGGAAGGTTGTGTGGGATAATGTCATAGGATATATCAGCATCTGTTTGATATTGAGTGGAAGGATTACTATCAGGATGATATTCATCAGGAGGATATCTTGATGAATCATCAATTCCTATCTCTTCCACTGAGGTGTTTGAGAATCTGATGGCTTCAGTACTCTCATCAAAGGTGACATGAAATGTTTCCTCAGTTTGTTGTCTCCTTGTATTGAACACCCTGAAGGATTTAGAGACAAAAGAGTATCCTAGAAAGTATCCATCATCAGCTTTTGCAACAAATTTCCCTAAGTGATCCTTGTGATTATGAATAAACACAGGGCACCCAAAGACATGAAAATAGTTGATGTTAGGGATTCTTCCTTTGAATAACTCATAAGGAGTTTTGCTATGTCTCTTGACAATGATGGATCTGTTTTAAGTATAACATGCAGTCTTGACTGCTTCAGTCCAAAAGTGTTTGGAAAGAACTGATCCATTTAGCATTGTCCTAGCAGCCTCAATGAGTGTTCTATTCTTCCTTTCAGTAACACCATTTTGTTCAAGTGTGTAAGGAGAAGATAAGTTTTGAGAAATTCCTTTCACATCATAAAAACACTCAAGTTCATGGTTTTTGAACTCAGTCCCATTGTCAGTCCTGATTTGTTTGACTTTTATTTCATTTTGGTTTTCAATGTTCCTGACAAAGGACATGATTGTTTCAGCTGCCTGACTCTTTTTGGTCAGGAAGTAAACCCAAGTGTATCTTGAGTATTCATCCACAATGACCAGAGTATACTTCTCATGATGAATGGACATAGGACTGATAGGTCCAAAGAGATCCATATGGAGAAGATGAAGGTAGCTTTTGATGGAGAAGTTTTGTTTGGTTTTAAAGGATGCTCTATGATGTTTACCTTTTTCACAGGCAGAGCAGGGTTTATCCTTTGAAAGCACAAGTGATGGTAAGCCAAGGACCTTGTTTTGTTTGACAAGATTGTTTATGTTTTTGAAATTTAGATGGGAGAGTCTCTTATGCCAAAGCCAGTTTAGAGTTTCAGTGGCTTTAGAAAAGAGACAAGTTCCATTCTGATTTAGAGTAGACATATCTAACACATAAACATCTTGTCTTCTTGGTGCAATAAGAACTACTTCTTTGTTTGCATTAAAGATGGTACCTTGCTTATCATCAAATTGAACTATGTATTTAGCATCACATAGTTGACTGACACTGATAAGATTGTACTTGAGGCCATTAACATAAGCTATCCTAGTAAAAACTATTCCACTACAGTTTACTGAACCATAACCTTCAGTGAGACATGATGAATTGTCAGCAAATACCACCTTAGGTCCTGGTTCCTCAACATATTTGTGCAGATATTCCTTCACACCAGTCATGCTCCTTGAACATCCACTATCTAGATGCCAAACAGGCTCCCTGGCATGTCTCTGCACAAATAGTAAACTGTGTCAGTTTTTTCTAGGACCCCTCCTCTTGGTGGACTGTGCTTCCAAAGACTTTACATTTGGTTGTTGATGTGGACTCAGTAGACTGAGAAGAGGACTTGGTGGTACCTCTTCTAGCCTGAATGACCTTTTCATGTCCTGAGGTGTCATGAGTGGGATCTCCACATATGTCACAACTAGGATCCATTAGACAATCATCAGGAAGATGGTCATTGAAACCACAATGTGGACAAGGTGAAAAAGGCTTAGCCTTTTGTCTTTGTTTCTGTTTAGAATCAGAGGGATACTGAAAAGCCTGTGCTTTAAAGTTTGCAACATTGGATGTGACTGTGTATGACAAGTGATCAGAAGTCCTGTGATCTTCCTTTTTGCATATCATGCAAAAAAGGATTCTATAACAATCATTAGTGGAATGATTTGTATAGTGACACAGCTCACATCTTTGCTGAGGTTTTGAAGATTTTGCTTTGGAGGTGCTTGAGGAAGCTGGTTTGAGTTCCTTACTCATAGATTGAGGTTTTTCAGATGATTCAATCTTTTCACTCAGCTTCCTGACAAGCTGATGTGTGCGTGTATATTTCTCTAATATTTATATCCACGGTAGCGGCTCCAAAGATTTGGTGCGCGCGTGATGTTGTTGTGGTTTTAGCAGTATTCAAGTTTTAAATTTATATTTAGCCGACTTATCAATAAAACACACACTTTAACGAGTAGTGTACCCGTTCAGTATGAATATAATGGTAAGTAGAGTGTCGATCACTAAGAGTGGAACGTATTATCTAGTTATTCTAATCAGTATTTTAATATCTTAAGTTAGCTGTACAATCCTAATCTAACGCAAGGGGGTTCAGCCTGAGAGACTGGCACGGTTTGGTTATGATTAAATATTAAACTAAACTAATGAGCACGAATCAGCGATTAGCACACACGTACACAGATAGATACTTGAGACAATAAGAAGACCTGTCCTGATAATTAAGTAGCTTGTCACTTGTTTTATTGCTAGTTTTATATGAAGTGTATAGTTCGATGCGACGCATCGAGAGTTAAACCTTTCTCGTTGGCTCTAATCTTATCGGCGAGTAAACCCTTAATGATCACTTATGTCTATCCCACTATCCTAGAATATTGAGCACTTGTGATGCCCACGTTTCGTATACGCTAAAATAGATAGGCGAGGAAGGGGCATGGCGACCCAAGCAATGCTCAGCTAGACACAGAGGTTATCAATGCACTAATAAAAGTCACCAAAGACATCAACATATAAACTTTAATTAATGGGAAAGCAATTTTAAGGGGTGCCCATGGTTTTCCGTAGTCACATGGAATCGGCCCATCAATCCTGATGAATTAAAGTGTACTAATACAATAAAACAAAACTACTTAATGAATTAAATACATGCAGGACCTTCTTACAGCTCTTGTATCTTCGTTTAGGGTGTGTCTTGTGCTGCTACTTCGTCTGAATTCGGCTCTCTTTCTCTTCTGAGTTTAGCTAAGTCTCGTACTAGGTATATCGAAATTCGTCTGGCCTTGGGGTATTTATAGTTTCTGTCTGAGGGTTAGATGCAGCGCATAGGATAAGTAGATGCGGCGCATTGACTTAACTTTGCGTGGGGTCCAAGATTAATATATTCAGGAATATTCGTACACCGCCAGAAGATGCGGCGTAACTCCATTTCTCTATGCGGCGCATGTCCTTTGCCGTCTTGGATTATAACTTGTGAAATCTTGATAGTGATGCGCCGTATGTAATAAGTAAGTTGCGGCGTATCTGGAGCAGAATTATCTTGATCTTGTACATTTCAGTAGACTCTTAACTTCTTGCTTGTTTTGCTCCATAATTAGTCCAAAATCGCCAAGTTTCACATAATACTTGTTTTTACCTGAGAATTACAAAAGTAAACATTAACGTATCAATTCTCATATATAATATAATGAAACAAGTCAAATAAATACGATAAATGATGATAATAAAATGTACTTATTTGAGTTCATCAAATATCCCCCCACTTGAACTTTACTTGTCCCCAAGTAAACCTTAGAATGAATTTTATGAAAATGTATCCTAAAAGATATTAGGATTTATTTTTATATTTAATGCATGTATTCGTTTTTGTCATAATTGCACAACCAAACACTTAACGAGTTAGAAATAAAATAAAATATTTTGATAAAAGCAAATCTAATCGTTTAACTGTCCAGTCGTGACGAATATTCTATCATAAGCTTGGCAAGTATACGCATCTCCCCCACTAAAGCTAAGGAATAACAAGTCTAAAGCGGTAAAAGGGGTTTGTTGGTTAAGGGTTAATCATTCTTCTTAATCTCTATCGATCTCATATTCCAGAAAAGGCAACAAAATCACAAATACATGATCGAATCCAAGACCACGATACTTGCAATTGCTCAAATCCTTAACTCGAATAGGCTAAAGATAGGACCAAGTAATCTTTACCAATAATATTATATCAAAAAGGGCGACAAAATCATAAATACATAGCCGAATCCACGACTACGATACTTAAGATTGCTCAAATCCCTAATCTCAATAAATCAAAGGTTTGGATAAGGAATGATATTGGGTATGGATAATATTTGGGATACAAATTGGTGTAAAATGAAAAATAAACAAAACAGATAAATTAAAATCCTAAGTGTGGTAAATTACTTTCCCAACCATCCCATGAATAAGACTCATATCATTGAATAACTCACGCTTTAACACTTGAAACACACGCTTTAGGTATACACGAATTATACTCAACAAGATCTCAATCAAAGAATAAACCTTAGTTGGCGTTCCCATAACGGCCAACTCCCATTCAATCCATAAATATAATATATAACAAATAGTGGTGATATCGCCCACTTAATACAAAACTTTACATAAGTTGGTTAAACAAACATCCGACTTTTCCTTTTTTTTTTTCTTTTTTTTTTTTTTTTTTTTTATCTTTTTCTTCGATTTTTTTTTTCTTTTTTTTTTTTTTAATTCAATGTGTAAAATTTCACAACTTTTCTATCACTATTTTTCCGGATAATTTTTCCATACTTTTCATACTTTCAGAAATAACTGTAATAGCGAAAGTAGTAAACACACGAAAAATAAACTCAAAGATATACAATATTTACTTTCATACCAATTGCATTGTGCAATTTCCTGACTCAACCAAAGATAATGAATTACGCACGCGAACACAGGTAATGTAAGGAAACACACTTTGCCTAAAGCAATTAACCAACCACGGATTTTAATCTACAGGGTAGGCTAAGGTGTAAGGATGTAACGAAACATTATAACAAAGGTGTAAGAAACGAAAGGAATGGCTCTGAGTGTTCTTCTAGGGGTATCTTACTCTAAAAGTGAGAGTAACAAAAGGGTTTATACGGGGGTTAACTAACCAATGTAGTTAGTTAATATCACATATCATATAAAGGCTATTTGGGTGTAATCCTAGAAATTTACCAATTTAGACAAGTCATTCCAATTATATAAATAATACTTATTATGGTGGTCTCGAATAGTATATAAGCCAAGTTCTAAAGTTTACAAGTCACCGGCACACTCATAGATTTGTGAATTTTGAAAAGTTCACAATTTTTGAAAATAATGTTATGTGTGCAGCTATGTAATTTAGACTTTAAACAAAAACATGCTAAAAAAAAATTTAAATTTTGATATATTAAGCGCATTTTAAGCATATTTTGAAAAAGTTTAGGACAAGTAAGTGTTCTAATTCTCCAATCCCCCCACTTAAGTTAAACAACGTCCTCGTTGTTTGTATCAAAGGTTAAAAACTGGAAAATAAAAAGAATTAGAACAGAAAAACTCCCCTGAGATTTGCTCGGTATGATCCTCCATTTGTATAAGAGCAAAAATCAACTTTCTTGTGGATGATAACGTTTAAGCTTCATAGATGATGTATCCACAGGAAATGCAGGAATCTATAATACCATTAAGACTTTAACACACCTGAGTTAAGAAAGTTCAAACTTGCATAATACATTAGTAGTTAGTAAAAGTAAAGCATAAAAAATTAAATTGAAAATCATCAGGTCAGTCGATACGCCGTATCTTATGGAAGAAGATACGCCGTATCGAGCCTGGAATAAATACGAATCAGAATAAAAGATGCGTCGCATCCTTAACCAGGGATGCGCCGCATTAAAATACTGACAGAAAGTTTTAAAGGTTAAAAATAAAAATGCAGAAAATTAAATAAGATATGACCAGTGCAGGCGATGCGTCGTATCTTATGATGGAGATGCGCCGCATCTTCTGCAGGTCTGACAGACTCAATACAAAATCAGAAAATAAAATAAAAGATAAGCATGGGTTGCCTCCCACGAAGCGCTTGTTTTTGTTCGAGTCACGAGCCTGACTCCACCCTTATTTACTGTGTAATAGGGTGTTGTTCCCCCCACTTGGGATCAAGTGCGGGTGATAGTAGCAATAAACACGAAAAGAGTGTAAATTTGCTATTAAGGATGGAAGAAATGCATAAAGATCATACCTTGGCAATATATGTACATCTTCCTTATTCTTACCCGGTTTGGTTGATAAATTGGATGACTGGACCATTTCATCTGAAAGAGTAGTATGTTGAGGAAAAATGAGTCTCCTTTCTTCTTGGTTAGTTTCTTTGGTAGTAAGGCGTCCCTTGACTTCCGTAGAAGATGAGAAAGGGTCTTTAGCAAGTAAAAGTTCGAGTTCCTCTATATCCTTCATAGGGTCGAAATCATCATCTTCATCAATCATAGCAATGTTTAAAAGCTCATCACCAAATTCATTCTCGAGCTCCACCAAAAATGGGTTGATCACAGGTGCTTCATGTGCTTCAATAGGTAGTGTAATAAATTTGACCTCATCATTCTTTTGTTTTGCAACCTGTTTAGGAAAACTAGCAAGATTATTAGTAACAGGATTAATAATATTAAATAAATTTGTACCACTTTGTGTTGTAAGTGACTCCAATTCATCTTGTGAATCTCCATCTTCAACTAGTGGTCTTGCAATTTCATAATCGTCCCGAATTTCATCCTTAAATAAGTAATCCCAGATTTCTTCAAAATCCCTCGTTCGGTCAAAATCTGGTTGAGGTATGTCATCATAAACTATGGCGTCAAATGGTTCGAAATCAAAATTATAATACTTTTCATCTTCATCCGATGGATTGTCTAATGGTGGTAATACGATTGCAGAATATTCTTCAACGTAAGGTTCCGTATACACATCATCTTGTGCAATCTCCGGAGAAAAAGTACTATCAATAACAATTGCCGGAATTGGTTTCACGGTATATGAATCTTCTTCATCATCATTTGACATACACCAAGTGTGTTGATATGGCAATTTTTTCTTTCTTTCCTTGACTTAACCATTTCCAGCAACAAGCTTGACATATTCTTCCATTGTAATATCCGGATCGTCCATCTTCCTGAAATAAAACTTACTCGTGCAAAAGAAGAGTGAAACAATCAAAGTAAAATAAAATTTGCTGATATCTGTAGACGATGCGCCGTATCCAAAAAGTTGGATACGCCGTATCTTATAATCGTTAAAATTTAATCAGACTTTTATTCAGAAAATATGTAGAATCGTTTATAGCTCGAGGTTGTTTAGACCTCTTATTATCTAGGACACATAATAATGAAAGCGGAATATTCAAATAAGAATTAACATTATTATGAACAAGGTTTTTCTTCATTATCACAATTAGCCTCAATATAATACGGTTACTCAACAGTAACAAGGATCAAAGATCCTTGAGACTAAACTAATCTAGGCGTTTACAAGAACTACGCCTAGAACACACACACACTTTAATTGACTACATCCTGTAGTTGTACACGATAAACCAGATGCCCATATCCACTTTATATACTAGAGGATTAGGGTTTACAAAGGATAACTACTATAATTACAAATTAAATCTTTTAAAAAATTAAGCATATCTTCAATATCTTCCATCTTTTGTAGATTTCCATAATGTAAGATTTAGTCCCTTTGTTTCATTCTTATATTCACTTTGTCTCATCAAATCAAGAATCCCAACAAAATAGATACGCCGCTTATGAATTAGAATGCGCCGTATCAATTTTATTTATCAAAAATCGATTATATTTATTAAAATTAAATGCGTCGTATTAACAAAAGTTAATGCGCCGTATTTTCGTTACGTTTCAAAATACAAGATTTTTGATTTAGAAGATGCGCCATATCGATAAAAATCGATGCGTCGTATCTGTTTAAGAATTCGAAAACTGTTTTTAATTTAAATCGAAAATACGCCGTATCTGTTAAAACAGATGCGTCGTATGGCGTTATCGTTTAGAAAAATTTCTTATTAAAAACAGAATATGCCGTATCTTGGGGAAAGATGCGTCGTACTCGAATTTATTAAACGCGTTGTATTTTATAAAAATTAAACGCAATACGCCGTATCTGTAAAAACAGATGCGCCGTATCGTTTGTATCAGCTCAGTACAACGATAGCAGAATGCAGAAAAATAGAAAAAGAAAAACAAAAAATAAAAACAAACAAAAAGAAACAAAAATTAAAGAAAATAAAAACACACAAAAACAGAAAATATGCAAATAATACAATGAATGCAATTTAACTAGTATACAACGGGTTAGCGGTTAGAACCTAAAAATTAAAAAGAAAAACCTAATTAAAATACTAATCAAATTAACAGATAATAACAATTCACTCCCCGGCAGCGGCGCCAAAAACTTGATGTGTGCGTGTATATTGCTCTAATATTTATATCCACGGTAGCGGCTCCAAAGATTTGGTGCGCGCGTGATGTCGTTGTGGTTTTAGCAGTATTCAAGTTTTAAATTTATATTTAGCCGACTTATCAATAAAACACACACTTTAACGAGCAGTGTACCCGGTCAGTATAAATATAATGGTAAGTAGAGTGTCGATCACTAAGAGTGGAACGTATTATCTAGTTATTCTAATCAGTATTTTAATATCTTAAGTTAGCTGTACAATCCTAATCTAACGCAAGGGGGTTCAGCCTGAGAGACTGGCACGGTTTGGTTATGATTAAATATTAAACTAAACTAATGAGCACGAATCAGCGATTAGCACACACGTACACAGATAGATACTTGAGACAATAAGAAGACCTGTCCTGATAATTAAGTAGCTTGTCACTTGTTTTATTGCTAGTTTTATATGAAGTGTATAGTTCGATGCGACGCATCGAGAGTTAAACCTTTCTCGTTGGCTCTAATCTTATCAGCGAGTAAACCCTTAATGATCACTTATGTCTATCCCACTATCCTAGAATATTGAGCACTTGTGATGCCCACGTTTCGTATACGCTAAAATAGATAGGCGAGGAAGGGGCATGGCGACCCAAGCAATGCTCAGCTAGACACAGAGGTTATCAATGCACTAATAAAAGTCACCAAAGACATCAACATATAAACTTTAATTAATGGGAAAGCAATTTTAAGGGGTGCCCATGGTTTTCCGTAGTCACATGGAATCGGCCCATCAATACTGATGAATTAAAGTGTACTAATACAATAAAACAAAACTACTTAATGAATTAAATACATGCAGGACCTTCTTACAGCTCTTGTATCTTCGTTTAGGGTGTGTCTTGTGCTGCTACTTCGTCTGAATTCGGCTCTCTTTCTCTTCTGAGTTTAGCTAAGTCTCGTACTAGGTATATCGAAATTCGTCTGGCCTTGGGGTATTTATAGTTTCTGTCTGAGGGTTAGATGCGGCGCATAGGATAAGTAGATGCGGCGCATTGACTTAACTTCGAGTGGGGTCCAAGATTAATATATTCAGGAATATTCGTACACCGCCAGAAGATGCGGCGTAACTCCATTTCTCTATGCGGCGCATGTCCTTTGCCGTCTTGGATTATAACTTGTGAAATCTTGATAGTGATGCGCCGTATGTAATAAGTAAGTTGCGGCGTATCTGGAGCAGAATTATCTTGATCTTGTACATTTCAGTAGACTCTTAACTTCTTGCTTGTTTTGCTCCATAATTAGTCCAAAATCGCCAAGTTTCACATAATACTTGTTTTTACCTGAGAATTACAAAAGTAAACATTAACGTATCAATTCTCATATATAATATAATGAAACAAGTCAAATAAATACGATAAATGATGATAATAAAATGTACTTATTTGAGTTCATCACAAGCTCAGCCAACTGGTCATATTTTGAATCAGGACTTTCAATGTTCACCTCAGTTGGGACTGAAGTTGTTGAGTCATCAGTAGGAACTGAGGCTTCAGGTGTGGGTCTCTTCAGGATGGTTCTACCCAATCCTGACTTTTCTTTTGGAGAATGTTGAGAGTAAACTAAAGGTGTTATATCTGAGCTAGGTGCAACTCCCTGAAGGAATTTCAGTGGTGGGAGAGGTGTTTGTGATTCTGATTCAGACTCAGTGTTACTGAGCTTATCAATGATTCCAATCATATCTTTGATAGCCTGACTTTCAGGATGCAAGATTTTCCCAGTCTCAAAGTTAGGTAACTTACTGTCAGGGTTGTTTCTTTCAACCCAATCACTAGACTTGGGTTTCATTTCTTGCTCAAAAGATATGCCAGCTAGAATAAAGGCCTTTTCACTATGACTCTCACTGATGGATTCAGTGAGTTAGTCTTCTCCTAAGATTTTCTTTTTAGAACTAGGAATAAGACTAACAGTTTCATAGAATTTAGGATTCTTTGTTGTCCATCTTTCAATGACAGCTTTTTCTTTGTTAAGTTCAGTTTGAAGAGCTTGGTTTTGTTTCAAAATTTCAGAGTTTTGAATTTGAAGTGTAACAGCTTCTAGCTTGGCTTGTTTTAAGACAAGTAGTTCATCTCTACACTTGTTTAATTCTTGAACAAGTTTATTGTATTTTGAAAACAAATTAAGTCTTTGCTCTTCAACAAACTTAAGATCAACATTAATGTAATTTAAGTAAGATTGCCAATCAGAATCATCATCCATAGATAGTAAAATATTTACCTTTTTCATGGTGATGTTAACCCACTCTCCATTTCTTGCATGGCTTTTTCCAACAGCCAGCTGACTCTTACTTCTTCATCATCTGAGGAGACCTCTTCTTCATCCCAGTCATAGGCTTCAGCTACAAGTACCTTGTTCTTTGTTTGAACAGGTTTAGAGGTTTGAGCAGCCTGAGATACTGAGGGAGTGGCCTCAAGGAGAGCAAGTTTAGCTTTAGCTTTTCTATACTTAGCTTCAAAGTCTTTTTGATCATTTTGAACAGTTTTGTTTTGAAAATGTTGAGAAGACTGAAGCATTTTTGGTTGAAACTTGCTAGTTCCTGAAGAAGAACTATTACCAGAGAATTTATATGAGGGTTCTGAGGTGGTTTTAGAAAAACAGACTTTTGCAAAATGACCCTTTTTACCACATTTGAAACATTCAGTGGTTTCATTTGCTTTTGCTTTAGAAAAGTTTGACTGATTTCTTTTGATAAAACGTTTAGAATTAGCAAGGAGTGCCCTTTCTTGAAATTCAATATGCAAGTCATTAAGGTACTCCTCACTGGTTCTCTCATCAGCCTCATCATCATAATTCTCTTGGAAATCCTACACAACACCATTAGAATAAAAGGCAGTAGATAAGGGTATGGTTGTCAGGGCCTTTTTGGTCTCAAGAGCTTTTTTTGAGTCTGGGTATCTCCTTGAGATTAAGTTGTCCTCATAGACAAACTTCCCATAGATCTCAGGGAGCTCAAGATTTTGAATGTGATTAGCATTCCTAAGACCCTGAGAGAAGTTTAACCACTTCTTAGGGAGACTGTTGACAAAGCCTACATTGATTTCATGCTTAGACAAGACTACACCATCATTTGATAGTTCATTTATCAAGGTTTTGTATCTTGTATAGGTCTGAGAGAGACTTTCAGAGTCTTTGGCCCTGAAAGTGTTATACTCAAGTTTCAGGTCCATAATCCTGTTTTCCTTGGTATCTGAGGGACCTTCAAAGCTGTGAACCAAGTCAAGCCAAGTTTGTTTGGCTGTTGTACAGTTAATGACTGATTCCATTGTATCGTCAGGAAGACATGATATAATGATGCTTTTCAGGCGTTGGTCTTGGTTAACCACCCTTCTCTCATCAATAGTCCACTGAGCTTCAGGTTTGGGTAACCCTTCAGAATGGTTCCATACCAGTCAAGTAGCAAAGCATACGCTTTTTCCACTTGCTAAATTTACCAGCTTCTAGTCTAGGAGCAACAGCTGAATAGCTTCCTCCCTTTTTGTCAACTAGCTGGGGTACATTACTATCAGCCATGGTAGGATCTTGGTTTTAAAAACCTTTTGAGCACTCTTTAGTTTTTGAAAGATTTTATAAACCAGAGGCTCTGATACCACTTGTTGTTCCCTTTACACAATTAGAATTAACTACAAAGTTAAACTAATCGTGTTCCATGACTAAGTAATGTATTGATTAACTAAGCAAAATAAGTAAAACGTAAATGATAAAGACAAGAGTTTTTCAACTTTTAAATTCTTATTATAAGTTAATCAAAAGAATCTATACCCAAGTGTTTGATGAAAAAATACTTGGGATTGAAATGACAAGTATGGTGTTGTCTCCTCACTAAACTTAAGCTAAGCTTAAGTGGAAACTATAAGGAACCACTGAGCTATCTCAGGGACTAGGTTGCTCTTTGGGGGAGTAAAAGTGGTTTGTGAATGTCTAAGAATTAATTGCACAAACTTGTCCACTTTTACTCCCTTATGATCCTATTTATAGACAAGTATAAAAGAGCACCCATGTCTTAAAAGACAAAAGATGACGTAAGCTAATCAGGACAAAATAATGATATATTTTTTCCCGGTTACAAGAACCTATTATGGGTATAAGACAATTGTGCTTTCTGAGTAACAGGGATGACATTGTTCTTGTTCTAAAGCCTTTCAGGGAAAGTTTGACTTTGGCCTGATAAGAACTTCTCCTTATCTCTTCAAATCTTTCCCGCCTTGTCCCGCCTTTCTTTCAGTCTTTAGGTTCTTCAGTCTTGGTCTTCAGTCTTCAATCTTCATTCTTCATAGTTGTTGAGGAGACTGGGTTCAGTGAGTTATTTTCATCACTCACTGAACCCATTATCTACTTCTTTGGCTTAGGTGCCATTCAGGGAGTTCCGCCTCACAGAATGGTGAATCCTTCTTCTTAGACTCGTCCTAGGCATCCTGAAGATAACTTACTGAGTGACTTGTCACTCAGTGACCTAAGAACGTTCAAGGTTATTTGACACTTAGGATAATTTGTATTCAAATCCTTGTTTCAGGACGCTTGGGTACTGATTGGACCCAACAATAATATGATCTAAAAGGTAAAATATAATTTTAGTATATTAAATAATATTAAATAGATTAAAGTCATAATAAAGTTATTCCTCCACAATAATTATGCTCAAATAAACATATATAACACCTTAACAAGAAACATTTGTTCGACATTTATAGCTTACATTTACATTAAATATTTAGCATTAATATTTTCTATTCATACATCTAACATGTAATTTTTTTATATAATATTACAAATCGATCTCTTATATAAACACTGTCAACGGTTTTTTAAGGCCCCGTGAATTTCACAGGTCAATAAACTAGTAAAAGATATGAACAAGAGTTTTAGAAAGTGAGGAAAACTAATGAACATCAGAAGCTTGGATGTATGGTTTGCTTGAGAACGACACAGACATGCTAATAACACCATTGTCATTTTCACATATTATAAATCTTTTTTAATAAATAAATCCACAAGATTTACAAAGAGTAGCCTACGGAAAACTACCATATTTTTTTTACAAATAAGAACTCTCCACAATCAAACAACAAAAGACCGCTAGCTGCTTTGTTGTTCCTAGGAGAGGAGGATTCTAACCATAATACTTTGTATTATTTTCTTTATAGGAATCTCTACTTAACTTTGATTACGACCTTAGTTTATATATATATAGAAAGGGAAACAGTGGTTGCATGTGGGTTGCATAGTAAGTTGTTCACTTACTATAGATAGGCACATGCCTAGTAAGCTAGTCTGAAACTTACTTTAGGCTCTTCCCGATTTGACAACTTAGAGTTCCAATGCCTGTTTCAGCTTATCTTCTTGTGTAAGCTTCCCTCATTCTCGTTCTGAGGTTTAGGTTGTAATCAGATTCAAGTCTTCAGAGTCACAGAGACATTTTTCAGATCTCAGTGACTCTGGTGTTGTCTTTAGCTCCTTGTAACTTCACTCTCTGACACCGCATCACGTTGTGATGTTGCTTTCTTCAGTTGGTCTTCGACTTTCCTGAAGCCATTCAGCCTATTTGAGCTTTATACAACACTCACTGATTTCTTTATCAGTGAGTCATCTTCTGAATAATAATCAGAGAGACATGTTCTCTGATAACTCTTAGGGAGTTTATCACTTCTCATAACTGTCAGGTTCACTTTGATAGTTATTGAGTGACATACTCTCTGATCATTATTAGAGAATTGATGCTCACTGACCTTCAGAAGGTGAACTAAGCTATTTTATGTTTAAGTACTTATCGGAGACAATTAGGTTGATTTATCAGACCCTACAAATTTAGGTCATATGATCGGCTTTTCTCTCTCATCTCATACTTTATTCTCTGTTTACTTTGCTCTTTCTTTCTTGGTTTTTTTTTTTAATTTTTCTCTTCAATATTTTATTTGTTTTTTCTTCTCCTTTAACATTTCTGTCTTTTTAATATCTCAATTATATATTATCTTCCTTTTATTTTTTCTAAAACATATATTAAATCCAAATTCAAATATAAATCAGAATTAATCAACAAACCAAACAGACCCTCGTTAGTGTATTTAGACAATCAACTCACCCCAACTTTTATTTTCTTTTCATTTTCATTTTTTTAAACACTAAAATTAATTTTCATTAATAATTAAAAAATATTACATTAATAATTCAAATAAAATACAATAAAAAATTACAATAAAAAATAAAAACTTAAACTAATAGTCTAAATTATATTTCTCCTTGATTTGTTGCTTCATTTCCAGCACCATTTCTCGTTATCCTCCGGCCAAATGGTCATTGGGATTATG
Organism: Artemisia tridentata subsp. tridentata; assembly: GCA_021014915.2. Classification (NCBI taxonomy): domain Eukaryota; kingdom Viridiplantae; phylum Streptophyta; class Magnoliopsida; order Asterales; family Asteraceae; genus Artemisia; species Artemisia tridentata. Next base: position 182,913,956 of record CP139509.1, on the reverse strand, counting down.
ATAGAACAAGAATTTTTTTTAATTTTTTTGCGTTGTTTTTCTGTTGAAAGATGAACATTTGACGGTTTAGCTCAATTTCTTTTTGCCTTTGCTGAAACTTCTTTTCTTCCATTTCTATTTGCTGTTGCTTCATCTAAAAAATATATTCATGGGCTCCCTTCTTTTTGGAAAAGATACCCGATTGGACGTTTTTCCATCTATCGACTAATCAAGAAATGATACGGGAGCAGCAGCTGAAGATTTCGATGGAACGGGCAAGGATGACGCTTTCTTCTTAGCTTTGTCTCTAACCATTGGTTGAACTACCCGAACCTCTTCCTCCTCTGAATCATCCGCTTCATCGTTGAGATTAAAACCACCGTGTGCTGAGTCTGATGTGTTGTATGAGGTGGTTTCCGATGTCTGTGATTTTTTGTTTGCATCGGCTTTGGTTTTGTAAAATTTTTGCATTTCTATCTCTTGCCAATTTCTATGTTAACTCAAAAGTTTTGATGACTCAACAAGTGTGAAGTTTTGACCGTACATCATACGATATTCAGATATTGCGTTATCGAACACCCTTTGGTCACTTAACCCACTTCGGTTCCTCCTTTTTACATAATTGTAAACCGCGAAAAATTGACCAACTTTAGAACGAATCTGATATTTTCATTTGTAGTTGAAGGCATCGTAGCCTCTTTTCGATTTCCCCATTTCCTTCTAAAAAGTATTCTACTACAGCCGTCTAAAACCCATGATTCTTTTGAGCATTTCCTTTGACAGTGTTTGTTTATCCAAGCTTTACACACCGCTAACTCTTCATTTTTGGTCCATGGAACTCTAGCGTCTTCTTTTGTAGTCGTCTTGCCTTTTTGACGTCTTTTTTATACCTTCTTTTTTACCGCCTCCTCTTCGACGGGAGAGTCGTCTTGAACGGGTTCGGAAAGACCACCTGAAGCTTAAGCCGAAGAATAATGTTGACTACCAAAAATGGATCCAAATCTTCTACCTCATCAACCTTAAAAGGGTGAACCAGAGAATAATGTTGAGAACTTTGAGATTGGTACGTTGGTGGTGACGATGCATTGCGAAACATTTGTGGACGATACAAATTGTGTTGTTGTTGTTGTTAGTACATTTTTTGGTTAAACGGAGGTACGAACAGATTGTTTGGGTAAATAGGTTGTTGTTCTTGTTGTTGTTCGTATACAAAACTTACGGGTTGAAAATTAACAGTTGGTGAGTGACCCAAACGAAAATTGAAATTGGGTGTTGGAACGTTTTGTTGGCGTCGGCTTTTTGGTGTTTTGGTTTTAGGAGTTTTTTAAGACATTTTTTAAGTTGAGATGATTAGAGAGTATTAAGAAAGAATGTGTTTAAAAGTGTGAATAAAAATGAAGAAGTATTGAAGGTATTTACAGTGTTAGGAATATGAATATTCATATGAAGACTCGGTCACCCCGAGTATCTATTGGCATTAAGTAGCTCGTAGGATTATTAGTATTATTAGTAATAGTTTAGTTATTAAAGTATTCGTGGAGTGGGTCGGGTATTTACCCACTGTCAGCTCACTCCACAGCCCACACAGGGCGCCTTATGTATGCCTATATAAAGCCCTTCCCACACAAGGGAAGGGTTGGACCTTTCTTAGTATTCAATCTAATATTCTCTCTTTTCTCTCAAAGGCTCCCAACTTCTCTTTTTTCTCTTCTCTTTAATCGGCCATAATCACAAAACCATACGTGTTTATGATTTAGAGTATCCTACAGTTGGTATCAAGAGCCATGGTTAGGTTCATTTGATAGTACACTCTCGAATTTGTAGTTTGGTTTTGTGTTTTTCTTGGTTCGAATAGTTTTTGTGAAAAAATCTTTGGTTCGACCTTGTTCGTGGTTAGATTTGTGAAAAGCTTGTACTTTCGTGATTAAGATTGTTGTATAAGCTTAGTTTAGTGGTTGGATAGCTTGTATCATTCGTGTATTGTATGTTTGAGTGAATTCGAGTGATATTGTGACTTTGTTCTTGACTGCGATTTGCCTCTCGGTAAAACATTCGTGGTTGCAATTTATGTTAGTAAAGGATACTGGTTGTTGCGATTTGGTGTGCATCGGGTTTACGATTTGGAGTTTTACTCAAAAAGGGAAAAAAGAAAAAATCGCAAGAAAATGACATTTTGTCCGGTAGTGAGTTGCGATTTGAATCTTGCGAATTGGGTTGTTCTGGTTGCGATTTGATAGTTGCGATTTGGGTATTTCAGGTTGCGATTTGATCGTTGCGATTTGAGTATATTCGGTTGCGATTTGTGCCTGCGATTTGAGGTTGTGACTTGCGATTTGAGTCATTGCGATTTGAGTAACTGTTGACTAATTGCGATTTGATTAATTGCGAATTGATAAGTTGCGATTTGACTTGTTGCGATTTGACGGATTGCGATTTGACCTGTTGCGATTTGACGTTGCGAGTTGACACTTGCGATTTGACTTATTGCGATTTGGTTAATTGCGATTTGACTTGTTGCGATTTGACAAACTGTGACTTGACTTGTTGCGATTTGATCAGTTGAGATTTGACTTCTGTGACTTGAATTTTGAAAATCAGTATTGCAATTTACTCTTGGTTATTCTCTTACGGTTTCTTTTGTTGATTTTAGAAAATCCCGCGAAAGATTCGATTTCTCGGTTTAAATCACAAGAGTTGTAAAATCCCGTCTACATCATGGCAAGCACTGCTTCTGATGACATTCAAGCTGCCGGGTCCGATACCCACCCTCCTATGCTTGATAGGACGGATTATGAGTCATGGGCACAACGAATTCGACTCTACTGCTTGGGAAAAGAGAATGGATTTAATATTCTTAAATCCATTGATGAAGGACCTTTTCAGATGGGCACCACTAGAGATGCTGTCACTACCGGTGAGGATGGAACTGTCACTTTTGGAATCGACCGGCCACGTACTTACAATGATCTTAATGAGGAGGAAAAGAAACGTTATGATGCAGACATTAGAGCATCCAACATTATGATTCAAGGACTTCCCAAAGACGTTTACAAGCTTATCAACTTCAACACTGAAGCTAAAGCAGTTTGGGACAATGTCAAAATGCTTCTTGTTGGATCTGAACTGACCAAAGAAGATCGTGAATCTCAATTATATGATGAGTTTGAGCATTTTAAGATGAATCCTGGTGAGAATATTACTGACTATTATGTGAGATTTCACAAGCTTGTGAATGACATGAGGATTATCAGGATGACAATGCCAAACATCCAACTCAACTCTAAGTTTGTGAACAACATGACACCCGAATGGGACAGATTTGTAACTGCAGTGAAGCTCAACAATGGATTGAGAGACACAAATTATGAACAGCTGTATGCCTACTTACAACAACATGAAAAGCATGCTGCTTATGATCGTCTATTGAGGGAAAAACTCAATCCATCAACACCAAATGATCCACTTGCATTTGTTGCAAATGTTCAGCCTCTCAATCAACCTTTATCGGATCAAGCTTATCACCATCCCTATTCTTCACAAAATCAGACACCATTTGTCCAATCATCGTTGCACCCATTATCTGCTGTGAATCCCCAGCTGGATTCAGGATATTCTCAAACTGACAAGATGATTGATAATCTCACCAACTAAGTTTCCTTACTTGTACAACAGTTCAAAGCAACACTTCCTCAAACCAACAACCAACTTAGAACTTCATCAAACCCACGCAATCAAGCAACTGTGGAGGATGGAAGGGTTGTGGTTCAGAATGTTCAAGGAAGGCAGAATGTGAATCAAAGGAACATGGGTCGGGGAAATGTGCAGATCAGAGAAGGGAATGCTAATCAGGGACAGGGAAAGAAACCCAAGTGCTAAAACTGTGGTGGACTTGGACACATAGCAAGGAACTACAATCAACCTAAACGTCCACAGAACTCTGACTACTTCAAGGATAAGATGTTGTTAATGCAAGCTCAAGAGAATGGAGCAGTCTTGGATGAAGAAGAGTTGTTGTTTCTTGCTGGTGATGGGGGGAATACGTTTGATGCTGATGTGGATGATTAACCAGTTCAAGACTTGGCACTTAATGATCCCAACATCTTCCAAGATGATGAATGTGATGCTTTTGACTCAGATGTTGATGATGAACCCACTGCTCAAACCATATTCATGGCTAATCTGTCTTCTGTTGTCTCATCACCTCAACAAGCTGGTCCTTCCAATGCATCTGTCATATCTGAGGTACTAAAGCTTTATGACACATATAACGTGGTAGATGAACAGAAGATTCCCAACAAAGTACAACATACAGATGTTGTTGAATCAGATACTGTTGATATGGGAAATAATAATATTATTTCATATGAACAATATGTGAATCACAACAACGTGTCTGATGTACCAAGTTGTGCATCTTCTGTTATAGATGATGCTTGTGAGTTGCATGAAAACACTGTGTTTATTCCTGATGATACCTTGACCACTAGACTTAACATCTATAAAGATCAGGTGGCCATATATGAACAACGTGCAAAATTTGAGCTAACTGAACGTGAACAGAAAATGGATAGTCAAATGCGTACATTCATAACAGAGCGTAATTTAAGGGAAGAAACATTGAAAAAGGAGTTAAATTCTTTGCGAAAACAACTTGATCAAACTGTTAAACAAAAACAGGAGATTCAGGAAAGTGTAATTACACTAAAGCATGACTTCAAAGAAAAAGAATCAAAACTCTTAAATGATTTTTCCAGACTTAAAACATTAAAGAACAAGATTGAAAACAAGTTGTACACACAAGACCAAACCAGACAAACGGCTCAAATGATTCATAAGCATAAAAAGCTGTGTGATAAACATAGTGAACATAATGTAGGTGAACCTAAATTAGCTCTCCTTAGGAATGCTAAAGTAGCCCAACCTGCCTTATATGATGGTAATGAACTGCTTAAGCCTGGTCATGCCCCCCCCCCGATGTGTCATCACTTGAAGAGAGTAATGAGATAGAAGCAAGAAATAGAGAGTGATTGGCTGAAAAATGAAGGATCCCAAGTGTATAGCCAAACGAATTATAATCAAACCCCATGATTATTATGAGGAAAATCGTTTGACTATTTTTGCGCCTCAAACTAAGTTGACGCCTGAACAAATATTTTGGTCTTTGGACATAGAAAAGAGAAAGGCCGATGAACTTAAAGCCAAAACTCCACCCCTTAGGAAAATTGCGGCAGCAACGGTGTATCCTCCCAATACACCCAGGCACTTAGTTCCTTTGACTCTTCCCACTGAATGTAAAACCCTAATTAGCATATACGTTCTCTGGCAACTATTTGCTGATTTTGATAAAACATGTAAGAAGAGAATTACGCCAACGGGAATTACTGAAGGGGAAAGGGGTTTTGAACAAACAAAAAGGTGTTACTTAACTGAAGTTATTCCATTTTTTAAACCTCTCAAAGAACATTTTGAGGGCATACAAAAAACCCTTAAAACTGAAGTAAACGAGATGAAAGAAGTGTTTACAGATATGGAAAATGAGGTAGCCCAAAATGCGATAGATCTTAAGAGTCGTGAGATTGAGAGAAAGAATATTCTCATCACCAATGAGAATTTGATTGCTAGATGTATTGCACAGGATATATTTTATACTGCTACTGATTCTGCATTAAATGCTTGTCAATTTTATGAGTATTCTATTGCATTGAATGTTACCCAGAATCGTGTTGTTGAGCTTGAGGGGGAGAATTTGAAATTGCATGAGAAAATTCAAAATGATGACCATGATAACATGGTTAGGCATTTTTCAAAACTAGAGGTTGATCATCTTAATTTGCAATTAGAATATCAACACTTAGAAGAAAGATGTAAAATCTCAAATGCCAAAACATCTTTGGATGCCCCAGAATTTGATACATATTTTGAATTAAGCAAACGCGATGAAAAAATTCAAGCTCACACTAACACGATTCGACAATTGAGGGCCCAAATTGCCCAATTAAAGTCAAATAAGAGTGAAGCAATTGGCACCCATAAACCATCGTCTTTAGATTCTCAGAATTTTCAATATCAAGACACCATCAATAAGTTACACTATGAAAATGAGTGTTTTCGAGCAGAAAATTCAAAAGTCAAACAGCATTACAAAGAGTTATATGACTCAATTAAAGTCACACGAAACAATCACAATGAAAAGATAACTTCTTTGCTAAATGAGATCGAGAATCTAAAGACCCAGGTGAAAGGGAAAATGCCAATCATCACTTTTGATAATGTTGTTCCAAAGGTTTCTGCTTGTAGTAAGTATGCGGTTGATGTTGTGCCTATTCCACTTCCCCTTAGGAACAATAGGTCTGCCCATCAAGTATATCTCAATCACATTAAGGATAGCCTTGATACACTTCGTGAGATCGTAAAAGAGGATAGGATAGATAAACCACTTGATAGTGCAGTTGTAGATGCATGCTTCCTCACTAAACGGTCTCAGGAACTTTTAGAATACGTCATTGGCACAAGACCTAAGATTGATAACAAAAGAGATAGATTTGCTGCATCATCCTCTACTATTAAGAACAAGCATGTAACCTTTGATGTACCACAGAGAACATCTGAACCCAGCACATCAAAACCGGAAAAACAAATGACAGTGAATCACACTAATGTTCCCATCGTTGCTTCTACAGGAGTAAACTGTGACACCAAAGCTAGTGGGTCAAAGCCTAGTCGCAATGCAAGGAAAGATAGGACTGCGCCGGCTAAGAGTGTTCAGGAGAAGAAAGTAGAAGTCCACCCTAGGAACAATAAGTTTGCTTTGAATAGAATGAATCGTGTTGATTCTAGTATTAGCTTTAAGCGTACTGTAATTAATTCGAATTCTAATGCTGTCTGCAAAACATGTAACGAATGTTTAATTTCTGGTAATCATGATGATTGTGTTGTGTCATTTTTTATGTCTCCTAAACGATCCCTATTAAGAATGTTTGGAAACCTGAAATGAATAAGCAAATTTGGAAAACAACAGGAAAAATGTTTGTCAATGTTGGTTATCAATGGAAGCCCACTGGAAGAAAATTCACTTTAGGAGATCAGTGTCCCTTAACTAGAATGACTAATCATAAGGTAGTGAATGTTAAGGAATGGAGGCCAACTGGTCAAATTTTCCCTTTAGTGACACAATGCCCTGCAACTAGGTCAATTGCATCAACTAGTGAAGTTTCCACTGTGAATACCATAGCATCTATAATTCCTGTAGTTCCAGAATTTGTGTGTGCTAACCAAACGGACCCCAATTGCACGTGGGGATCCACCTTTTTCAGTTATCCATCGTTGTCTGTTTTCAAATGCAGGTCATACAAATCGTCCTTTGGTATTTGGACTCAGGCTGCTCAAAACATATGACTGGGGATCGCTCACGGCTCAAGAATTTCGTGAAAAAGTTTATCGGGATAGTTAGATTCGGGAACGACCATTTTGGGGCAATTATGGGTTATGGAGATTATGTGTTTGGCGACAGTGTAATTTCTCGGGTATACTACGTGGTAGGACTAGGGCACAATTTATTTTCTGTTGGTCAATTTTGTGATTCCAATATTGATGTTGCTTTCAGAAAACACACATGTTTCGTCAGAGAGTTGGATGGTATTGATCTTCTTAAAGGCAGTCGTGGCACCAATCTATACACCATCTCTATTGAAGAAATGATGATGTCCTCTCCTATTTGCTTGCTTTCAAAGGCCTCAAAGACCAAATCTTGGCTTTGGCACCGTCGTTTAAATCACTTGAACTTCGGCACCATAAATGACCTTTCTCGCAAGGATCTTGTACGAGGCATGCCCAGATTAAAGTTTGAGAAAGATCATCTTTGTTCTACATGTCAACTGGGCAAAAGCAAGAAACATACTCACAAACCCAAAACTGTCAACACCATTATGGAAGCTCTTCACACCCTTCACATGGATCTGTGCAGACCAATGAGAGTTCAGAGTATTAATGGGAAGAAATATGTTCTGGTGGTGCTCGATGACTACTCTCGGTTTACATGGGTAAAGTTTTTGAGAACCAAGGAAGAAACTCCAGAGGCTATCATCAAACTTATCAAACAGCTGCAAGTGAGACTTAATAAAACTGTCAGAATCATCCGTACAGACAATGGAACTAAGTTTGTTAACCAACAAATCAGTCAATTTTATGAAAGTATTGGCATAACTCACCAGAAAAGTGTTCCACGCACTCCTCAGCAGAACGGAGTTGTTGAAAGAAGAAATCGTACTCTTGTGGAAGCTACACGAACCATGCTAATATTTTCCAAGGCACCGATGTTTCTTTGGGCAGAAGCAATTCCTACAGCATGTTACACCCAAAACCGATCCCTGATACATACTATTCACAACAAAACTCCCTATGAGCTGATACATGGCAAGAAACCAGATCTTTCCTTTCTTCGTGTGTTCGGTGCACTGTGTTATCCGATAAATGACAGTCAAGATCTGGGAAAGCTGAAAGCAAAAGCAGACGTAGGTTTCTTCGTTGGGTATGCACCAGATCGCAAGGGATACAGAATCTACAACAAACGAACCCGACAAATCATGGAAACTATTCACGTAACATTCGATGAGCTGACTGAGCAAACGGCTTCTGGACAAACTAGTTCTGGACCCGCTCCTAATCTTTTGTCACCTGGACCAATCAGTTCAGGTCTTGTACAGAATCCCACTCCTGCAGTTCCTTATGTACCTCCTACCAGTGATGAATTGAAGAAGTTGTTTGACCCGATGTTTGATGAATATTTTGAGCCACCAACGGTTGATACTACAACGGAAGCTCCACTTGTACCTCCTGTTGCTGATGCTCCAGTTCCACAAAACTCAGAAGGTCCATCTGTATCTGTCTCCATCAGTCAAGATGCACCATCTGCTAGTCACTCACCATCATCATCAAACCTTCAATCTCCTTTGGTACAGCAAGGCTCTGCAGTAGATAATTCTTTTGAAGTGAATCCTTTTGCTCCTGTTGATGATGTTCCATTCGAGAATATCTTTGCTCCTGAATCTTCTACAGAGACATCTTCTTCAGGGGATCTTAACACGGCAACATCAGTTCAATACCCTCAACCACATGATCATCTCAGAAAATGGACCAACGATCATCCTATTGACAACATCATAGGAAATCCTTCTCGTCCGGTATCCACACGAAAGCAACTTGCCACTGATGCACTGTGGTGTTTCTTTAATTTCGTACTATCCAAAGTCGAACCCAAGGACTTCCAAGATGCTTTGTCCAAAGACTGCTGGTTCACGGCAATGCAAGAAGAAATTCATGAGTTTGATCGACTTGAAGTATGGGAATTAGTGCCTCCTCCAGATTGTGCAATGATTATCGCTCTAAAGTGGATCTTCAAAGTGAAACTCGATGAGCATGGTGATGTTCTAAAAAATAAGGCACGACTTGTTGCAAAGGGGTATCGACAAGAAGAGGGCATAGACTTCGAAGAATCATTTGCGCCGGTTGCTCGAATTGAAGCCATCAGAATCTTTCTAGCTAATGCTGCCAGTCAGAATATGACAGTCTATCAAATGGATGTCAAGACAGCATTCTTAAATGGTGATTTAAAAGAGGAAGTCTATGTCAGTCAACCTGAAGGATTTGTGGACCCTGATCGTCCTACTCATGTCTATCGCTTGAAGAAGGCCCTCTATGGCTTAAAGCAGGCACCTAGGGCATGGTATGACACATTGTCTAAGTTTCTTCTGGCAAACAGATTCTCTAAAGGTGTTGTTGATCCTACACTATTCACTAGGATGACATTATCTTTGCCTCCTCTGATCCTAGTGAATGTGATCGGTTTTCTAAAGAGATGAGTTCTAAGTTCCAAATGTCGATGATGGGACAAATGTCGTTCTTCTTAGGTTTACAAATTTCTCAAAGTCCCGGAGGCATCTTCATTAATCAATCCAAGTACGCAAATGAAATATTGAAGAAATTTGGATTTGATTCAAGTGATCCTGTTGACACTCCTATGGTTGAGAGATCGAAGTTGGATGAAGACCTCTCTGGGATCCCGGTTGATCAAACTAAGTTTCGAAGCATGATTGGATCCCTAATGTATCTCACCGCTAGTAGGCCAGATCTCCTGTTCGCAGTATGCATGTGTGCTCGGTACCAGTCTGTAACACCCCAACCCGACAAGGGTAAAGATATCACAATAATGGATTCATATCAGATCAAAACAGAGCATACATCTACAGTAATACAAAAATCTCAAAGGATTACAAATGAAATACTGAATCTACAAGGTTACAATGAAAGCTTTCAAAACTAATTCTAAAACATAATATCTTCTATCCAATTCTAATCCAGAATAGCTACCTAGCCTTCTAAGTCCAGAGGTACACTCTCACTCATTCCCAGCTTCCTACTAAAACCTGCCGCAGGAAAAGAAATGCGGCTGAGCTACGAGAGCTCAGTGAACAGATATATAGATGACAGAAACAATAACAGATAACAATACAGAAACAAATCCGAAATACAGATTATACAGATACTGAATTAAAGTGAAAGAATAGGAAAGGAATAAGGGTAAAAGAAAAGAAATGAGAAAGGGATAATGTACAAACCAGGTTTAGGGAAATACAGAAATCCATCACGAGCCCAGAGGTAACAGATAATATCATAACAGAGTAATCATATAATAATCCAGAGGGGATACCTCTCAAGTAACAGATAATATGAGGGGTGACCTCATGTATCCAATCGGAGTGATCAGCTCCCAGATATATGTGAAAGACGTGTATCGCACACACCATCAATCACCAGAGATATATATAACAGATAACATAATAACAGATAACAGAAATCAGATCAGAACTAGGATGCATCCATGCGCCCCAGTAGGCCAGAATCTTCTCCTACATAACAGATAAAATCAGGGACGGGACAGGTCATCACTCTCCTGCCCTAGAGTCATGCCATCGGTGCATCAATGACATGGACATGAAACCCTCATGCCTAGTGATTGGCTCGGATATCAGACTGTGGTCAAGGTCAGATGTCATATAATAAACAGAGTCATATCTAAGGGTTCATGGCAGAAGGGTCATGTCAACAATTCAGAATAAGATAATAAGGTTTGAATCAGAGTTTATCAGATTAAGTTTAATATCAAAACGTAAGTTCAGATTAAAAGGTTTATTTCCAATAGTCCAAAAGAGTATATCAAAGGTTAAGAATTACAAGTTTATAGCAATAATCCATTTCAGAAGTTCCTGTCAAAAGTTCATTTAAATCAATCCTTTAATAATGGTTTTCATTGAAATGATATTACAAAATAGTTTTCATAAAAATGGTCTTCCAAAACTTTTAGTAACTTCCATTTCAAGTGGTATCGCTTCTTTTTAAAATAGCTTTTCTTAAACAATTTCATATGTAGTTTAATAAAGGTTCAAAATCCATTAGGTTCAGATAAGGATTTAACAGGTTAAGGTTTATACCAAAAGTCAAATCAAAGTTTACAACAGATATATCAGGTTAAGGTTCAGAACAAGGTTCACAGATCAGATTCAATCAAGATTCACAAATTCAGGGTTCAGAACAAGAGATCAAAACACAAAGGTTCAAGAAAGGTTCAGAACAGATCACAACAAAGATTCACAACAGAAGGGAACATAGCAGTGGTATCGGAAATCCTAATAAAGAAAATGAAAAACTGAAAGAAAAGGGGATGAAAAACCCTTACTGAAAAAGGGCAGAATATCTGTACCTTATTAGCACAGCAGACAAGCAAACAAACACAAAAATAAGATCAGGACTTCTCCTTCTTCACACCTAAGGAAGAGGAAGACAGAATTACTAAAGATTCTATTTTAGATTATTACTTTTAGTTTACCTCTCCATTTTAAGTACTTTCTATTTTTAGTAACTTTCCAGATTTAGTAAGTTCCCATAATTAGCAGGTTTCCAGAATTAACAGATATTACCATTTCAGATTAGGTTGGACCCTTATTCAAAGATTATTATGGAATAACAGAATATTTTATCAAGTTACAGAAGTTTAGGGTTAATTATGACATGATCACAAAGTTTAGGGTTTTAAATGTAATTTCATTAATTTCAAGGGTATAACATGAAAATATTTCAAGTTACTAATTTAATACACATATTATTCAGAATGACATCATAATCCCTTTAGTTTCATAATTTTACAGTTTATACCCCTCTAGTTACAATATTTACAAAACAAACCTTATATTTACATAATTCATGATTTAATCCCTTTAATATCCATATTTACCATACAAGCATATTATTTTACCCATTTTCAGAATGTAACCTCAGAATATCCATATTGTACTACTCAGCCCCTCAGATTTCATAATTTACACATTTAGTCCCTTAAGTTTACAAAACTTATATATTAAATCATAATTCCATAATAATTACACAATAGGCCCATAAATACTTCAAAATTACCCAAAACACTCTGAATATCATTATTTACTCAAAATGACTTCAAGTTTCCAGAATTTACATTTTTAGTCCCTCTACTGTAATTATTTCAAAATCGGCTCAATAAATATATATAATTACTCTTTAAACCTTTTAAATATAAAATTTACACATAAGGCCTTCACTTTATATTTTTACGTGATTAGTTCCATATTATGACACATTACAAAAATACCCATGAGTTTTAATAATTACAAAACAAGCCCTTTAACTATTTATCTACAAATCGGTTTTACAAAAAAAATAAACTCAAAACCCTAGCTTATTAACCAATCATTATAGCAATCATTATACATCTTTAAAACATTAATTAAGACCAGGTTTAAACAATCAAACCCTAACCCTAGTCGATTACTTAAGGTTTCTTATTTTATTTCCTTTTTATTCCATGTAGCGATTAACAAAAATTCGTATATCATGATCAGAGCTTCAACAATTCGAACCACTATTTTTCTGAGTTAATACACATTATATAGAGTCCACGAAAAATAGTCTTCATGCCCAGAAAATTCGTTTCTAATTATTTAGGGTTTTAACATGTTTTTAGGGTTTAATTCTCAAATAATTCGTATACCATGCATGGTTCATTTTTATTATTTTATTTGTGACTTATAGGATGAATATAACATGAGAAAAATACCAGATAAATTTTAGAACGACCAGAACAAGCTGAATGAATTTATTCTTCTCGATTAGGATAAAAACGACTCCAAAATTCAATAGAGCAGACCGCGATCCCAAAAACCTTGTAACCAATTTTCACAGATCATATATGATGTAAGGAACTCAAGAAAAATGGAAAATGAATTTATGGAGGGTCGTATGAATTTTAACGAATTATACCTTGTGTATGAACAAAATTCGACAATAAATTAACCAGGCCTTCAAAATTCGAATGGGCAATTTTCTTGGCTTCCTAGTAGTGTAGAGATCACAGGAAAAATACTCTTATAATTTATGGAGGCTTGTACGATTTTTGGGAGAGAAAATGTGAAATTAGGGTTTTTGTGAAAGAGCCGTGTATATGGAGAATAAAAACGGGATGAAAGCTATAGGGAAGCCTCAATTTCGGCCTAGTAGATTAGGAAACAAAGATTTCAGAATATTTTGTATTTATAAATTTTTTTGTAATTTCTTTGTATTTGTTTTCTTTATTTAAAAACCGGATTTGCAATATATAGCCCAAATCGGCCCAATTTACTTTTATTAATTTTTTTATAAATTTTTTTATAAATTTTTAAGTTAAAACAAAGTTAAAAAGTCACAATAAAAATATTAGTTCTCATATCTGATTTATTTCTGATATTTTGGGATTAATCTGGGACTTTAATTACTTATAATTAAAAGTTTAAGATTACAGGGGCATTTTGGTCTTTTTACATGTTATCTGAATTTCAGGTATTACACAGTCCAAGCCTACTAAGAAGCATCTGGAAGCGGTAAAACGGGTCTTCAGATATCTTCAATGAACTATTCACATGGGTCTCTGGTATCCTAAGGACACAGCCATGGAACTCGCAGACTATGCAGATGCAGACCATGCGGGGTGTCAAGATACTCTTCGGAGTACGTCGGGAGGTGCTCAGTTTTTGGGGGAAAAGCTAGTAAGCTGGTCGTCGAAGGGACAAATGTGTACGTCTATATCTTCCACAGAGGCTGAATACATTGCCATGTCCACGTGCTGTGCTCAAATCCTATGGATGAGATCCCAACTATCGGACTATGGCCTTGCATACAACAAGATTCCTCTGTATTGTGATAACAAAAGTGCTATTGCTCTTTGCTGCAACAATGTCCAACACTCCCGATCAAAGCACATTGATATCCGACATCACTTCATAAGGGAACAGGTTGAAAAAGGGGTTGTTGAACTTTACTTCGTGAGGACAGAGTTTCAGTTGGCTGATATCTTCACTAAGGCACTTCCGAGAGAACGGTTTCAATTTATTCTCCCGCGACTTGGCATGAAGAGTTTGACTCCAGAAACCCTCAAGGGTCTTCAAGAAGAAAACAAGGAGTAAAGGATTTGCTTCACATATCCTTGTATATATTTGTATATATTTTAAACCAAAAAGAAAATAGAAAAATATAAAACCTATAAAAACCATAAAAATCAGAAAAACACAAAAATACCAAAAATAGTTCTTCTAGGCATGTCTTCTGTTTATCGATAACATTTACGGTCCTAGAAATGTCATTCAATAATGACACGGGTCTTTAAATGAAGCTCGAGCAGAAGTTAAACTAAATGGTTAAAACATGTCTTATCTGCTTGCAGTTACTTCAGACTGTAACTCGTTCTTCATTATGGGGAAAGCACGTCGCCAAAAAGATGGTTGTTCCTCCCACTGGGTGAAGTTCACCCGGGCATGGATTACTTTATATCCATGTTTCTTCGATTTGATGTACGTTTCAGTGCATCATTTTTCGTACAAGAAGAGAAGTCTTCTTTAAATCACATATACTTTTCCATCTATGATTCTTCAGGAAAGTATTTGTGTTAAACTTGGTGGTACCATGATTTTTGAATATCAATCAGAATTGAACTTTTCATAAAAAAATCTATCACTCAATCAATGACTACAGCTATTTAAATAAGAAGACGGGTCATCGATTGAGGGGGAGAGTGATGATTTCAAAATTTCATATCATCAAAACATGTCTCTTTGTACATAATAAGCAGTGAACAAAATGTGGTTGTTATGTGTCAGTGTATGAGTTTTGTTATATTCAAATCTTCCAAACCCATCATACCTGACACTAACATTCTCCCTCATTGATTGAGGGGGGGGGGGGGGCATCGTAACGTTCCAATTATCAGCACATATTAAACCTGACCACATTTACTCCCAAATTTTCTAAACTTATTTAAATCAATTGGGATCACAAATCTCAAAAGGTTTGAAATTTTTGATCGGGGGAGAGAATGTGATTTAAATATGCAATCTGATAAAAATGTGATGTTTTGGACCAAATGTAAGCTCTCCCATATGTGCTAAACTCTTTCGTATATCGATGCACATATTGAAGGGGAGCAAATGGTTTGTGATAGAAAAAAGGATGTGGCATCTCAAGTGAACGCGACTCAGACTTCACCAATGAATTGACGAAACAAAAACTGTCATTAATCGAAAGGATGCGTCCTGGCCGGGTAATAATTTCAAGCTGGTCTAACCAGTGATGTAAGCGTGTCACGAAGAGGACGTATCTGAGTAGAGTGTACCGTCTCGAGAAACTGTCAATGGACTTGACCAGGCCGGGTAATAATTTCAAGCTAGTCTAACTAGCGATGTAAGCGTGTCTCGAATCTGTCATGTTCACTGAAAGTGGATCAATTCAAAAACTGCAAGCTCTACCCAACATGTGCAAATTTATACTAAAAACATCTGAGCACATGTTAAGGGGGAGCATTTGAAAAGTTCAAAATTCTCAAAGTGTTAGCAAAATGTGTTTCTTAATCATAAACACTTTGAGAGATTTTTCAAATAAATGGTTTACGGCAACATAGGATAGTCATGAAGTTATAAGGTGGCTAAGGTTAGGAAAACCGTCCTATGATCCGCCAGAGCCGGAGGGATCTACCCAAGGACAATACCAAATAGTTAGTATTAGAAAGTCCTTAGGTATGATTATGAAAAAAGGAGTAATATGAGAAAGGAGAAAGAAGGGGTTGAAGAATTAAAAAGAAAATGTAATGAGAAAGGGTGAAAAGAAATAGCCCTCCAATTATTCAACCTTAGGGTAGAAACCGGGTTCAATTCATATGGTACTGGTTGTTACTAAGGTGACGCCGGTATTGAAGACAAGACGTCATGGACCAGTGACGCACTGCACTAAACCTTCTAGCCACTCAAGTTCTCTTAAAAGGACTTGTTTCATTCTCACGGGGAACCCTGCATAATCTATCGACTGCTCATTACGAGTTATGTTGATATTGAAACAGGAGACACCGCTCCAGTCTCCGACTACCAAAAATGCACTTATCGAGTCTAGAGCCAAGAGATGCATCATAAGATCTCATAGGAACACATGTTACTTCTACACTGGTTGTTCAACATTAAGGACACCAATTGTAAACTTATGAGTCCTACGCAGATCTTAGCAATCTGCCAGAACATATATGAGGGAATTTACAAATGTAATTCTCAGTGATTGAATGAAAATTCCTGCCAGGGTCAACATCAAATAGCCCTGAAAGCAGGTCACTTCGGTAATTCCTTGAGGATTACGCTTAGTGGTCGCGGCGGTTTCAAACGGTCTACAGTCGTGGAGTGAACTCCAGCGACTCACCTAATCGTTGATTTACTTCAGTAGATCTTGTAAGCCCTCTCGGGGGTATCCGATTTAGGAACGGCCTTGGTAAGGACTAGAGAAAGTTTTCACACTATGTTGTTAACAATCTCGAAGTCCGAACCTGTAAGTACCGGACGTTTTATTGCTAATTGTCGTATGCAGGAATCCCTGGCGGTTGCAGATGATTGCTGAAAAGATGCCGATTCATCACCCCATGCTCACACTTCATCATCATAATCCAAGAAATCATGATAAATGAAAGGCCTTCAACACTGCTTTCGCAAACTCTGATGCTGAAAATCATGATCCTGAAAAGTGTGAGCATGTCGGTCCAATGATCACATCACCACATGGAAACGATACTGCAAGAAGGTGACTTGAAGACGCACGTTGGATGATGACATCAAAGAATTCTCAAAGATCATCCAAGGCAAAAGAACAGTCATCAAAAGTCCACTGCTGAAAGTACAAAGTGTGCTGAACTTGAAGAATCAAAAGACTACGAGCTAGGAACTTACAGTCATGTAATAGAATGCTAGAATTCAAAGTGTATTATCCGGGGTGACCTCCCTTAGGGGGAGATTGTTAGGAATATAAATATTCATATGAAGACTCGGTCACCCCGAGTATCTATTGGCATTAAGTAGCTCGTAGGATTATTAGTATTATTAGTAATAGTTTAGTTATTAAAGTATTCGTGGAGTGGATCGGGTCTTTACCCACTGTCAGCTCACTCCACAGCCCACACAGGGCGCCTTATGTATGCCTATATAAAGCCCTTCCCACACAAGGGAAGGGGTGGACCTTTCTTAGTATTCAATCTAATATTCTCTCTTTTCTCTCAAAGGCTCCCAACTTCTCTTCTTTCTCTTCTCTTTAATCGGCCATAATCACAAAACCATACGTGTTTATGATTTAGAGTATCCTACATACAGGGATAAATTCGTATAAATTTTTCAACAAAAACTTTCTTGAAAAAATGTCAATCGGTCGTTTTTGACCGTTGGCTTTTGTATTTTGTGCACGAACACTCCCCACGACTCGGTCTTGGCATGAACCGAGTCTTCGTTTTTATTCGTTGAAGACGCGTCTTGGATGAGGGCCGTAATAAGGTCGACACGTCTTGGGTGAGTGAAGACTCGGTCGTTACGCCCGGTCTCATCCTAAAACTGAACAAAACTATGAGCATCTTTTGAAAAATTTCTCAAAAATCACAAAGTATAGAAATTATCGAACCCTAACTTTCTTATCAGATTCTCCTATAAAATCACTAGGCCTGTGTTATCCTAACACCCCCTATAGGGGGTGTTTCCAATGATTGAACACTGCCGCCGATGATACTATCTGCTTTACGAGGTTGTATATTTTGACTAAAATAAGAGGGCCCCACATAATAGGGGTGTTCCCTTAACATAACTCAATCACTATCACTTCATCATTTCTCGGGAATTCAAGAATTGGCATTTATAGTTGCATATCACAGTTTTTGGACATAATTATTTTTCAGTGCCTAACAGAAGTACCCACGCAGCAAAATTTATAGTATTATGACTATTATCTACTAGTACTTCCACTCGTTGGTCAAATGATTTCATTTCCCCACATTCACAAAACAACAAAAAAACACAATTGCATGACTTAAAAATGTCGACCAGTAGTTTTCATATCAATTTTATTTAAGGATTTATTCTTTCTAGTTGGTGAAGTGGAAGAATTTAATATTTCAAAATTTCCATCATTTTTTGTACAAGCAAAACCACAAGAGAATAATGTGAATAAGTGGACAAGAAGTTTTGGATTATTGGGAAGGGATCAGCCGATCAGTTGAGAAGAAAAACTAAAATAAGAAGTATAGTAGATACACATTTCAAATAATTGGAAAAAGTTTACGGAGAAATGCATCTACTTTTGTAGGTGCATCTGAAATGCGTGGTTGTGATTTCTTCTCACCACTCTCATTTTATTTTTTCTTCTTATTTGATCTAACTCATTATCATAAAACGTGAAGCTTCATTCGAATAAAAGTCTGGTGAGATTTTTTTTATTATTATTTTATTTTATTTTTTGGTAAAGAATTTTTACCCTAATAAAGTATATTAATCAACCAATAAAAGTCTTTGAGATTTTGAAAATCATATGTCACAAAATATTTAAAAATTTAATTAGCAAAGTAAGAACAAATAGAAATTTTCTATCAAGCCAATATTAGCTGCCTTGTGGTTAGATACACTTAGAGCACTTTATCATAACTCAACCATAACACCACATTTTGGGCCCCACTTTTCTTTTAAAATTTATAAATTACAATTTAAACCCTTTAACTAATATTTTCATTCATAACATCACCTCATAAATATTAATTCATTCACTAAAGTCTATTACAAATAAAAACATATGAAAATAAAAACATATGAAAATAAAAACATACGGAAATTTAAAAACATACGGAAAACATACGAATTACAAATAATTATTCATCTTCTTCTTGCTCTTGTACTTGTTGTCGTTGAAGATGTTTTTGCCAAAGATGTTCCATAATGTCTTGTTGGAGACTAGTATGCGTTTCTCTGTCGCGTATTTCTTTTGCCTTTCGACGATGGACATCACATCTGTCGACCCCCTATCTTTCCTCATATGTGGTACCGGATTCACCCACATTTCGTCATACTCACTTAGTGCAAACTTTTGATCTTTTAAAATCATGTTATGCAAAATAATGCAAGAATACATGATTCTACTTATCCTGGTAACTTCGTATTGACGTGTCGGTTGTTGTATTATACCCCCAACGTCCTTGGAGCACACCAAAAGCACGTTCGACATCCTTTCGTGCAATTTCTTGTTTCCTTTTAAAATAACCATGTTTATCGTCAGTTGCGACCGTGAATGATTTGACGAAAGTTACCCACTGTGGGTAAATTCCGTCAGCTAAGTAATATCCCTTTTCATACATGTTTCCATTTACCATATATGGTGCTACAGGGGCGACGTCATCAAGAATGTCGTCGAATAACGGAGTTGTCTTTTTTTTTTTTATATCAAAACAATAAACCATCACCTACAATTCCTATAAAGTGTCACTTTTTCTTTTTTCTTTTTTTAACTTAGTCCTTTTTTTTCTAACTTAGTCCTTTTTTACATAGTCATTTTTTTTAACTTAGTCCTTCTTTTAAGTTAGTCACGGGAGTAGTGTTTTACGTGAAACACGTTTTTTGTTGAGGATCACATGCTTGGTACGAGATTTCACTATTGAATATTCCCTTTTGAGATTATAAACCACTAGCAGTGATCAAACTTGCATTCAAAAAAAAAAAAAAAAAAAAAAAAAAAAAAAAACTACCAGTAATCAAACTAGCATTCACAAAACAAAAACTTGCATTCACAAAACAAAAACTAGAAATCAATACTTGCTTGCAGAAAGGAACAAGTACGGCTATTACAGGTTTATAAAAGTTTACGATGAATACATCACCGTTTTACACGACTGAGGTGTAATTTTACGCTATTACACATATTACTTTCAACAATGTGTAACGTTTAAAAAAAAATGATAAATCAAGATTTTTAATAGGCTCATATTATTATCGTTTTATCATTTTGGCTGCAAATTGGAAAAAACTCACTTTACCGTCCATTCGGTTATGTCATGCCAATCAAAACAAGTTTTTTTTTTTTTTTTTTTTTTTTTTTTTTTTTTTTTTTTTTTTTTTTTTTATCATCAGCATCGCCGTATCTCGGTTTTTTTAAGAAACCATTTTAAAAAACCAAGTTTAGAAAACAACTGCTTATTTGATAATAAGCAGTTTCAACAAACCATCCAAGAACACCATCATCACCAACAGTTTTACACAAACCTTTCTAACAAGAACACCATCACCATCCAAGAACACCAGAACACCATCACATAAGCAAACCACATAACTCACTCGTTTAGCAAACCACATAAGCATATAAGCAGTTTTATAACTGCTTTTTTAAGATCTAAAAAGATCTAAAAAAGCAGTTATGAAAAAGCATCACCATCAAGATCTAACATCAAGAGTTTCAACAACAGTTTTTCACCAACACCATCAAGATCTAAAAAATTTCTTAACTGTGTTTCACCAACAGTTTCAACAAAACCATCATCATCACCATCACAGATCTAACATCAAGATCTAAAAAAGCATAACTGTTTTAGATCTAATACTACTCATACCACTCATAACGTTTTTGTTGAGTACGAGATTTCACTATTGAATATTCCCTTTTGAAATTATAAACCACTAGCAGTGATCAAACTTGCATTCACAAAACAAAAACTAGCAGTGATTAAACTTGCATTCACAAAACAAAAACTGTTTTTTTAAGATCTAAAAAGATCTAAAAAATTTCTTAACTGCTTTTTAACAAACCACATAAGCACATAAGCAGTTTCATAACTGCTTTTTTAAGATCTAAAAAAGCAGTTATGAAAAAGCATCACCATCAATATCTAACATCAAGAGTTTCAACAACAGTTTTTCACCAAGAACACCAAGATCTAACAAACCACATAAGCACATAAGCAGTTTCATAACTGCTTTTCTAACCAAGAAACCACCATCAATTATTTTAGATCTAAAAAGATGTAACGATAAAAATTTTTAACCAAGAACACCAACTACCTTTCTAACCAAGAAACCACCATCAATTGTTTTAGATCTAAAAAGATGTAACGATAAAAATTTTTAACCAAGAACACCAACTGCTTTTCTAACCAAGAAACCACCATCAATTTTTTTAGATCTAAAAAGATATAACAAAATACCAACTGCTTTTGTAACCAAGAAACTACCATTAATTTTTTTAGGTCTAAAAAGATCTAACAATAAAAAGATCCAAAAACAACCAGTTTTCAAAAAAACCATGGTTTTTAAAACAACCAGTTTTCAAAAAGATCCACATATATGAACAACCATGGTTTTTTCACATAAACCAAACAACCACTATAACGGGCAAAACCACCATCATCACCACTCGTTTAAGATCTATAATGAGTGTTTTGTAGATCTAAAAGAAGAAGTTAGCAGTTTTGTGAGAAAGAGATAGAGAGAGATTATCAGTGAGAGAGAGAAATGTGTGAGTGATTGAGAGAGAGAGATAGCAGAGAGTGTGTGGTAGGCAGAGATGGTGCAGAGTTATCACATGTGTATGTGTGTGTGTGTATGTGGGGGGGGGGGGGGGTCAAAACAAGGGGCTGGTATCCGGTTTTTATTTATTTAATTATTATTATTATTATTTTTTGTAACAAAAAATATCATTTGTAAAAAAAAGTTTTAACAAATAAGTTATTTTAAAAAAAGTATCATTTGTAAAAAAATATATCATTTTCAAACAGTTTTTTTTTTTTTTTTTTTTTTTTTTTTTTTTTTTTTTTTTTTGTAAAAGTTGTAATGTATTTTCAGGTGTTCATTTCTCCCGAGCAACTAACTGATTGGGTGCAAAATATAGCTCGAGGGATCGGTTTTGTTATTGTTAAAAAAAGAACCAAATCAGAGAAGGGGAATTTGTACGAAATCAATTATGGGTGTTCAAAGGGTGGGAAGTATGAACGTGAAGGTTTAGAAGATGAAATTTAACGGCAAACCAGTACCTCTAAAACCGATTGTCCATTCAAATTAGTGGCGAAATATTCTAAAACACAAGATTTTTGGAGGTTGAGGGTGAAGTGTGATAGGCATAATCATGATTTTGCAGAGTCGTTGCATGGTTTCCCATATGCAATGCGATTAAAGGATTATGAGTTCAGTTTGGTGAAACAATTGACAGAATATCACGTACCACCACGTCATATACTTTCGTCAATAAAGGAGCGTAATCCGGATAACGTGTCTAGCGTTAGAACTATATATAACGCACAAAATAAGATCCGTGGAGCCATAATAGGTGATAGAACTCCAATCCAAGTCCTTTACTCACATTTGATGCATTCAGGGTATACATATTACGAGAGGGTAAATGAGCATAATGAGCTTGAGGAACTATTTTTTGTTCACCCCACGTCATATGCTCTATGGTGTACATTCCCTGAAATCATGCTAATGGACTCAACATACAATACCACGTTGTTTAAATTACCATTTTTTGAAATTGTCGGAGCAACTTCAACAAACAAAACATTTTCAATGGCTTTTTGCTTTTTAGACAAAGAAAATGGGCATAATTTTCAATGGGTATTGCAATGTGTGAAGGAGGCGATAGACGAAAAATATTACCCGCGTGTTATCATCACTGACAGAGATTTAGCGTTGGTTGGGGCATGCAGAGAAGAATTCTCGAAGGCAAACAAATTACTCTGTCGATGGCATATTTCACAAAATGTGCTTCAGTATTGCAGAAATAGATGCGATATGCTAAAGGAGTATGAGTCCATTAAAGGAACATGGGATTGGATGGTTAAAGCTCCGACACGCAGCATATTCGTGCATTATTATGAACACCTACAACAGTTATTGGTCGAACATGCAGGTACTTAATTATTAATTCATTGTTTTTATTATTTAATAAATAAATACCCGAATGACTTTTTATTAATTCATTGTTTTTTTCAGATATTTCTTCATATCTGAATAACTGGCTGCAAGGTTATTCAGACATGTTTTTCGCGTTTAATACCGATCAATATCGCAGCTACGACCAGTCAACAACATGCAGAGTTGAGAGTCAACACGCGTTGTTGAAATTATACTTGGGCAGCACACAGTCCAACTTAGACATGTTGTTGAGTTCGATTGATAAGATTCTCATTGCGCAAGAAACTACGATAAAGGAAACTTTTAATAGAAGCAAAAATGAGAAAATGAATAAATGGAATATACCACTATTTGCAGAATTGTGTTATACAGTTTCCAAATATGCTTTGGAACTCATGTTCGATGAACTCCAACTATCGATCGCCGCAGAAGATTGTAGTCATCAGTTGCGGTCAATTTATGGGCTACCATGCTTTCACGAACTGCTTTACTATCGAATTCATAGTAAGTATATTAAATTTATGACTATCAAGTTATTTTCCCCATTAATATCAGTAATTTATATAAGTCACTTTTAATGAATGCAGAAAGGGCCATTCCACTGGATACAATTGATATTTTTTGGAGAACCCTATCTGTTCCGTGGCCTAGTATCAATACTCCTACGCCTGAAGATGGTCCTTCTTGTGAAAATGACATACAACAATTCAAGAATGTTTTTGGCAAAATGTCGTCGTTTGTCAAGAAAAATATGATAAAGAAGGTGAGAGGGATATACCAACCTGAATCTGTTGATATACGTGAACCTGTTGTTCACAAAAGTACTCGTGGACGTCCGAGCGCAAAGGACAAAAAGTCCCAGGCTACAAAAGTCCCAGACTTGAATAAAGTACCAACCGTAGATCACCGAAGAAGCACAAATTCAAGATCTACAAAAGTCCCGGACTTGAACAAAGAACCTGCAAGACATAGTTCTTACATGGTCCTAGAGTTGAACAAAGTATAAGACACATGTTATATGTTGGAGATGAAGTTAGCGACTATTTGATGGAGCAGATTCCAGAGATTTTCCGTCGATACATCATAAGTATTTATAATGTGCGAGGTGATGAAAATTGTGGGTTTCGGTGCGTTGCCCACGGTATTGGTCAACACGAAGATAGGTGGCACGAAATTCGAGCTTGGTTATTGCAAGAGTTAAACACTAATAGTGGCTTTTACATAAGTATGTGGTGGCAAAATGAATTTAACCAAATTCGGAGATCAGTAGACTGGTTCGAAAATGGATTTGCACCGCGAGAATACTGGATGAGTATGCCAAACACGGGGTTGGTTATTGCTTCAGTGATTAATCGGCCTGTTGTATTTATATCCCAGCGACAAAGTCATACGTGTTTTCCGCTTTTTTCCGGTCCAGACTTATCACAAGGAACTGGCCCCCTTGTGATTGCCCGTGTGGGGGATGACGCCTGTGCTCACTTCATTTATGTGACGCTAGACGAAAATTCACCACTTCCGGATACTCACCCACAATGGGGGACGTACAGAGTTGGCAATGCATCCGAATGGGCAACTTTATATTCCGATCGACAACACATGTATACTGAGAATAGACGAAGACAAACATAGTAAATGATTACTGATTTATGTTGTAAATAACTGTTTGTATTATTTAAATTAATAATAACATTACTGATTTATGTTGTAAATTATTATACAAATTCTTTGGCCAGGTGGAACGAAAAAATCCTTTCTTGTGTCGCTGTCGGAGAGGATTGATTATAGAAAGGACATCCCGTAAAGACGCTACTTATGGTCAACCGTATTATGCATGTCCTTTTTCAGTGGTAAATAATCATACGTTTGCTTAGTTATGTAAATAATTTGTTTGTTAAGAATACATTTCTTATAATTTTCTTAACATGTAACAGCCAGGAACAGAAGACTATGGGTGTGGATACTTTATGTGGAAGGATGCTTTTCAAAACAAGCACTTTAGTCAAGCCTCTTCTTCAATGCAGTGCTCAAACTGCGTAGCTAAAGATAATAAGATTGACAAGCTTGAAACAAGAAACAAGATGCTATTGTCTCAAAACAAGATGTTGATGACAAGAATAAAGACGCTGGAGGCATCACTAGAATTGGCAAGGAATCCTGAGGATCACGCATGTCAGTCGGGTGTAATGCTCCATGAGCTTTTAGATGAGATAAATAATCTTCATGTGTAGTAGGTGTTATTGTTTTTAAATAATGTGTTAATGTTGTTGTTTAATTGAATATACAAATAACATAACATAAAAAACATAACAAATAAACACTACAAAAAACATTACCAAAAAAAAAATAAAAATAATAATAATAATAATAATAATAATAATAATAATAATAATAATAATAATATATAATAATAATAATAATAATATAATAATAATAAATAAACACTTCCAAAAATATTTAAAAAAAAAATGACAAAAGCACACCCTCCTTAGTAGGGAGGGTTTGCTTTGTAATTATAGGGAGGGTTATACATACACTCCCTATGGGCTATTTGTACAAACCAAGAAGCACATGGTACAACCGTTTGGAGCTTGCAATCATTGAAAACCCTCCTATAAGGGGGTCTTTATAAACAGCCCTATTATACATACCATCCCTATGAGTTATTTGTACAAATCACGAAGCACATGATACAACTGCCCGAAGCTTGCAATCATTAAAAATCCCCTGTAAGGGGTCTTATTGTAGGATTCTACGAAAAACCCTTGTAGTTAATCTTAATAATTAGTGATAACCTTGTATTGTCATTTAATAAAGCCCATTTTTGCTGGGAAATTTAAACTTTTCTATTATCGTTTATTAATATCACAATGCATTATATATATATATATGGTATACACCGAACTCACGATAATAATTCTCACGCAACAACACATTTTCACAAGCAACAACAAGTGATCATACTCACCTATTTATCATAATACATTTAACACAAAGTCAATTACATCAATACACTTAACACATCTATTATTTACACCAAATACACTAACTAAAACTTAATTACAAACATTAATACTAATCCTAAACTACCAGACCAACCGGACCCTTACTGTTCGGCCCACAAACTCCACCTAGCCCATCGAACTACACAGCCCAATCATCACACCACTTTATTTTTTTTTTCTTTCCCTTGCTTTCTTTCTTTAAACCCGATCGATATTACTCTCCAAAAAACCCGTTTGTATTTTTAAATATCGAACGTAACCTTTACATATTTTTATACTTTCGAGTGCACCACCCAACTAACTACCATAGTGCAAAAACACGGCTAGGAATATCAAGTATTAGCACAATAACGAAACCCATTTTGTTTGTCCCATTTTCGACTCAAGCATATAAAAATAAGTCACGAAACACAACCAATTCGCACCCCACTTTTTCCTATGACCTTTCAACTATATTCCTAACTTATTATGATAATTCAAATAAGAAATGAACCACAGTGAGGACATATAGCTCGCTAACATAAAACTTGTGCTAGTAACAAATGGGAACCGAATATAGAAACATTCCAAGAACTAGAATACAAAATCCCAGCTACCAACACTCATTTTACACACAATCTAGGACAGCAAACATACAGGTGTCCTCTTAAAATAGTATCCTCAATTATTAAGTCTCTTTGGTCAATGTAAAAGTGAAGATATTTCGTCTATAAATAGCATATTCAATCTTCCCCTTTACTCTACCTACCTATCCTTTTCTATCACCCTCAAAACATTCCCTAAATAGAATAAGAAGCTTTCTGTCGTGGGTTGGGAAGCAAAACCAGTTGGAGTCAAAGCGTACAAAACCTTTTCGAGTTGACTGACTTCTCTTGTGCCTCGTTCGATCAACCACAGTGCTCTTCACCATCTTTTCTAAGGTGTGGTATGAACCTTTCTCTTCATTCTTTACACATGGATATCACTCACACATCACTTGCATGCACTTGTTAAACTCGAACAAACTCTATCTATTTTGTAGCATGTAGTCGTTAGAATAAAGTAAAGGTTGATATGTTAAATTTGCTTACCTTAGAAATCACATGAGATCACCCAAGTACTCGACCACAGTTCATGCATCATTTTTTTCATTCGAACCTATAGCTTGTCACCTTTATGTTTTGCATGCATGAAATATTTAAGGAAAACCACATAAGATAACGAGTTTCCACTTGGAAACCTTAACAGTCAACTCACACACGCTACTCTCATAGTTAATAAGCTCACTTCATGCATCGTCAAAAATATGGACACTTTAATAAGCCACATACATACGCCAAGATAAACTCGAACTCAAACCCACACGAAAAACTGAGTAAAAAGGGTATCGAAAATATTATGAATTTTACTAGTTAAAAACTGGTTCGAGTTACCCACTTCATACTCGATTATTTTCGAAATCTTATACGTAACAAATAATTATTATCGCACGTCTCAAATCACGACCTAACTAACTCCAACTTCCATGACTTGTAACATTAACCATACACTCTCAACGACACTTAAAAAGACATGGTTCTTAAGCTACTCGACTAGTGTAAAAAGACTTAGAAAATATTTAACATATACCGGACCTAAAAACTATGCGACAAGGCTACAAACTATAAATATATTGTCGGATTTCTAAACACAACGCTTAGATATTTTTGTACAGCTCGATAGTACACCTAGCAAACTACATCTTTCGTGTTTCAACTTCGACCTTATGAGCCTCTTTACACGTTCGAATTAAAGCATTCTATGCGACACACGCTAGTACCTAAACCTTCAATTTCAGAAATTAAATATAACCATTCGGTTGGGCTTATTTAGAGTCCAACAAGATTTTGCGATAGGAAGGCCCAACAGGCCCATGTAATATGTTTTCAGAATCCTAAAAATAGCCCAAGTTTAAGCCCAAAACAGTTTACATGCCCCCGCCTATAGATTTATTAATGGGCCCTTAAGTAAATCGCTAAAAGCCCATTTACCTTTAAAATAAGCAATTAATCGAATAAGCAGTTAAAATAAGTTAAAAACTACTTAAATAAGCCTTAGAAAGAATCGCCATAATTTTCTTTGCCTTTTTGTCATTTTTGGACTAAAAATGTAACGCGACTTAACCAAAAGGACTAAAACTGCCAAACATTGAAACATACGGACTGAAGCTGTAAAAAAACAGTTTGTACAGGACTTGAAATGACCATTGAATAAACTCCAAGCCTTATATGGACATATGGACAATTATTGGACTATTTTGGACTATGGCCTTGACAAGGACTAACGACGTAACGCAAACCACGGTTAGGGTAAAAGATGTAAAATCTGGAAAGAACAAGGACCAACTGTTATAACTTGACATTCTTATTTTATTTTTCATTTTTGCACCACATCTTTACTTCATATGCATATTTGCACATTTTATTTACATATTAGTTAACTTTCGTTAGTTACTATAAATATTACGAGTTAACATCCATTTAATTCGTGCATTTATAGGATATCATAAATGGAAGTTAGGCATAAAATCCATAATCATTCTCCACCACTGTTATTCATCGTTCACCATTCACTTCACAAACACCACTAGTAAATAGTCAGATACTCAGACATTTATATATTTATCAGGTTCCGTATCGAAGTTGTTATAATTATCCCTGAGTTTACGTTCATTATCATCAGTAACGCTTAAGGTGAGTCATGGCCTCACTTTTTAACTTCTTTATATTTTTAAACTCCGTGAAGGGGATACATGCTATAAACAGATCACAAGTATTTTTCTGTATGCTACCTGACTTGATATATGCCTAAGTTACCTTATTGCCACAAGACCCTTTTATCATGAGCCATTAATCACTGCGGTGAACGCGAATATAATGAATAGATCTATTAGAGGCTGACGACCTATCCCACTAATACTTGGACGGAATGCTTTTTGCTAGTCGTATTAGTCGCGATGCATTATATTTGAGAGAAATAGGAATTGGCAAATCACCTATTACACGAGGGCAAAACCTTCATCATTAATTTGATGAACACCTCCGTTTATGCGGTACTTTGTTAACGTTTGCGTGTCATGAGACTTAGGGCAATATATGAACTGCGATATCAACTTTTAAATCGAACTGATATTTAAATTTCAAACTCCATGATTTCACTCAACATTATGTTGACTTTTAAGCATGTATCTCAGGAAACTAGTGGAGCAAGGCAAGGCATGGAGCAGGCGTACCCTATCCTAAATAATGGTGTAAAATAAAGTTGTAATTCAGTTAAAATGATGTTTCTTTGGAGAAACCTTAGCACTCTGATGTAACGCTTTGTAACTGAATTTGTATTATGGACCTATGTAAATTAAAAATGCCTTCTCAGGCTGTTTTTCTATGATTTTGTTTTCGATCCTCACGGTAACACCCAAATTAATCTTCCGCTGCTATATTTAAAATTTGGGGGTGTTACACATTGGCATCAGAGCTTCGGTTATAAACTGCCCCGGTGGGGATAACCAATGTTTTAAAAACCGGTTTTTTCGACGAACCGGATTTTTCACCGCGGCCGGTTGAACCGGTCGGACCGGTCAAACCGGCCGGTTCAACCGTTTGACCAGTCAAAAAAAAATTTTTTTTTTTTTAAAGAAAAAAATCAAAAGCGGTTGAATCGGACCGGTCGAACCGGAAAAACCGGCCAAAACGAGAAAAACCGGCCGGTTCTAAACAGTGAACGGGACCTATAAAAAACCGGGGTTTTTTAAACCGACTTCCAAAAAATTATCTGCATCATAACTTCCACTCGTTGGTCAAATGATTTCATTTCCCCACATTCACAAAACAACAAAAAAACACAATTGCATGACTTAAAAATGTCGACCAGTAGTTTTCATATCAATTTTATTTAAGGATTTATTCTTTCTAGTTGGTGAAGTGGAAGAATTTAATATTTCAAAATTTCCATCACTTTTTGTACAAGCAAAACCACAAGAGAATAATGTACTTAAGATCCCTTGACGAGAGGTTTTATTTGTTTATTTTTAAGTGGACAAGAAGTTTTGGGTATTATCGTTAATGGGAAGGGATCAACCGATCAGTTGAGAAAAAAAAACTAAAATAAGAAGTATAGTAGATACACATTTCAAATAATTGGAAAAAGTTTACGGAGAAATGCATCTACTTTTGTAGGTGCATCTGAAATGCGTGGTTGTGATTTCTTCTCACCACTCTCATTTTATTTTTTCTTCTTATTTGATCTAACTCATTATCATAAAACGTGAAGCTTCATTCGAATAAAATGTGGAAAACTAGAAGGGGGGGGGGGGTTGAATAGTTTTACTTCTTTTTAAATTTTATTTTGAAAACTTTTGTTTACTTTTAAAAACTTCTAATTGAGTTTATATGAAAAATGATACTTGAACAATATTATTAATTATATGTGTATCCTTTTAGATTTGTTATAAAAGTTTTCTTTTTATGAATAGAGTTTTAAATTGATCTTTATGTGAAATCAACTTGTAATTAATACTAACAGTTATATATGCCTATATGTATGAAAGTAATGACGATATAAAGAAATAAGTAAGAGATGGAAAGATCAAACCGAGACACGAGGGATTTATAATGGTTCGGCTACAAGGACACCTTCCTTGCCCTACTCCACTCCCCGAGCACACCTTGCTCGAGAGTTTTCTTCACTACTTCAACAACCTCCCTTATGGCGGAGAAAACCTTACATACTTTCGCTCTCACCGGTTTAACGACACAAAGCTAAATGTCGGGTTCTAATCGTAGCTAGAACCAATCTCACAACTTCAATCACAACTTGTTCACGACTTATTCACGACTTCTTCACGACGGCTTCACGACTTCAACACAACGGCTTCACGACTTCTACAAGACGACTTCACAACTTCTAAGCTACGGCTTCACGACTTCTACACAACAACTTCACACCTTCTAAGCTACGGCTTCACGACTTCTACATGAGGACTTCACAACTTCTAAGCTACGGCTTCACGACTTCTACATGACGACTTCACAACTTCTAAGCTACGGCTTCACGACTTCTACATGACGACTTCACAACTTCTAAGTTATGGCTTCACGATTTCTACACCACGGCTTCACAACTTCTACACCACGGCTTTACAACTTCTACATGACTTCTTTACACCACAACTACTTATACACCTTCTTCACTACTTACACACTACACTAATCTAATCATTTATGTTCACACCTACTATACACACCTTATACACAAATGAATGAATGATTTACAAACTTTACTAAACTAACAACTTAAGTAACAAGATGATACTAAGTTGTAATACTTCTAGTCTTGATTGATAGAAGTATTCTTCTTTTTCACAAGGATGGTAGAAGCTTGGATCACTTGAAAACCAATGCTTAAGAATCTATGATCAAAGGATTTTGGAAAGGATTTAGAAAGAAAAGAGGAGATTTAGAACAGAATGTTTGAGGTGCAAAAGGTAAGAAAAAGTCCAGGGAAAGTCCAGTATTTATAGGCAAATCTGGACAGCTGGAGGAGCGGGGCGGTCCCTTAAATAGGGGGCGGTCCCCTTAAAATTAAGGGGGCCGCCTTGTA
The DNA here is from genome assembly GCA_021014915.2 of Artemisia tridentata subsp. tridentata. Taxonomy (NCBI): domain Eukaryota; kingdom Viridiplantae; phylum Streptophyta; class Magnoliopsida; order Asterales; family Asteraceae; genus Artemisia; species Artemisia tridentata. Next base: position 182,882,071 of record CP139509.1, on the reverse strand, counting down.
TATTTAAGGGGGCCGCCCATCTGACCGTTGCCCAGATTTGTCTTTTTGTGGGAAAGGTTTTTCTGGAACATTTTTACCATTTTTGGTTGAAAATTTGAATTCATAATTTTATAAAAGATTAAACATTTTTATTTAATACCAAAAATGATTTTCTAAAAGATATAAAATGTTTTGGGTCATTTTATAAAAAATCTAGTGATTAAGAAAATTTTCCTTTGATCATATAATGCATTAAGCATTTGTTCATTCATACCTTAAGTGATTAAGTTGTAGAAATGAATATTTCCAACTAAATACTTGTTTACTTAATAAGTTTATGTTTGATGAGTTTACATTTTGTGATCATCAAAACATAGAGATATGAATAAGTATTGATAATGTTTTTAAGCATTATTTATATCAACAATCTCCCCCTTTTTGATGATTACAAAACTTAAACTCATTAAATCCAAAACATTATTTTTGGACAAGTATTTAGTGAGTTTATATTCACTTCTCCCCCTTTTTGTAGAATCAAAAAGGTTATGCCGACAAGTTTTATAAATAAAATTTGACGGGACGAGAACTCCCCCTTGATGTGTACTCCCCCTCGTTTGAGGGCACCAAGGAATCGAGATATGGAATACTTGCAAGAAAAATATTAGAAGCACAAGCATATATGTAGCATAGTATAATAGCATGGCAATCAAAATATTAGAAGAACAAGCATATATGTAACATATTATAATATCTTAGCAAACAACTATTAATGACATGAACCAAAACATACATTAATTCAAAATGATTATGTGGAAAACATAATCATTAATACAACATTTATTATGCTTAGAGCATACAATAGGTAGAAAATTCTAATTTGCCAAAGAGAGCCATCGGACTTGCTTGCAACATAAAAACTTGGACTATTTTGTTTGAGAAAATATAAGCATATAGTATGCTTGGATGGTTGATGGTGGAGTGTTTGAAATTAAGGTGGTTAAGTGAGGGTAAAAATGATGGATTAATGGAGGTATGTTTTTGGGTGCATGGATGTTGGAGAGTTTGGTGGTGGAGATATTGGAGGTGAAGAGTTTGGAGAAGAAGATGTTGATTGAGGGTTTTGATGTTGTTCAAGTGAGGGTGTTGGATGAGATTTAGTGAGAAGATACTCAATCCAAGTGAGGTGCTCATGCAAAGCAATGGTTTGTTTTTGGAGAAAGATGCAACAAGGACAATTGTTGACATGTTTCTTAATTTGACTCAAGTTGTGGGGTGATGATGGAGAGCTAGATGGAGGTTTATCTAAGTTGCTTTGAGCAAGGTGTAGAGCAAGAAGAGCACTAAGCTCATGGGCTTCCTTGAGTTCTTCAATGACCTTCAAGTGTTTGGTGGAAGGTAATGATGGTGGAGTGTGGTTGATGGTTGGGATGAATGTTTGGACATGTAACTTAGGAGCAACATGTGAGATGGTAGGAGGTGGTGGTGATACTCTTGGTGGTGAAGACATTTGTGAGCTTGGGTAATCATAAGTCGATGAGGATGGAAATGTTGAAGAAGAGGGTATTCCAAGAGTGATGAGTGTTTTGGATGGTACATTGGTAGGTTGAATGAGATGTGAGGTGTTGTGAATGAGATTGGGATTGTTGTTTTGGGATTGATCTTGCTCTTCATATGACTCATGTGGGTGTGATGAAGGTGTATTTATGGAAGTAAGAATGGATGATTGGTTATGTTTGTGAAAGGGTTCATTTGGATGATCATGAGACTTAGGTGTTGGTTGATTTGGGTGAGTATGAGGTTTAGGTAGTGGTTGATTTGGGTGAGTATGAGGTTTAGGTATTGGTTGATTTTGAACAACACCATTTGTTGAGTTGGAGTTATGACAAGTGTCAAGCTTCCGTCTCTAAACGGGCCTTACGGAGATTTTAGCAACTCATGAAGGCTTGGATCATGGGTTGTTGGGAGATGACATGTTTGGATGGATGAGCATTAATGATTGAGAGGGGTATTAATAGTGTAGAAATGATGTGGTTGAGGAAGGCAAATTTTGGTGTGAGGTTTAGGAAAAAACATGTTCGTGAGTTTTGGGAAGTGTAGGATAAAATGGGCTAAAAAGTGAAAGAGAAAACAATAACCTGGACCAATCAGATGGCCGGTCCCCTTAAATAAGGGCCGGTCCCCTTAATAATTAAGGGGGCGCCCATCTGATGATTCCCAGGTTGCCGGAAATGGGTTTTTGGCAGAAATTTGTAGATAAGGTTGTGTTTTTTGGGTTTAGTTTCAAGCAAGTCCAATCTCTTTGAGGCAATTTATCATTTAATAACTTATGTATGCAAAGCATGTTTCATAAGGACATTAAGCACTTCTATCTAGCATGCAACCTACTTATTAAGCAAGTAATATATATAAATTTATGGACAAGAAACATGATACCAAGTAATTCCTAATATGATTTTTAGGGAGATGGGTTTAAGTTAATGAATCCTAATGAGTGTCTATGTGCAAAGCAATGGGGAATTGTGATAGCATGGACTTCTAGACTTGTACCAAGCAAGATCTTAATGAGAAAACTATGGTTTTTCAGATTTGATTTAGTTTACTTATAAATGTCATATACATAAATATAGATGACAAATATGAGATCACCATGCATGATTTAAATAAGTGTTTTTGGCATTATTCAACAATGTTTGAGAGTAGGTTTTTATGTGGATGTGAAAAATATTTTAATGAAATAGTTTTCGTTTTATTTCAAAATGTTTTTATGAGGAAAGAAAACATATTTTTCCAATCTTTGGTTTTGATAAACACGTAATTATGGACACAAGTTTGGAAGAAATGTAGGATGGTGAAACATGTTAAATAGAAAGGTGTCATAATCTTTTGAAAAATCATTTTTCCAAAATGTGAAGTTTTTGCATATTTAAAAACAAATCCCATTAGTTATGGGTTTAAAAATAGTGGTTATAAAAGATCTCATGCTCAAAGGGTATTGGTTAAGTCTATTGTCACATGCTACCCTTTTCTATATATCCTATGGCATTTAGGCATGTATTATGACTAAATACAAAAATACATCATATCAGAATAGTTAGAGAAAAACAAAAATTATTATAATAACTATGCATTCAACAACTAAGCAAATAATTACGAAGGCATGCAATCAAATCACATAGGAGCAAGTAAACATCTAGAAATTTAATATATGCAAGATGACATAAATCTATAAATGAAAAGCTCTAATGAAAAACAAAGTTCATAAAAGTAAACTAACATTAGGTATATTTAGGAAGAATAATGTAATCAAGTTGGAGAATGAGTATGAGACTATTACTAGTGGTGCTCAATTCAGGCTAAACACGACCATTTTTTTTACGGGTTACACACACCCAACTTCTCACATAGAAGCAATTCAACCGTTAGGTCAAATTGAATTTCTAGTCAATAGATTCTCCAGTAGTCATTCTCTTACTAGAAGAAATTAATTTCCTAAATTTACCTATCGAAGAATACCAAATATGAAGTTTGCTTGGTTCACTAATTAAGTTCCTAAATTTCTAGTCAATATAACCTGACATCTCTAGCACGTTTGATGTCGCATACTTATCTATCTTGATGCCATAGTCTACAAGAGGTTGTATCATCCATAGTTTTCTAACGCGAGAAATCTAATCTTACTTCTATGTTAATGATTTATCCACTTAGCTTAATTCACTTCATCACCAAGAGTTTTCTAATAGTGGACATAGAAGATTTCCATTTTAAATTTGAGAAGGCTAAATGAGTTCGACAGTGAATACTTCATTTAATACTTAGAAGGCTAACTAAAGGGTTTCTAATTTATTAAATCGTAAAAGTAATATAGCTAAAAGTGTAAAGGCAATGCAACCTATCAAACCAAACATATCCTAAGGCAATACTATATGCATGAAGTAATTACTCACGAAATTTAAAAGGAGAACTTACCTTATATCCAGCTTTTCTTCATAACATCCAGGATAGTAGACGAAGTAGTGAATGATAGGTGAGTCTTCAAGATAACCAAGGTATGACGGTATATCATAGCGGACTACTAATGCCTTATTAGATCATAGCGGCTTGACCCGAACATGTCTTGTACTAGACTCATTTGATGTCTTAGCCTTGATGCATATAACGTCTTTTGTTGAGACTTTCTCATCTTCATTGCAACCGCATCATGCTTTATCAAAAAGTATGGATAGTAATCTTCTTCCTCGTCTGTGTCACTCCATGATTTTGGATTGAGTTCACTTCGGAGTTGATTCATGTAGTCTTCGTCATTAATACCTGTTGGGAATTATGATATGTATCAAGAGCAGACAACTTAGGTCTGGTAGTTTATCTAAGTTAGGTCTGTTTGTGTTATTAGGTCTGGTAATGTAATGTTAAGTCTGGTAGCATGTTTAAGTCTGGTTGACTTGTAAAGTTAAGTCTGGTCGTGAAGTTAGGAAAGTCTGTTAGAGTTATGTTAGGAAAAGATACAATGCGTGTATGTATCTTTATAGAAGATTTGTGTATATCTTCTGTGTCGGCTAGGGTTTCCTTGTGTTATAAAAGGATCCCTAAAGATTGTTAGTTCGTGTGTGAGTTGTACGAGTTCACTATTGTGATTATAATCAATATACGAAGTTAGTGATATCTCTGCTTGTGTTCTTAATTGTTCTTGTTAAGATTCCGCATTAACAATAACAATCACCTAGGGTTTCTCACTTAGATTGGTTCGGATTTATCCTAACCATCTACTAGGTATTCAAGACTACTTAGTGATCCATATACAATTTGTAGACCAACAAGTGGTATCAGAGCAAGGAGAGAGACTCTGAATTCGAAGAACACTAAATCTCAAAAACCAAATTCTCACTCAAATCACCCTACACAATGTCTGAATTCGATAAGCCTGTTAACACTGAAACTTTCTCAATCCATAACAGTGAGGATGAGAAATCAAACCATGAAGATGAAGGAAAAACCGATACCAGTAACTCCCAATCACAACAACAACCCATCCCTTCCACAACCACAATCTCAAACATAAAACTTCCATTACTGAAGAGAGAAGAGTATGATATATGGGCCATGGAGATGGAACATTATCTGGAATACATTGATAGCGATGTATGGAAGGTGATTCAAAAGGGAAATTCTAAGAAGAGAATTTCACAAGGGAATGATGGGCAGCTCAGAATAATGCCACCAGTATCTGCAGAGGAGATTAGGGCTGTGGAGAAGGAAAAGAAGGCCAGAACCTTGCTTCTTATGGCTATTCCTAAGGAGCATCTACAAAGGTTTCATGGCATTCTTGATGCAAAGGAGATGTGGGAAGCTATCAAGAAACGATTTGGAGGTAATGCTAACTCCAAGAAGATGCAAAAGGCTGTTCTTAAACAGCAATTTGAAACATTCAGTGTTTCAAAGACTGAAGGTTTGGAGAAGGGCTATGACAGATTTCAACATCTGTTAACACAACTGGAAGTTCATGGTGCAGCAGTCTCAAATGAGGATGCAAATCACAAATTCCTTAGATCTTTACCATCAGAATGGGGCAATGTATCTGTGGCGATGAGGATTAAGGAGGAAGTAGATTCTATGACACCTGATGACCTATACAATAATCTTAGGATGTTTGAAAGGGACATCAGTAACAACACTCAGGCTTCAACCAGTTCATCAAATGTTGCTTTTGTGTCACAAAACAAAAGCAGTACTTACAAGGTTAAATCTGGTGGTGTTAGGTCTGGTAACTATGAAACTCCTTCAAGTGAAAGGTCTGCTTCAAGTTTTACTGATGAAGTGATACATTCTTTCTTTGCCAACCAAACTGAAGATGAAAGCTTTATTAGTGAAGATCTTGAACAGATTAATGATGCTGAAGTTGAGGAGATGGACATAAAATGGCACATTGCCATGGTTGCTTTAAGGGTCAAACGATTTCAGAAGCAATATGGTAGGACTATCAACTTCAACAACAAATCACCAGTGGGATACACAAAGAGGACTGTTGAATGCTACAACTGTCACAAGCATGGACATTTTTCAAGAGATTGTCCAGAGAAGAAGTCTGCTGATGGGAAAAGAGATGATGATGGGAAGATGGAAAAGAATCAGATGAGCCTGCTGACAATGAAAGCTGGAGGAGTCAACTGGGGTGAGCATCCAAGAGTAAATGAGGAGTCTGATCATGCTCTCATGGCCATTGGTAATGAGGTATCATTATGCTCTAAATTATGTACTGACTCATATAATCATGTTAAGGCTTTGTGTGATGAGCAGCAAGAACAAATAGGTGATCTAGAAGTAAATTTATTAGCACATAAAAATGCTGTAAAAACTTTAGAGGCACAAAAGGTCACCCTTCAAAACCAACATGCTGCTTTAAATGAAAAACTATACTTTCAAGCTAATAAGATATACGAACAAGATGAGAAGCTTAAAAGGTATAGACAGTTAGGACTTAAAATTCAGAAGGAAAGGGATGAGCTGAGAAAAAGAGTAGATCAATGGAACAGTTCAAATAATAACCTGTTTAAGTGTTGGGATTCTCAAATTAAGTCAAATAAAAAATGTGGCTTAGGATATGAGGAAAATGAGAGTAGGGCTATAATTAAGAATAGAGAAGAGGACTATGCTGATAAGCCTTTGTATAATAGGTTTGTTAAGACTGGTGACTTTAAGGGAGTACCACCACCTTTGAGTGATGACTATACTCCTCTTGAAAAAGAAGAGTTGGATGATTCACTCTTTGTGTATGGTAAGAAAGGTCCTCAAGTGCCTGAACCAACCACCTCAGAGGACAAATCCAGTAGGTATTCTTCTTGTCAATCCAATGACTCTGAAGGATCTATTGATGGTTCCTCTGATCACTCTAAGTCTGAGTCAAATAATGAGGAAAAAGAGAATCCTGAACCTAAGGTTGTTGAGAAGTGTGAACCTGTTGTTACTAAACCTGTAGTGACTGAACAAAAGGCTGAGACAGTTAAACCTAGTTGTGTCAATCACATAAAATCTCCTAGGGAATCTGTTAAAATGAATGAGTCACCTAGAAGCAATAGTGTTCACAGAGAAAGTAGGAGTAGTTATACTTATGCTCCTAAAAGATGCTTTGTGTGTGGAAGTTTGAGTCATTTAATAAGAGATTGTGACTTCCATGAAAAGAGAATGAAAAGAGAGGCTGAACAAAAGAGAATGAATGTTAATAAGGTCCATGGTTCAAATAAACCAGTTTGGAATAATGCTAGAAGAATTAATCATGCCAACCAGTTTGTTCCCAGACCTGTCCAACTAAATAACACTACCAGACCTAACTCTTGTGTTAGTTCTGGTAGACCAAATTTTGGGTCTGGCTACAGAAACTTTAATGTGAATAGGCAAAATGTTAACTTTATGAGGCCTAAAGTGAATACTGGTTATGTTAATTCTGTGAGACCTAATGTGAACTCTGGTTTTGTGAGACCCAAACAACCTTTTCAAAAACCTCAGGTGAATGCAAATTTTCAAAGAAATAATTTTTATAAAGCTCATTCACCTGTAAGGAGATAAACAAATTCAAGTAGGGGTTCTGCTGATAATTTCTCTGAGTGCTGGGCTTGGAATCCATTTAAAAATGAATTTACCTATAAGTCCAAACATGGTTTCACTGGAGCAAGTTCATACAAGACCTATAAGTATGTTGCTCCACAGAAAGGACTCAAGCCCACTCAGGCCTGGGTTGTTAAGAAAAACTGATCTTCTTTCTTAACTTTGTATAGTTTGTATATTTGTTTGTTCTTAATCTTGCTACTTTTCTTGGTTATTCTTATTTTCAGTAGTTAATTTGTTTTCTACTTTCTATAATATGTATGTTTTTGGTATTTTGTGCTTAACTTTGTTTTGCAGTTGTTAGCTCTTCTCTATTGCAAGTAATTCATATGTGGAAAATTAAAACATCAGAACCAAAGAGCTTTTTATTTATTAACAAGAAATTGCATTCTAGGATGCAAGTTACAATGCTTCATAAGACAAAAGCTTTAACACAAACCAGCTAAACATTACCACCTACACTTTCTGTTTCCCTTTGCCCATGAAGTCAGGAATGGTCTTCTTGGCTCCTCTGCCACCAAACTGATTCCATGCTTTTGGGCATGGAAGTGCAAGAATCAAGCTGCTTGGTGGGGGACGTGGCACAGAACCACTTCTCAGGGAAGGCACAATCTTCGAAGGAAAGGTCTCTTCATCATCTTTGGAGGGGTCTTCTTCTTTAGCACTTTTATCATCTACATCAGAAGGGGGAATTGGTCTTGAAGTCTTTGGTGCTTCATTGTCTGGTTCCTTTTCAGTAAGATCATAAGCAGCTAGCCATTGTTTCAGAGTTGATTCTCTTAATGTCTTGTTTCTTGTGATTGATGAATACCCTGGTGGGAAGTATCCACCCCATCCTCCTGATGATGTATCAGAAGATGAGTCATTTGGATCCCAAGAAGAATCGGATGAAATCTCTATGGTTTTTAAGTTGGATGGATCCATTATGCTTATAAGGTTTTATTTTGGTTTGTGATGGTTTTTGTGATAAAACAATGGGTGGTTGTATAGGGAAAATCAATGTTTAATGTCTTTTAATGCTCGGTTGGTGTATGAGTTAATACTTGCAGGGAAAGAGTTATTAATTGTGTTTTTGGAAAGTTGACCACAGGTTTTACTTTGATTAAGTGATAAAAAAAAAAAAAAAAAAAAAAAAAAAAAAAAAAAAAAAAGGGGATTTACACTTAAGGGGAGGTAATGTACATTTAAGGGGAGGCAAATGTACAAGTTTTACATATTTTTAAATCGGGTAAACTTAAGTGTTAAATCTGGTAGCTCATGTGTCTTGCAAAAATTGGTTTTTGTCTCCTCTTTCTTGTTGTTTCAACTAATTCTTGCAGAAAAGATTGGAATGAGGTGATGCAAAGCCTTGCATTCGCTATATTCAGTGTGTAAGTTCACTCTCTTGGTTAGGTCTGGTAAGCTTATGATTCGGCCTGGTTGACCATTTTAGGTCAGGTAGTGTTAATTTTATGACCGTTAGATCTGGTCAGAGTAAATAAAGATTTTACTAATATATTACCGTTGCACTATTTTCGGTAAAACAAGATATTTATGAAGTATATAAGATTAAAATTTGATATTATTTATCTTCTTTTATTCTTTATTTGCTTCCAAATTTAAATCATCTTTATTTTTCTCGACTCTGTTTCTACGCAAATATTTTTCAAAACCCTACCTTTCTTATCAACCAGACCTAAATCATTAACTCATCCATGGCTAATCTCAAGTTTGTGGACAAGCATAATCAAGTTGGTTTCTTGAAGAAGCCAGATCAAAGTGCAGGTTTCGAGCAGATTGTGGATTTCCTAAAAGAAATATTGCTTTCAAGGTAGAAAGGCTAAAGAGGCTGAACTGGTCATTGAACCTGATAAAGTGATTGATATACAACCTGAAGCTGGAAAGTCAACAGAAGAAGTGCAAGATGAAGTAATAAAGCCTATTGTGTTTCAAAGAAGAAAAGGTTTGGAAAGGAAAAGTAAATCCAAGAAAGTGATTGTTGAAGAGGAATTAGATGAAGAACCTTCATCTGAAGGAGCCACAATGGGGACTATTGAAAGCACAAAGGAACCAACTAAGGTTGTCAAGTATCAACTAATTATGACTGGTGAGAGGGCTGCATATCAAATAATAAGGGAAGATAATTCTGACATTGTTTATATGAATTTTGCTGGAATTTTAAATGATGTGAATAGGGAGGATCTTCAAGAACTTTATCAGTTGGTGAACATTAAATATGGAGATCATCCACCTGAAGATGAATTTGAAAGAGTCTTTTGGGGAAATTTGAAGGTAATGTTTGAGCCACCAACTGAGTCTGATATAGTGTGGAAACTTCTTGAAGAGCAAAACATTGTCAGCTGGAGATATTTTCATACCTGCAAGGTACATTGTGTTTCATTAAAGAATGTTGATATTTATATGCTTGCAGAGGTGGAATATCCTTTATCATCAAGTGTTTGCAAGGAAATGATGAGCAAAAAGTTATATGCTAGTAAAAAGGATGAAGGATATGAGATGTTATTGGATTTGATTAAGAAGCAGTCTTTGAAGGATGTAGCCTAAGAGTGTTTGAAAGAATTTTCACAAGTTGTTGAGTGAGACTATTGGAACTTCTCACTTGGTGGAGGGGCTTTGCACTAACACATCAAAAGGTTATCAGTCCACCTTGTCTCATCAACATAAGGACTGGCTAATCCTGAGCAAACGGCTAACAGGTAAAGATTGACCAAATCCGTTTATGGCTGACAATTTGCCAAAAATTGTATGGTATTCAACTCACCATATCTAAGATAAGTGAAGAGTTGGCTAGCCCACAAGGTTATGGCTTGTGGTAAAGGCTGTGGAAAACCATAAATGGTAATCAATTCACCATGATGAGGTGCTTTTCCATCAAAGAATTGACTAGTTCAGAAGCAAACGGCTTTTGGTAAAGACTTAACAAATCCGTTGATAAGCTGATGATTTGCTAAAAATCATATGGTTATCAGTGTACCATGGTCTTACACACCAAAACATTTGGCTACTCCAGTAGTGATGGCTATTGGTAAAGAGACATCAAATCCATTAAATTTCAATGATTCACCTCTCACAGGAGTTAACACACCTGGAAGTGATGAGAATTGATATGAAACTTAATATGAATTGATGTACATATAGTCAATGTTGCTGCAAAGACCATATCAGAAGAGCTTATAAAGATTCAAGCTGCTAGAAAGGAACAAGACCTAAATACAGTTCAAAGTGTTCAAGATTCAATCCTCAGAAGGCTTAATCAGAAGAACTTGAAGTTCATGGAGCATGAAGATCAAGTTAGGGGAGGATTGTTGGGAATTATGATACGTATCAAGAGCAGACAACTTAGGTCTGGTAGTTTATCTAAGTTAGGTCTGTTTGTGTTATTAGGTCTGGTAATGTAATGTTAAGTCTGGTAGCATGTTTAAGTCTGGTTGACTTGTAAAGTTAAGTCTGGTCGTGAAGTTAGGAAAGTCTGTTAGAGTTATGTTAGGAAAAGATACAATGCGTGTATGTATCTTTATAGAAGATTTGTGTATATCTTCTGTGTCGGCTAGGGTTTCCTTGTGTTATAAAAGGATCCCTAAAGATTGTTAGTTCGTGTGTGAGTTGTACGAGTTCACTATTGTGATTATAATCAATATACGAAGTTAGTGATATCTCTGCTTGTGTTCTTAATTGTTCTTGTTAAGATTCCGCATTAACAATAACAATCACCTAGGGTTTCTCACTTAGATTGGTTCGGATTTATCCTAACCATCTACTAGGTATTCAAGACTACTTAGTGATCCATATACAATTTGTGGACCAACAATACCTTCATTAAAAACATTTGAACTAGTAGCACATGTATCTATTTTATCTAAATGTTTCTCTATTAAATTTTCTAGGACAACTAATTCATGTACAAGATTAAATTCCTCATATTTGGCTTGACATTTTTCTTGATGAAAGTTTAAGAAATTTTTCCAAATATCATTAGCCGTTTGACAGAAGAATATTCTTTCATATTCAACTCTCGGCAAGGCTTTATAAATAATTATTTTAGCTTTATTATTTTTGTCATCCTTTGTTTTGAAACAATCATTTTGACTTTCAAACTCCGTTTTTGCTTGACTTTCAAAATCCGTTTTTGTTTGACTTTCAAAATCCGTTTTTATTTGACTTTCAAAAACCATTTTTGTTGCTTGAAAATCACCAATCGAAATGACATGCCAAAGATCTAGATCAATTGATTTCACATAATTTTCAAATTTATTTTTTCATTCAAGAAAAGTATAGTTTTCAAATAGCGGTGGTTTTTGCATAAATTCCCCTTCTAAATATTTTTTGAATTCCATAGATCGATTCAAGTTTTTAAAATACAGTATATTTTAAAAATCTTGTTTGACGTGGCTCTTGATACCAATTGTGGAAAACTAGAAGGGGCGGGGGTTGAATAGTTTTACTTCTTTTTAAATTTTATTTTGAAAACTTTTGTTTACTTTTAAAAACTTCGATTTGAGTTTATATGAAAAATGATACTTGAACAATATTATTAATTATATGTGTATCATTTTAGATTTGTTATAAAAGTTTTCTTTTTATGAATGGTGTTTTAAATTGATCTTTATGTGAAATCAACTTATAATTAATACTAACAGTTATATATGCCTATATGTATGAAAGTAATGACGATATAAAGAAATAAGTAAGAGATGGAAAGATCAAACTGAGACACGAGGGATTTATAGTGGTTCGGCTACAAGGACACCTTCCTTGCCCTACTCCACTCCCCGAGCACAACTTGCTCGAGAGTTTTCTTCACTACTTTAACAAGCTCCCTTATGGCGGAGAAAACCTTACACACTTTCGCTTACACCGGTTTAACGACACAAAGCTAAATGTCGAGTTCTAATCGTAGCTAGAACCAATCTCACAACTTCAATCACAACTTGTTCACGACTTCTTCACGACGGCTTCACGACTTCAACACAACGGCTTCACGACTTCTACAAGACGACTTCACAACTTCTAAGCTACGGCTTCACGACTTCTACACAACAACTTCACACCTTCTAAGCTACGGCTTCACGACTTCTACATGAGGACTTCACAACTTCTAAGCTACGGCTTCACGACTTCTACATGACGACTTCACAACTTCTAAGCTACGGCTTCACGACTTCTACATGACGACTTCACAACTTCTAAGCTACGGCTTCACGACTTCTACACCACGACTTCACAACTTCTACACCACGGCTTTACAACTTCTACATGACTTCTTTACACCACAACTACTTATACACCTTCTTCACTACTTACACACTACACTAATCTAATCACTTATGTTCACACCTACTATACACACCTTATACACAAATGAATGAATGATTTACAAACTTTACTAAACTAACAACTTAAGTAACAAGATGATACTAAGTTGTAATACTTCTAGTCTTGATTGATAGAAGTATTCTTCTTTTGCACAAGGATGGTAGAAGCTTGGATCACTTGGAAACCAATGCTTAAGAATCTATGATCAAAGGATTTTGGAAAGGATTTAGAAAGAAAAGAGGAGATTTAGAACAGAAGGTTTGAGGTGCAAAAGGTAAGAAAAAGTCCAGGGAAAGTCCAGTATTTATAGGCAAATCTGGACAGCTGGAGGAGCGGGGCGGTCCCCTTAAAATTAAGGGGGCCGCCTTGTATATTTAAGGGGGCCGCCCATCTGACCGTTGCCCATATTTGTCTTTTTGTTGGGAAGGTTTTTCTGGAACATTTTTACCATTTTTGGTTGAAAATTTGAATTCATAATTTTATAAAAGATTAAACATTTTTATTTAATACCAAAAATGATTTTCTAAAAGATATAAAATGTTTTGGGTCATTTTATAAAAAATCTAGTGATTAAGAAAATGTTCCTTTGATCATATAATGCATTAAGCATTTGTTCATTCATACCTTAAGTGATTAAGTTGTAGAAATGAATATTTCCAACTAAATACTTGTTTACTTAATAAGTTTATGTTTGATGAGTTTATATTTTGTGATCATCAAAACATAGAGATATGAATAAGTATTGATAATGATTTTAGGCATTATTTATATCAACATAAAAGTCTGGTGAGATTATTTTATTATTATTTTATTTTTTGGTAAAATTTTTTTACCCTAATAAAGTATATTAATCAACCAATAAAAGTCTTTGAGATTTTGAAAATAATATGTGACAAAATATTCAAAAATTTAAGAGTAAATTGCAAAAATCGACCCTGTGGTTTGGCCAAATTGCACGTTTGGTCCGTACTGTTCATTAAGTGCAAAAAACGTCCAGATTTGGCACTGTTACATTCAGTTTTGGTCCCCCATGTTAACGCCGGTTAAGTGAGTTCCGTTAAGTGACACTGTTTAATTCACTTTAGATCCCCCATGTTACACGTTAGTCCCTTAAGCCAGAAATCGTTGCAGCGCCCGTCCTTTTTTTGGAAAATTATTTTTTTTTAATTCGAATTTTTTTAAAAAAATTCGAAAAAATTTATATAAATTCGAAAAAACTTATAAAAATTCGAAAAAAACTAATAAAAATTTTTATAAGTTTTTTGAATTCGAAATTTTTTTAAAAATTCGAAAAAATTTATAAAAATCCGAAAAAATTATAAAAATTCGAAAAAATTTATGGAAATTTGAAAAAAATTATAAAAATTCAAAAAATTTATAAAAATTTGAAACATATAAAAATTCGAAAAAAATTATAAAAATTCAAAAAAATTTATAAAATTTTTTATAAGTTTTTCGACTTCGAAATTTTTTTAAAAATTTGAAAAAATTTATAAAAATCCGAAAAAATTATAAAAATTCGAAAAAATTTATAAAAATTGATAAAAATTCAAAAAATATAAAAATTCAAAAAAAAATTATAAAAATTCAAAAAAATTTATAAAAATTCAAAAAATTTATTAAAATTTGAAAAAACTTATAAAAATTTGAAAAAAATTATAAAAATTCGAAATTGTATAAGTAGTTTCGAATTTTTATAAACTTTTTGATTTTTTATAAATTTTTTCGGATTTTTATAAATTTTTTTGAATTTTTATATTTTTCGAATTTTTATAAGTTTTTTCGAATTTTTATAAATTTTTTGAATTTTTATAAATTTTTTCAAATTTTTATATTTTTTTTTTGAATTTTTATATTTTTCGAATTTTTATAAATTTTTTAAATTTTTATAAATTTTTTCGAATTTTTATAATTTTTTCGGATTTTTATAAATTTTTTCGAATTTTTAAAAAAATTTCGAATTCAAAAAACTTATAAAAAATTTTATAAGTTTTTTCGAATTTTTAAAATTTTTTCGAATTTTTTAAAAAATTTCGAATTCAAAAAAAAAAAAAAAAAAAAAAAAAAAAAAAAAAAAAAAAAAAAAAAAAAAAAACAAATTTTCCAAAAAAAATGACGGGCGCTGCAACGATTTCTGCCTTAAGAGGCTAACGTGTAACATGGGGGACCTAAAGTGAATTAAACAGTGCCACTTAACGGAACTCACTTAACCGGCGTTAACATGGGGGACCAAAACTGAATGTAACAATGCCAAATCCGAAAGTTTTTTGCACTTAATGAACAGTACGGACCAAACGTGCAATTTGGCCAAACCACAGAGACGATTTTTGCAATTTACTCAAAATTTAATTAGCAAAGTAAGAACAAATTGAAATTTTCTATCAAGCCAATATTAGCTGCCTTGTGGTTAGATACACTTAGAGCACTTGGTATAGTGACCTTGGGTTAACTCATAACACAGTGTCACGTCAGCTTCACATCAGCTTTAACATTTCAACCTTAACACCAAAAAACACCCTTTATCATAACTCAACCATAACACCACATTTTAGGCCCCACTTTTCTTTTAAAATTTATAAATTACAATTTAAACCCTTTAACTAATATTTTCATTCATAACATCACCTCATAAATATTAATTCATTCATTAAAGTCTATTACAAATAGAAACATATGAAAATAAAAACATATGGAAATTTAAAAACATACGGAAAACATAAGAATTACAAATAATTATTCATCTTCTTCTTGCTCTTGTTCTTGTTGTCATTGAAGATGTTTTTGTCAAAGATGTTCCTTAATGTCTTGTTGGAGACTAGTATGCGTTTTCCTGTCGCGTATTTCTTTTGCCTTTCGACGATGGACATCACATCTGTCGACCCCCTATCTTTCCACATATGTGGTACCGGATGTAACACCCCGTGCCCGCTTATACTAAAAACTTTGACTTTTGACGCGGAAACATTTGACTAAAACGGACTCATACAAATTCTTCAATTAATAACCAGAACTTATAACATTTAACCCTTTAAAAATACTTGCAAGAACGTATACTTGAAAACCCTTCAAAACATTTCACACAATTCTATTAACACTACCAAACAGCCCTTCTGTGACCAAAGATATGCCGTATCCTTTTTAGGGATACGCCGTATCAAAACTGAGAGGCCATACGCCGTATCAACCTGAAATGATACGCCGCATCTCATTAAGCTTCTGATACGTCGCATCTAATATACTAGATACGCCGCATCGCCTTAAACTTCTGATACGTCGCATCTAATATACTAGATACGCCGTATCTACCCATCCGGCACAGAACATCAGCAGGAAGACCTGCATATACTCAACACACCCATTTTCACAACAAACCACTTATACCACTTTCGTTTTACACCAAACTTTCCAGAAATCATTCATTTAACATGTCAAACATGTTCCGATAACACTTGACCCGTTTACTACTCCAAAATGGGTACGTTTACACTCAAACCAAACGCCCCTTTAACTTTACTCAAAACCACATAAACCATGCTTTGACTTATCAATTGACTACCAAATTGACATACAACTATTAACATATACTTTGCCATGCGGCTACACTTTATAAAACATTACTTGACTCACGGGGGTAGAACTTTGCTCATGAGCTCGGTATACTACCTAAGCTCCTAACTAAACACTACCTTTAATCTTGCTAATCCAACCTCTTAATCCACATATCCAAGCCTTCCACATAAACATGCCAACCTACAAAATGGTTAGACAACTAAACCGTAAGCGATAACGCTTAGTAAGTAAAACGACTATAACATACCATTATACTTCAATCCACATAATGCATCATATACATAAACACTTACATCATGGCTTACATACTCAAGTCTCATCTAGCACATAACATCAACATATCTCATAGCATCATCTCATCACATAAGCCATAAACATGGCATCACATAAACATCAACCAAGCTCATCTTCTCAACATAAACATACATAACACAATATGATAGAAATTCATATAACATATGCTATCATCATTTTACTTACCTCAAACCAAGCTACACAACACATCAAGAACATCATCATCACAATGATCCATCATCATCATCACCATCCTTCATAAATAATAAAAACCTAGCAACATAACAAATAATAACATAACAAGGGTTATCAAAACCCATCAAAACATAATCATCTTTCTAATCAAATCATCATATGATCATACCCACATCATATGATGATTTCCCACTTAAATCACTAACTTGAGAGGGATTACTTACTTGATAATCAAAGCTAAGAAAGATCATAAACATAGGTCCTTTATCTTCTTCATTAAAAGCCATCACCTAGCTCTATATTTCCCTCCTTTTCTCCTTGGTTCGACATTCACAGGAAACACACTCTCTTTTACAGGAGAGTGTGGAAACTTATAGATAAATGGGGAAGTTTCTAGCTACAAGGTCAATTCTGTCATTTCTGCTTATTTAAGGTCGATGCGCCGTATCTATCTGCATAGATACGCCGCATCCATGCTACCCCTTATATACGCCGTATCTCCTTCTCCAATACGGCGCATAGACTATAACCAGTCGGTTCTACTTTCCATTCTACCATACGCCGCATGTAACTTCCTAGATGCGCCGCATCTAGGCTATAACAGACTAACACTTAACACTATAATCATTTGCCCATAGACAACCACATACTCTTAGTCAAACATACTTAAGCTCGGGTCAACTTCATCTAGGGTGGGGTCCCAATACCCGGGAAACGGGTCTAACAATTCTACCCCCCTTATTTAGATTTCGTCCCCGAAATCTCTCGTCTAAAACTATCCAAAACTAAATTCACAACATAAACATGTCCTTGTTCTCTTGCTTTCTAAGCCAATTCCTTGCAACGATCTAAATGATCTTGCAAGTTCTAAACTCACTATACGCAATCATAATTCATAATCCATTAAAAGCACGCTTCTCATCGCAAACTTTTCTAAGATTTCCCACAATTGACGACTTGTCACATGGAAAATCTACTACTTTGACTCTATATGAGTCAACTTCATCACTATAAACACCACATACGCCCATGCACTAACCATAACATAAAATCATTTACCGGCCAATTTCGCATTCCACATAGTACTAACACACAACTATACCAAAAACCGGCAACTTAATTCAAAATATACAAGATACCATACAAACGGCACTCATCACTTACGCAAACTTTCTTATCAAATTTATGGGAATACTCACAATTTAACTTCTCAACTTAATGTACAATTCATTTTAGACGTCTATTTTAAGGTTTCACACATTATCTTAACGCCACTATAAGTTTTATTTGTATTTATCTTTTCTTATGACGTCTAACATGTTTTAGTTTTTACTATCTCATATCACTATCCGTACTCATGTCATATCGGTTACTCATAAGCCCACTCATTTGTAATTCTTCATTCACATAAAAAGGCGTCCCGATCTATGTAAATCAAGAAATACAAATTCATGGTTCGGTGATTTACAATTTCTTCATTCAAATGAAAAGGCGTCCCAATCCATTTAAATCAAGAAACCATAAACCATCCTACTTATACGCTTCCGACCTAACACTCGTACTTATCTACTTCCCATCTTTTCTAGCCTTGGATCCAATCTCACTAACTTTCATCCATGCCATAAGGCAAGCTTAACATCATGCCATAAAAGGCAACTTAACCTCGTGCCATAAAGACACCTTAACATTGTGCCATAAAGACACCTTAACATCGTGTCATAAAGACACCTTAACATCGTGTCATAAAGACACCTTAACATTATGCCGTAAAGGCATCTTAACATCATGCCAAGGATATAGGCAAACCATGCCGGTGAAGGCAAGCTAACAATCATGCCATAAAAGGCAAGCTAGGCCATCCCAAAGGATGCCAAAACTAGAGCATTGGATCCAAGCTATATCTGTCTTATCATCTTTACTTGCTTTATCTTTCATGCACATCTATAATTAGGCACACACTATCATTTATTCAATTTTCATTGCCTTACGCAATCTCAACATTCACTATCACGCTTTCTATCATCTAGGCAAGTTTCTATATAACACTTGCACATTTATTATCATCGCATTTTCACAATGCCACTTATCTTTCACCCGTCAACCCCATGTTGACTCATACACTCGCTATGTGCCATTTTTATTTAGACAATTTATATGTAATGCTTATTCATTACAACTTACACATTTCTACGTGTTCTTACAACACACTCTTACTATTACCCGTCAACCCTTGTTGACCATATTCTCACTTCATACTGTCACTTCATTTAGTTTATTCAACTTGTATGCATACAAACCTTACATAGGTTTATTCTGTAACACTTTCTTTAATTTCATCTTACATATTCAAATATATTAACATGATTACATTCATGTTTTACAACTCTTTCTAGCGCACTTCAAGTCACCTATGACTTCTAGCGCAATCTATATTTTATTCATCACTTTGACTCATCATACTTTACCATATATCACTAGCACTTTTTCAATTTATCATGTTTTATATGTAACATGTTCTCATCACTTCTTAACTTTTCACTTTAACTTTCTCATTTAGTTTAGCATATAAGAACTCACGCTTCTCAAAACATCAAGCTATAAACATACTTCGCTATTCACTTCTTTCTTATCTTTATCTTTTTAAGCAATTATGCTTTTTCAAATTATTAGCATGCTTCTTAACTTATTTCACATAACAATGTGTTCTTTTTAACTTTACCGACCACAACTAGGTCAACACATAACATGCATTCATATACATCTATCTCAACTCATACACTTCAATACAAACGTGCTCTCAAGCACATCACATAAAGCTTAAACATACCATAACTTACCATAGACTTATCATCACAAAATCAATCATACCATAACACTTAACATCATATAAGCAATCATATCATAACGCTTAACACTTATCCAACAAGTGTTAAAACATTCAAAATCAAAATCAATTCACATAGTCTATGGCATCGAATACCATATTGCATAACCAAGCAATATCTAAGCATCGACCTTCTAACTAACCACAAGCAATAGCCCATCTTATAGCTAAGGCATCATAAACCTTAGTTCGCTTACCAACCCGTCTCTAATGCCACTTAGCCTTGCTACTCGCATTCATAACTCTAACTCTATCATACATTCACATATCACAATACAATCCCCGACACCAACCAAGGTGCACGGCTATCTAATCATATAAACATTTCAAGTCCTCCACGGACTTTGATGAAGCGAAAAGTGTACCGCTTTTAGGGGGTCATTTAAGCCCTAAATCGTATTTATTTGATCAAATATTGCCCTAAATCGTTCCTTTTGTCATTTTAGGTACTTTGGAGAAGAAATCTGGAAAAGGAAGCATTTTGGACGTTTTTGGAGCATAAAAGTGAAGAAAACGACAAAGTCTCCAAAGCTGCTGGAAAAGTACACTTGACGGCGTCAAGTATTGCTCTTGACGGCGTCATGGCTTGGCAAAAGAGGTAGATATGAAAAATACACATGATAAGCCAGGGAGTTTTACAAAGGAAGTCTGACGGCGTCACCCTTTAAGGTGATCAAGGCCATCACGGTTTAAGTTAAAGAGAGACGGCGTCAAGCTCATTTCTGACGGCGTCAACCTTTGATAGGCCAGAGCGGATTTTGGAGCACTAAAGAGGGACGGCGTCAGGAAGACCATCCGGGAACCCTAGACACGGCGAGGTGACGGCGTCAAGATCTATAACGTGACGCCGTCAGCCACTAAACTCTATATATAGTTTTTCAATTTTTAGTCATTAGGGTGCAACTTTGTGAGGAGAAACCCTAAGACGAATTTCTGCCATTTTTAAGGGTTTTTATACCCTTGGATCTCCCATGTTTAATTGAATATAAGTATTCATTTAATCAATCAATATGTCTATGTGTTGTTTGATTATATCTTGTTCTTGTCTTTTAATTAACATGCTAGGCTAGATTTATCTTGTGTTTGCTTAGATCTAATGAAACCTAACTATTGATTATTGGTTATTAGTGTGTTATTAATTGTATTGGATGATTGTTTATCGATGTTAGGCTTAAGAAAACTGGCTAACCTCCTATACGGTAACTTGCTTGAACGTCTTAAGAAACATGAACCAATGCGTACTAAGGTTTTATGGTTGTATTTAATGCATGAGCGAATTCTAGTGATCCCATGTTAGGAGCTTCTTAGCCGGCTCGACATAGGAGTGAAGTAGGAGCTTGTAGAGTTGGGGAAGTACGTACGCCACCCCACGATTGGTATTAAGGAATACACCCGTCATCCACGCAATTAATACACACTAATCAACCGGTAAAAGATAGTTAGGGAGTAAGGAAATCTAAGTAAACACATTTCTCTCCATATAAGTTCCACCTACTTTTCATTTTCAGTTATTTTATTTTATTTGCAATTGTAGTTATCTGGGTTAGTTGACTAGCAACTAATTTCGCCCACTCCTTCAAACCCGAGATTTTACTTGCTTTCATAAAAACATAAAAATACAAAAAGAATCTTCCCTCACCCTTAGACCTATTAGAGTAGTTTTTCAATCCTAACGACACTATTCCCCTAGAGAACGATCAATCCCCCGGTACTTGCCACTACACTATACTACATCGGTCAGGTATACTGCCTGGTGGGGATTGCAAGCTTCTCGAGATCCCTCGAAAGGTAAAACCTATTGTAAGGTCGCAAAACCACGCATCAGACTTACATCACATAATTACAACATCAACACCGGCACCAACCGAGGTGCTCGGCCAACTAATAATTTAAACACCTCAAGTCCCCATGGACTTGCATCTCATACACATCAACACTATCACAAGCATACATCACCTATCATCAATAGGCTCGACTAGCATAAAACATAATTCGTTTAACACTTAGCAATTAGTTTCCGCGCAATCTAACACTTACGTCCAAGGCTTCTACGAGTGGTTTAAGACTAGGCACCCTATAGTGGAAACCTAATTCACTTAAACCGAAGCTCTGATACCAATTTGTAACACCCCGTGCCCGCTTATACTAAAAACTTTGACTTTTGACGCGGAAACATTTGACTAAAACGGACTCATACAAATTCTTCAATTAATAACCAGAACTTATAACATTTAACCCTTTAAAAATACTTGCAAGAACGTATACTTGAAAACCCTTCAAAACATTTCACACAATTCTATTAACACTACCAAACAGCCCTTCTGTGACCAAAGATACGCCGTATCCTTTATAGGGATACGCCGTATCAAAACTGAGAGGCCATACGCCGTATCAACCTGAAATGATACGCCGCATCTCATTAAGCTTCTGATACGTCGCATCTAATATACTAGATACGCCGCATCACCTTAAACTTCTGATAAGTCGCATCTAATATACTAGATACGCCGTATCTACCCATCCGGCACAGAACATCAGCAGGAAGACCTGCATATACTCAACACACCCATTTTCACAACAAACCACTTATACCACTTTCGTTTTACACCAAACTTTCCAGAAATCATTCATTTAACATGTCAAACATGTTCCGATAACACTTGACCCGTTTACTACTCCAAAATGGGTACGTTTACACTCAAACCAAACGCTCCTTTAACTTTACTCAAAACCACATAAACCATACTTTGACTTATCAATTGACTACCAAATTGACATACAACTATTAACATATACTTTGCCATGCGGCTACACTTTATAAAACATTACTTGACTCACGGGGGTAGAACTTTGCTCATGAGCTCGGTATACTACCTAAGCTCCTAACTAAACACTACCTTTAATCTTGCTAATCCAACCTCTTAATCCACATATCCAAGCCTTCCAAATAAACATGCCAACCTACAAAATGGTTAGACAACTAAACCGTAAGCGATAACGCTTAGTAAGTAAAACGACTATAACATACCATTATACTTCAATCCACATAATGCATCATATACATAAACACTTACATCATGGCTTACATACTCAAGTCTCATCTAGCACATAACATCAACATATCTCATAGCATCATCTCATCACATAAGCCATAAACATGGCATCACATAAACATCAACCAAGCTCATCTTCTCAACATAAACATACATAACACAATATGATAGAAATTCATATAACATATGCTATCATCATTTTACTTACCTCAAACCAAGCTACACAACACATCAAGAACATCATCATCACAATGATCCATCATCATCATCACCATCCTTCATAAATAATAAAAACCTAACAACATAACAAATAATAACATAACAAGGGTTATCAAAACCCATCAAAACATAATCATCTTTCTAATCAAATCATCATATGATCATACCCACATCATATGATGATTTCCCACTTAAATCACTAACTTGAGAGGGATTACTTACTTGATAATCAAAGCTAAGAAAGATCATAAACATAGGTCCTTTATCTTCTTCATTAAAAGCCATCACCTAGCTCTATCTTTCCCTCATTTTCTCCTTGGTTCGACATTCACAGGAAACACACTCTCTTTTACAGGAGAGTGTGGAAACTTATAGATAAATGGGGAAGTTTCTAGCTACAAGGGCAATTCTGTCATTTCTGCTTATTTAAGGTCGATGCGCCGTATCTATCTGCATAGATACGCCGCATCCATGCTACCCCTTATATACGCCGTATCTCCTTCTCCAATACGGCGCATGGACTATAACCAGTCGGTTCTACTTTCCATTCTACCATACGCCGCATGTAACTTCCTAGATGCGCCGCATCTAGGCTATAACAGACTAACACTTAACACTATAATCATTTGCCCCTAGAAAACCACATACTCTTAGTCAAACATACTTAAGCTCGGGTCAACTTCATCTAGGGTGGGGTCCCAATACCCGGGAAACGGGTCTAACACCGGATTCACCCACATTTCGTCATACTCACTTAGTGCAAACTTTTGATCCTTTAAAATCATGTTATGCAAAATAATGCAAGAAAACATGATTCTACTTATCCTGGTAACTTCGTATTGACGTGTCGGTTGTTGTATTATACCCCAACGTCCTTAGAGCACACCAAAAGCACGTTCAACATCCTTTCGTGCACTTTATTTTTTCCTTTTAAAATAACCATGTTTATCGTCAGTTGCGACCGTGAATGATTTGACGAAAGTTACCCACTGTGGGTAAATTCCGTCAGCTAAGTAATATCCCTTTTCATACATGTTTCCATTTACCATATATGGTGCTACAGGGGCGACGTCATCAAGAATGTCGTCGAATAACGGAGAGTTATCTAAAATATTAATATCGTTATTCGCCCCCGCCACCCCAAAAAATGCATGCCAAATCCATAAATCTTGCGAAGCAACAACTTCAAACATTATTGTTGGGTATTTTTTATCACCCCTACCATATTGCCCTTGCCAACCCACCGGACAATTTTTCCACTCCCAATGCATGCAGTCAATGCTACCAAGCATTCCTGAAAAACCATGCAACCGCTCATGTCTTTCATAAATATTTTGAATGTCTTCATAGGTTGGTTTTCTTAAATACTCCGGCATAAACAATTCAATAACGCACTTGTTAAAATTATCAAGACAATCACGTGAAGTATGCTCACCCATTTGCAAATATTCATCAAGCGCATCGGGTGAGGTGTCGTATGCCAACTGGCGTATGGCGGCTGTACACTTCATAATAACACTTATACTCATTCGACCCATACAATCGGGTGCTTGGCTAAAGAATTGAAAATGACTTGGAAGAGGATCAGAAGTATAAGATTCAATACCTTTGATGACTATTTCTAGAAATAATTTCCGGCTCATATGAAATCTTCTTCGAAAATTCACGTGCGGATACTTACAACCTCGATTGAAATAGTCGTTCATCAAACGTTCTTCAGCAACCTCACGTTCACGGTAGATATGGTGACGGCTCACACGAGGTCGAGTTGCTTCTTGTTCTAACTGTTGCTGATATTCGTACACGGCCGTCATAAAGTATAAGTAAGATTCGTCATCTATATCTGACCAGTTGTTACGTTCTTTGATGTGTCAATTATATTCCAAAAGGAAACACAAAGGAAATATTTGTAACCCGGGTCGTTTTTCCCCAACGAAGGATGAATGGAATATGTGATATCGGGTTCGTGAAACGTGTAGTGAATGGTGAAATAAGTGGGATAATGAATTTTTAAACTAAAATAAGCAAACATAAACTAAAAACAATTTAATAAGCAAGGAAAATGATACTAAAGCCTACGTAACTAGAAACGCAAAGGAAACCTAAAAACGCGCAAAACCCGGGCTAATCCCGAGCTTTAAAAGTGAAAACTAAGGAATACTAACCCTAGGTATGTAAAACTATTTTTCCTAAATCCTATTTGATAAAAGAAAATTTTGGAAAAAAGAATTATATTTTTTTTGATTTTTAATTTATTTAGTGTGAAATAAAAACTAATTTTAAATGATAAATTAATAAAAAATACTAAATGAATATGGTAAAATCTGAACATTTTATAAAAACTAACTAATATAATAAAGAATAAAAGAAAAATGATTTGGAAGAAAAAGTTGTTTCTAATGAGAAGAAATAAGCAAAGCAGAATTAATAAGCAAAAATGGAAAAGAGAGGTTAAGTAATAAATAATGCAAGCTATTACTGAAAAAGACCCAAGGGCGAGTGGTAGTGTGTGTGGCTTGCGAAGGTGAGGTCTCAGGTTCGACCCTTGGACCTCACTTTTTTGAAAACTATATTTTTTTTTTTCATTTTTCTTTTTACCAACTCATTAAGCACATGAAAATAATCAACTTTCATAACTACAACTATTCTTGAAAAGCAAAGAAAAGCTCAGAAATAAGCTATGGTTTTGATATAAAAAAGAAATAAGCCTAAGCTATCTTATCCTAAGAACTAATAAGCTATTATTAAGCTAAAGGGGAACTGGAAAAAGCTGTTTTAAACTAACGACAATCTAAATGAATTAAGGGAAATCAGAATAAGCTAAAAGATAGACCAATAACCACTGAATTTGAAATAACCACTCTGAGGGGCTGACATGCTATGGTGTAGGGGAAAATGGGCTAATTCAAGCCACGAAAAAGCACTCCAGAGACAATCTTAAAAATCTAAAAAAAATATTAATAGCTAGATAAGCCAGCCAAATCTAACTGTGCCAAATTAGAACTTATTACAACTTAAATTGAAGAAATTAAAAATGAAAAACATGGGCTGCATAATGGAAAATGGACTGATATGCAGTCTGATCTAACCAAATTACCTCAAATCATGATCACTATTGCCAGGCCTTTCAAACTCAACTAAATAGGCTAAAGTGAGTCTAAAGAACAGAAAAATAAGCACCAATTAGCTTATAGCTATAAGAGCTTATTCTGAATTAGCAACTACCCTATAAGTACACTAATTAACTCAAATCCTACAAATCTTTGAAAACAGACCAAAAGCTCCTAATAAAAACTTAAATATGCTAAGTTAATCAAGATCAAAACTTGGAAAGGTGCAAATGAACAATATTGACCCATTTTGACCCATAATCCAAGAAGTTCCAAACACTCCATATAGGGGCTGTTTTGGTGATTTTCACTATTAATGACCACAATAAGCTAAGATTCTAACTTAACACTGATTTCCTAACTAATTTAACTCTGCTGAACAATTTCCTAAGCTAAATAAGCTAGGCCTTATTATGACTGTTTTTTGTTTTTCTAGCTTTTTGAGTGAAAATTGAACATATGAACTCCTAACTGTATTTAAGCTGCAAGGCATTCTAAAAACAATAACAACTATCAATGAGCATGAAAAAGCAAGAAATAAGCACTGATAAGGGAGAAATAAGCATTTTGACTTACATTGACTTAGTAAATGAAAAATAGAAAACTTAAATTGCATTAACAAGATTCAGAATACAAGACTTAAAAATGATATTAAAACTAAAATTACACTAAATAAGCAGTAAATTAACCTAACACCTAAGGACACAATAGACAACTATTGGACAAAAAAGTGCTCTTGAGGAGAGCCTCGTATTTATAGCCATGAGCTAGGGTTTTCTTCTTGCTGCTGTGTTTGTTGTGTGAGAGAGTTCCACTTTGTGCTTCTTCTCTTTAATCTCAGCCCTTGGATATTTCTTGGCCACCACTTCTTTGATTCTTGGCCGTCTGATCAATTTTGTACCTTGGATTGCCAAGGTGGCAAGGAGGGGGGGGGAGAGACATAGACATGTGACTGTTTTTGGACTATGGTGAGGTGAGGTGGAAAGAAGAAAATGACAGGGGAAGAATAGGGATTAGTGCGGGTAAACAATGGAGGTTAGGGATAACAGTCATTTGACTTAGCTTTTGACCCCGTATTTAGCCAAAAAGGGTGTGGGCTGTGGGTTTTATTTAAAATATGGGATTGGGCTTAGGTGGTATTTGGTGGGATTGGGCTGGTTTATTTATTTGAGATCCGGTTGTGTTAGTTTTAGGATTTAAGGATTGAGGATCAAATTTGCCAATATGTAAAATCCAAGGACCAATATTGCCATTTTTTTCAAAATACTTCCAAGGGCCTCTTTTGACAACTTAAGCAAAGATATGATCACGTGAGTAAATTTCTTCCCCGGCTTCGGCTTTAAATGCTCTTTCCAAATCCCGTGCTCGTGTTTGCCGTTTTTCCTTGATTTTTGTCCATTTTTCATGATATCCGTACGTGCATATTAACAAACACAAAAACACAAATATCTTTGGCATTTTGGTTAGTTTTTGGTCGTTTTGGTCTTAATTTGGTCAAGAAAAAGTATGTGTTTAAGCACATACCAAAATCCCCCAGACTAAGATATTGCTGTGTCCTCACGCAATGTTATTGAAACACATTTTTGAAACCAAAAATTTCCAATATCTTTTTACTAACTTTGAAAAGTAGCAAAATTTTCAAAAAGAGATTAAGAAATCTAAAGTTTTAAAAACTCCCCATTTTTCCGTTTTATTCTATTTTTATATTTTGCTCTTTTTCATGTGACGGTTTTGTCGTCAATCATTATCTAACAATAACTTTTAGGGTCAACGAGTAGGAAACACGACTCATAAAAAAGTGACCATACGGATAAAATTCGTCATCCTTGATTTTTCACGAGTCCCCAAACTAAGCTTAAAAATGAAATCATTGTTATATACAAGTTAGATTGCTAACACTACCCATAGAAATTAATTGTGTACGCTTAGCTACTTCTTGCTCCCATATTCCTAATGTCTCCATTTATTTTATTTTTGCATGAGAAATGAATTTCTTCATACTTTTGTTTCGATAATTCTTTAAGTCCGATAAAGACA
The DNA here is from genome assembly GCA_021014915.2 of Artemisia tridentata subsp. tridentata. Classification (NCBI taxonomy): domain Eukaryota; kingdom Viridiplantae; phylum Streptophyta; class Magnoliopsida; order Asterales; family Asteraceae; genus Artemisia; species Artemisia tridentata. Next base: position 182,853,821 of record CP139509.1, on the reverse strand, counting down.
CCAAGTTTAGATGCTAACTAGTTTCTAATCTTCCTCCGAAAACCGTTGCCATAAAAATGAGGTCCACATCAAGGTGATTTAAAATGGGGCTTATTATTCTATTTTTATATTTTTGACTTTTGCAAATTTTATTTATTTTTTTATTTTTATTTTTTTTTAACAGCCTAACTTTTTATTGAAGTTGTGTACCATAAACTATGGATCTTCACGGGGAAATTCCAAGACCTTACACCTTCCGGAATAAAGGATCCAAGGGCCGTTACAACGGAGAGTTCCAAGACCTTAACGCCTTTCAGAATCAAGGGTCCAAGGGCCGGTGTAAGAGGGTAGCCAAGACCTAAATACCTTCTGGAAATAAGAATCCAAGGACCGATCTCAAATCCACAACTTATAGCACATAAATTTAAGATTTATTTATTTATGCTTAATTTTAGTGCCATCACTCCAAATCTCGTGTACGATAAACTAACCAGAACTTTACGGATAATTCCAAGACTCTAGAAATTCCTGAAATGAGGATCCAAGGTCGTTAGACCAAGACCTCACACATCCTGAATTAGAGATCCAAGGGCCGCTTTATGAACCGCCGCTTATGTTACACGACACTTGTAGTAACCTTGATGTGTACCCAACTTTTATAAGCAAGAATTTTCTTAAGAAGGAAAAAACTAATCATCACCAAAACCTAACACCCTTAATTAATCCTAAGATTCTATTTTTAAGATGTGCAAGCTTATGGGAGCAAAAAGCCACAAATAACTTCGATGAGTTCTAAAGAGAACCAACTACTCCACGTTTAGCAATCTAACTTATAAACAACTCTATCATTTCTCGTTCTTCGCAAATTTAAAATCTTAAATAATAAGATCCGCGAATGCTTAGCCAAGTATAAAATCAAGAAGCGCATATTTAAAGTCGATCATGGGAACTTGCAAACGCTTGAAAGAATTCGCGTTTTCTAGCTCCTTGTATAAAAGACTAGCACAACTTTCATTTAAAAAGGTTAAGGGAACAAGATAGGGCTCAACACGCCCGATCAAGTCAGAATTTTATTCCTACTCTCACCAGCGGAAAGTCAACAAAATGTCAAAATTTATTATATTTTTGCAAAAAAATTTTAAAATTTTTCTCATTTTTTGGATTTTTTTCAATTTTTGGAGGAAAAACGGGGTTGCGAGAGTGTAAGGCAAAAATGCAAGGCAAAAATCAAATCGAAAGATTTAAGGCAAAAATGCAAGGAAAAAATCAAATCGAAAGATTACCCCCCCCCCAAGACTAAAATGAAACATTGTCCTCAATGTTTAAAGGTAAGGGTTCTCCTACATAAATCTAAGGCCGTTTATTAATTATGCCAAAAGATAAACGTTAGTCGATAAGATTATGATATTGGATTTCCCATAAAGCAACGAAGGATGAGACTCGAGTGGAGAAAGACAAAACCACGAGCACGAGAGTCTTCAAATTTCGGGCAAATCCTGGACACAAAACAAACAACCACGAAACACGAGAAATAGAAGAGGTAGACCTCTTCACGTTACATTTATTAGAAAGAAAATAGAGGGATAAGCATGGGGTGCCTCCCACGAAGCGCTTGTTTTTTTTAACGAGTCGTATAGCTTGACTCGCCCCGAATTTAATTGTTCTTGGGGGAGCATGTGGAAAAGAAAATCTCAATCGGACTTTCATTCAAGATGTTTGGATAAACATTGAAGCATACGAAAGTTCCACTCCGATGAGATGCCCACGGCTAAAAAGAATGAGAGATGCCGGGGTCAAAGATGGTGTCTTCACTCACAAAGGAATGAAAGAAAGGAGAAGACACCGGATAGGTGAAGAAAGGGAGAAAGATCATTATCAAAATGAGAATCCATTCTTCATCATTAAATCTCTTTGATTCATTAACAAAAACCTCGGGGAGGAGGGTTAGGATGATGTCATCGATAAGCAAACTCTTATGATAGAGTACATCTCCCCCCGGGTCAGGATCTTCCTCAAAATCAAAGTAATCATACCCCGGTGGAGGTATGATATGAGCGAGTTCACCGGAGAACTCCTCATGAAGAGAATCAATCATATGGTGTAAATCTGTGAGCTCGGGTTCCGTCACGGACTCATCACTCTCCTCCATCTGAATATCAAAGATCGGGTTATCTGAAATTAAAGTAAATTCAGATCCGAAATCAAACAGAGGATTGGTGATAGTCGTTTTGTATGTTTCGGAAACAAGCTCATCAAATTCCTTTGGAGGATTGATTTCAACTTCCTTCGGAGGGAGAGAAGGTGATGGTTCATCGTTCAATAATTTCTCAAGAAAACGAATGTCTCCCTCCGGATCAAGATAAGAATCATCAATTTCCGGAGAAATTGAATCTTCTTTAAGACAAGCATCGATCTCTTCCAAGATACGATCACTTCCCTCAACCGGAGTGAGGGAAGGGAAAGAGTCGGAAATGATAGGTTCGGAAGACGGAGTGGGATTGCCACTCGGAGGTTTATCTGAAATTTCAAGAACTTCGGGGGCACACTCCTTGTCATAATCGTCTTCGACCCTATGTTTAACATATAAAGCTCTTATAACTTGCATCTGCTCCTCCGCTAATAACTCTTCCATGCTTCTTTTGTCTTCCTTCTTTTCAACGGGTGTGATAGCAGCTACTGAATTAGTGTAAAATGTCCCAATTTGAATAGAATCCTCATCATCATCGTCATCGTAAACGAAAGTTTGACGATATTGGGAACTTACTCTAGCTGCTTGTTCTTCAGCTAGAAGTTCTCCATAAGATTTTTGATGAGGATCTTCTGGGGTACGTTTATTAACCAAATCCTTAAGATCTTTTAGTACATCAAGAATATCAATGAGCAGTTCTTGAGGAAGTGGTTCAGGTTGTGTCTCAATCATTTGATACTGTGGAGGTTGGTCATGATAAGAATAGTCGTAATTGTTACAAGGGCCACGCTCATAGACAAGCGGGTTCCTCGTTTGACAATCAGAGCTATAGTGAGGACCTCCACAGTACTCACAAGAATACGTTTGCTGTGACTGATTCAGTGAATTATATGAATAATGGTCATACCCGAAGTCTTGATTACATGGAACTTGCTCATAGACAAACGTATTCCTTGCTTGACAATCAAAACTTGGGTGTGGACCTCCACAATATTCACAAGAATATGTTTCCATCTCATGGTGTGGGGGTTGGTTAAAGAAATTGGTTGTTTCATTGTAGGGATTTTGGTCATAGACAAACCCGTTTCCCGAATTTACAATGCTACAACCGGGGCAATTTCCACCATTTGGAGGACCTCCACACCATTCACAACCATAATGGTAAGATGAAGACATAAAGAAGAATTAAATGGATAGAGGGTAAGAGATAAAGAATTAAACGAATAAGAGGAATGAGAATAATATCTTTGGATTTTTAAACATTCGAAAAACACAAAAGAAAAAGTAAAATAATTTTGAAAAGAAAATCTTTTTGGGTTTTTATATTAAGAAAAATTGAAAAACAAATATTTTTGGATTTTTGTTGGTTTTTTTTAAATTTAGGAAAATATTTACAAATGAAAATGATAACTTCACGAGGAAGGGTCTTCAAAACACGAATCAACGAACGGGAATAAAAAATTCGCTTCAAACCTTCCCCGGCAGCGGCACCAAAAATTGATGTGTCAATTATATTCCAAAAGGAAACACAAAGGAAATATGTGTAACCCGGGTCGTTTTTCCCCAACGAATGATGAATGGAATATGTGATATCGGGTTCATGAAACGTGTAGTGAATGGTGAAATAAGTGGGATAATGTATTTTTAAACTAAAATAAGCAAACATAAACTAAAAACAATTTAATAAGCAAGGAAAATGATAAACTAAAGCCTACGTAACTAGAAACGCAAAGGAAACCTAAAAATGCGCAAAACCCGGGCTAATCCCGAGCTTTAAAAGTGAAAACTAAGGAATACTAACCCTAGGTATGTAAAACTATTTTTCCTAAATCCTATTTGATAAAAGAAAATTTTGGAAAAAAGAATTATATTTTTTTTTATTTTTAATTTATTTAGTATGAAATAAAAACTAATTTTAAATGATAAATTAATAAAAAAAATACTAAATGAATATGGTAAAATCTGAAAATTTTATAAAAACTAACTCATATAATAAAGAATAAAAGAAAAATGATTTGGAAGAAAAAGTTGTTTTTAATAAGCAGAAATAAGCAAAGTAGAATTAATAAGCAAAAAGGGAAAAGAGATGTTAAGTAATGAATAATGCAAGCTATTACTGAAAAAGACCCAAGGGCGAGTGGTAGTGTGTGTGGCTTGCGAAGGTGAGGTCTCAGGTTCGACCTTTGGACCTTTACTTTTTTGAAAACTATTTTTTTTTTTTTTTCATTTTTCTTTTTACCAACTCATTAAGCACATGAAAATAATCAACTTTCATAACTACAACTATTCTTGAAAAGCAAAGAAAAGCTCAGAAATAAGCTATGGTTTTAAACAGTAGGTATAAAAAAGAAATAAGCCTAAGCTATCTTATACTAAGAACTAATAAGCTATTATTAAGCTAAAGGGGAACTGGAAAAAGCTGTTTTAAACTAACAACAATCTAAATGAATTAAGGGGAATCAGAATAAGCTAACAGATAGACCAATAAGCACTGAATTTGAAATAAGCACTCTGAGGGGCTGACATGCTATGGTGCAGAGGAAAAATGGGCTAATTCAAGCCACGAAAAAGCACTCCAGAGAAAATCTTAAAAATCTAAAAAAAATATTAATAGCTAGATAAGCCAGCCAAATCTAACTGTGCCAAATTAGAACTTATTACAACTTAAATTGAAGAAATTAAAAATGAAAAACATGGGCTGCATAATGGAAAATGGACTGATATGCAGTCTGATCTAACCAAATTACCTCAAATCATGATCACTATTGCCAGGCCTTTCAAACTCAACTAAATAGGCTAAAGTGAGTCTAAAGAACAGAAAAATAAGCACCAATTGAGCTTATAGCTGTAAGAGCTTATTCTGAATCAGCAACTACCCTATAAGTGCACTAATTAACTCAAATCCTACAAATCTTTGAAAACAGGCCAAAAGCTCCTAATAAAAACTTAAATATGCTAAGTTAATCAAGATCAAAACTGGGAAAGGTGCAAATGAACAGTATTGACCCATTTTGACCCATAATCCAAGCTGTTCCAAACACTCCTTATAGGGGCTGTTTTGGTGATTTTCACTATTAATGACCACAATAAGCTAAGATTCTAACTTAACACTGATTTCCTAACTAATTTAACTCTGCTGAACAATTTCCTAAGCTAAATAAGCTAGGCCTTATTATGACTGTTTTTGGTTTTTCTAGCTTTTTGAGTGAAATTTGAACATATGAACTCCTAACTGTATTTAAGCTGCAAGGCATTCTAGAAACAATAACAACTATCAATGAGCATGAAAAAGCAAGAAATAAGCACTGATAAGGGAGAAATAAGCAGTTTGACTTACATTGACTTAGTAAATGAAAAATAGAAAACTTAAATTGCATTAACAAGATTCAGAATACAAGACTTAAAAATGATATTAAAACTAAAATTACACTAAATAAGCAGTAAATTAACCTAACACCTAAGGACACAATAGACAACTATTAGACAAAAAAGTGCTCTTGAGGAGAGCCTGGTATTTATAGCCATAAGCTAGGGTTTTCTTCTTGCTGTTGTGTTTGTTGTGTGAGAGAGTTCCACTTTGTGCTTCTTCTCTTTAATCTCAGCCCTTGGATATTTCTTAGCCACCACTTCTTTGATTCTTGGCCGTCTGATCAATATTGTACCTTGGATTGCCAAGGTGTCAAGGAAGGGGGGGGGGAGAGAGACATAGACATGTGACTGTTTTTGGACTATGGTGAGGTGAGGTGGAAAGAAGAAAATGACAGGGGAAGAATAGGGATTAATGGCGGGTAAACAATGGAGGTTAGGGATAACAGTCATTTGACTTAGCTTTTGACCCCGTATTTAGCCAAAAAGGGTGTGGGCTGTGGGTTTTAGTTAAAATATGGGATTGGGCTTGGGTGGTATTTGGTGGGATTGGGCTGGTTTATTTATTTGAGATCCGGTTGTGTTAGTTTTAAGATTTAAGGATTGAGGATCAAATTTGCCAATATGTAAAATTCAAGGACTAATATTGCCATTTTTTCAAAATACTTTCAAGGGCCTCTTTTGACAACTTGAGCAAAGATATGATCACTTGAGTAAATTTCTTCCCCGGCTTCGGCTTTAAATGCTCTTCCCAAATTCCGTGCTCGTGTTTGCCGTTTTTCCTTGATTTTTGTCCATTTTTCATTATATCCGTACCTGCATATTAACAAACACAAATATCTTTGGCATTTTGGTTAGTTTTTGGTCGTTTTGGTCTTAATTTGGTCAAGGAAAAGTATGTGTTTAAGCACATACCATTCTTCGTCACTTTGATTCGGATACATTGTGATAGAAGAAGTTTTTTTTTTTTTTGTTAGAGAAGAAGTATATGTATATAAGTTTGAGTTGTGGAAGTGTGAAAAAAAGTTGTGTATTAAGTGGGTATTTATATTGGTTTATTAAAGGTTTTGAAATTTTTTATTTTTATTTTTTTTATGAATATGGCCGTTATGCAACGGCAAGGGTAGAAAGTGTAATTTTTTTTTGAAATTCAAACCAACTAGCCGTCGCCAAGGGGCGGATGTGTAAATTTTCTTTTTTATTTATTAAGTGTGCTTGTAACGTAGCGTTGCCAAGGCAACGCATGCCTCAACGCCAGTCTTTAACGCACAAAGGCGGTATAATAACTTGATGTTAACGAGGTCCACGTGGCATAACGCCCCAACATACGTTACTATACCAAGTGCTCTTACCCAAAACATTTCATATGGTGTGAGGACCTACCATGAAGAAATAAAAAAACACAAGGTGAATAACCACCATTTAGTCAAACTAGTAGGGTATCTGCGCGTTGCAGCGGCGGGTACACTAAAATAAATGTTAACGACATCAAAGGGCAAAAGTGATAGCTAGGAGTTGTAAACCGTTCGGGCTCGAGCATGTTGGCCCGTGCCCGTTCAGGCTCGAGCCCATTTGGCCCATTGTCCATTCGGGCTTGAATATTTGTATAATGTGCTTTATTATTTGTATTAGTGACATTTAATGCATGAATTGCGTGTAAGTTGGTTGTACAATATGCTTGATAATTTGTATTTCTTATGTAAGGGGTGTTTTAATAACTGCATTAATTGTATTTATTGACCAGTTAATTAATTGACTATATTAAATTCTTGACCACATTAATACTGATTTGTATTGTATTTAATGTTAGTAAATGTTTTTTAATTGATTGTACTTTTAGCTAAAGAACTTGTAATGTTGAATTTCAAGTATTTTTATATATGTATAAAATATTCAACTTAGTTGTCCATACAATATCACACAATATTCCAAAACTTATTCAATCCTCGGCAGATGGAGACAAAAACTATGTATTGTCTACTCGGAGTATCAGCAATATTTGTGTTCTATGTATGGAGAGTTTGCAATTATTTGTGGTTTGAGCCAAAGAAGAAAGAAAAGTTTCTAAGAAGCCAAGGAATCAAAGGTAGTTCTTACACATTCATGTTCAGAGATTTAAAAGAGATGGTGAAGATGACTAAGGAAGCTAAATCAAAACCCATGAGTCTGAGTAACGATATCGCTCCTCGGGTCTCGCCATTTTTCTATAAATGTGTCACTACTTTTGGTACGTATACTTTGTCCTTCTATGATTCAATTAAATTAGCTCGCATGAACTGAGTTGAATTATGTTATATTTTTATGCCTATATGGGTAAAACATGCAAAACAAGTGATTGGTAAGAGATCGTATAACCTCGGCTGTTAGCCTCTCGCGCCACCACCACCAGCCCACGCGGTGGGATTTTTTTTTTTTTTTTTCCGCAGGTTTGACATTTGAAGAAGACGACCCAAAACTTTCAATAGAGTACACTTTGTCTCAAAATTATTGTCATGAGAGACAAATTACAAAGTTTAATAAAGTGGTCACTTTAATTTTCAACCGCTAAAATAGAATATTCTTTCGATAGATTTTCTAGTTTTTATTTAATAAAAAAAGTGAATAATTATTTTGAGACATCCTAAAAAAGAAATATGGACAATAATTTTGAGACGGATCGAGTAATAAAAGATGGAGTGAATAGAGAGCAGTTGTTCTATCTACATCTTGCTGTGATTACCAAAAAAAATAAAGTAGATTCCTTTTTTTTTCTTTTTTGTTTTCTTTTCTTTTAAAAAAAATAACTATGACACCATTTTACTCTACGGCACATTTTTTTGCTAAGGAGGGAGTTTTGGTGCCATAGCCAAAATTGATGCCGTAAAAAAAAGTGCTGGGATAGCACCACGTTTTCCCATGCCACAACTCACGGCACCAAACTATACCTAGCGCTCTAAGTGCATAGTGTTTTCTTATTATCTTACAAGTGAATTTTAATTTCCTTCAAGAACTTAGAACGTGATTGGTTATCGGATTATCTTAGAATTTGATGGAAGAATATTTGTTCCATTTCATAGTCTTTTAGCAAAAAACATATATTTGAATTAAGATTTGATCCAATGGATTGTTTAGTTACGAATAAATGGAATTTATTACATTCCTTATATGATGATATAATGAATTTCTTAACAAATCAAATGAAAAGTTATAAATTTCATTGAAATTCAAATTTTGACAATGAATCATTAATGTTAAAGTTATTACCTTTCTTGCTATTACTATATTATAACATTAACATAATATAATAAAAGTATATTATACATAATATAATTACTTTTTTAAATTAAAATAAAACAATACACAATATAAAATAATATTATGTGCATTGACTAAATTATATCATCCGGGTGAGTTTCAACAAAGGGAAAAAAAAAAAAATCGTTAAGCGGCAAAAAATATCTTTAAATCAAAATTAAAAACCCCACTTTTACTTTCTTTTAAAACAAAATATCTTTCAATAGTAAATCATTAAGCGGCAAAAAATACACAATCGCGACGAAAATTTCTTTATCTTTCAATAGACGAATACTTCCATATACTTTCGAGATTTTTTTTTCTTTACCTTTTTATGCATATTGAATATTACACGATACAGAATCACATGTTTTTAACATAACAAATTAGAATGTGATTTACAAATAATGTGTAATTTCTATCGGCGTAAATTTCAAGACACACAAATAAAATAGAACTCGAAAACAAAATTCCTCGAAAGTTGATGGAAGTGCCACTCTAATGAAAGATGATTTTATGTCCGACATGATGGCGTAATTAGTTTTACTTAACTATCAACAACTTATGAGATATTTGATTTTTAAAAAAGATGATGTAAATGAGTTTTTTTAACTTTGATTGAAAAATGAGCGGCTAAAATTGTTTTATTTGATTTGTGATTTATTTTATTTTTTTATTTTTATTTTTTTTAAACTTTGTTTAACCAAAATCATATCATCTTTATTAAAAGAGGAGAGATCATTAAATACCAAAAATTTTCTTCTTACCAACAAGGGATCAATCCTTGCCCATTTTTGTATTAAATAACAAACCACTTTCACCTCTTGTTTTTTCAAAAAATTAATATTTCTTAAACCGTTAATTGGTATGCAAAAAACATTACACCATCGCAACATGCATTTATTTATCTTTCAATATACGGGCACTTTGATATACTTTCGACAAACTTTTTTTTGTCACTCTTTCACGTTTATCGGTCTTTTTTTTGTTGAAATTTGCATAATAAATCACATGTGACTCAACACTATTTAGAATATTCAAATATTTAAACATGTAGTAAAATAAACATGACAAAATAAAAATGATGTTTTCTACAAAATTCTAAAAGGTTAACTGTTTTTCTAGAAACTAGTCTTTCATACTTTTCCAACCATATATCATTATATATTGAATTGTAAATTAGTGCAGTTAATTCTTCAAAGTTGGATAAAACACATAAAATCACGTGTAACTTTTACTACACATTCACGTGTGATTATAAAAGTTTCATTAATGAACTACTATAATGTTAATTCAAATACAGTGTGTGATATATTGCCGGAGAGAGAGAGAGAGAGAGAGAGAGAGAGAGAGAGAGAGAGAGAGAGGTTGTGTTGCCGCAGAGAGAGAGAGAGAGAGAGAGAGAGCTTGTGCTTATATGCTTAAGAGAAATTAACAATGATTATGTTTTTTTATCAAACTGTGTATTTTTTGTCGGAGTACAATTATTTTGAGACGAAAAAGTACTAGTATATTTTTTGTCATTCAAGAACAAGACTATAGTATTTTCACTTTATATTTACACTTAGTATTAGAAAATTTGGAAGAAATGTTGAGTTTAGTTGAGAATTCAGGGGTATCTTGTTGCGGATAGATTTGTAAGTTTTCATATTGCTTTCTTTTATGTGACGAATTCTTTTGCATGCTACAAAATGCTCACATATTAAGGGATTAATCTCTATCATTTATTATCATTTGATCAAATGACTAAGATTAAAAGCTACTAGTAATTATCAATTTAAAGTTCAAAATGAAGGTGGAATTAGATCATCATTTTGAACTTTAAATTGATAATTAGCTTTTAATCCTAGCAATTAGTTAAAATGACAATGAAAAGTGGAATTAGTTATTTGGCATGTGAGAGCATTTTGTAGTTTACAGAACAACTCACCTTATAGTTAATTAAACTCGAACTAGATATGTATTCGCTACATATTTAACCTTGTATAATACAAATTGTCTTAAATTCTAGATAACCGTATTCTTCTAATTGTTACATTGTTTTGGGCTTAACAATGTAGGTAAGATTTGCTTCACCTGGATGGGTCCCAAACTTATGGTGTGCATATCTGAACCAGCTATGGCACGCGAGATATTGAACAACTACTATCAATTCCAAAAGTCACGAGGAGGAAATCCGTTATCAAAGCTTGTAGTGAAAGGAATATTTGACGCCGAGGGTGATCAATGGGTTAAACATAGAAAAATTATCAATCCTGCATTTCATTTAGAGAAGATCAAGGTTTCATGATATCTCATTCTCTTTTATAATCATGAAAGGAATATACGCCTTTAAAACAGTTTTGATATATGTACATTGTTTTTTGCAGCATATGATACCTGCATTTTATGTGAGTTGTAGAGAGATGATTGATAAATGGGAAGAAATGCTAGTCAATAAAAGTTCATGTGAAGTAGATGTGTGGCCTTATCTTGAAACATTTACGAGTGATGTAATCTCACGGACCGCATTTGGTAGTAGCTATGAGCAAGGAAGAAAGATATTTGAACTTCAAACGGAAAATGCAAAGTTGTTAATGAAGGCTTTTCAGACAGTTTACTTTCCAGGATATAGGTGAGTTTATTTTCTTACAAAATTGTTTATGGGAAAAAAACTGTACAAAATAAAATGCAAAAGAATAACACCTAAATATATAATTTTGCCTCTTTACAAAATTTAAGTGACAGTGACTTTTTTACTGTATTTCTTAGTATAGAAGGTTTATTTGTCCTAAATATATGAAATTCAACAGATTTGTGCCAACAAAACGCCACAAGAGGATGAAGGAGATTGATAGGGAAGTAAGGGCGTTGATAAGAAGAATTATCGACAAGCGAGTTGCTTTGATAGAAGCTGGGGAAACTAGTAATGACGACCTTTTGGGCATTCTTTTGGATTCAAATTACAAATACAGTATAGAACTTGAGAACAAAAGTTATGGTTTAAGCATTGAGGAAGTAGTCGAAGAATGCAAGCTTTTTTACTTTGCAGGCCAAGAAACCACTGGAAACATGCTTGTTTGGACTATGGTTTTATTGAGTCAACACATAGATTGGCAAACGCGTGCAAGAGAGGAAGTTTTACATGTCTTTGGAAAAAGAAAACCAGATATTGATGGGTTAAATCAGCTAAAGACAGTAAGTCATTTTAATATCTGAAATTTACTAAGATCAGATATTTATCTGTTATATTAGCTAAGATTATTGTTTTGCTTTGCAGATTAGCATGATCTTAAATGAGGTTCTTAGACTATATCCTCCGGTGTCCGTTCTAAGGCGACTAATACATAAAGAAACTAAAGTAGGGAACTTAACCTTACCCGCCAATACCCTCATCCAGGTAAGCCCATTGTTTTTACACCATGACCGTGATATATGGGGCGATGATGCAAAAGAGTTTAATCCAGAGAGATTCTCAAAAGGTATATCACATGTGACCAAGGGGCAAGCCTCATACATCCCATTTGGAGGGGGCCCACGTATATGTATTGGACAAAACTTTGGTATGCTAGAAGCTAAAATGGCGCTCGCAATGATTCTGCAAAATTTCTCATTTGAGCTCTCTTCATCCTACTCGCACGCTCCTCATGATATGTTTACTCTACAACCTCAGTTTGGCGCTCACTTGATTCTACACAAACTTTAGACAGTTTGTTGTACGAGTTTAATTTAAAGTATGTTGCAATCTATTTACATGAAAACAAAAACTCGTGATATTTTGTGTTAAGGTAAATGTTGGATGTGTTGTGTCAACACAATCTACATTTACCCAATGAAGTAACTATTAAGTGTTCAAACTGCAATATCAAGTACTTCCTTAATCTCTTTGAGTTTAATGAATATGTATTGATGGTAGTGTGCTGCATGTAACAATTATTAGTGGATAAATAGCCCAAGCCCGATTTTTGGGTTTAGGGCATTTAGGGGGTTTAGGGTATTTAGGGTTTACCATTATTTATAATGGTCATTAATAAAGTTACACCTATGGGAAATTATGTAGTCTAACATGGTATCGGAGCGGGTCTGATCTTCAGACCTAGGTGGCTACGTTGAGCCGCCTCCCTAAGCCACCCAAGTCTGTCTGATCCTCAGACCTGGGTGGCTAAGTTGAGCCACCTCCTTTATGTCACCCCGTCAAACCCTAGCAAAAAAAAAAAAAAAAAGGCTACAAATTTTCGTTTTGTTTTTCCGCCGATTGCGTTGCTTGCTGCTATACTATTTGCTTTCTTCATTATCCATGCTAGCTTTCTTAATTGTTTTCTGTAACACCCCCAAAATATCACAGCGGAATGTAATATCATTGGGGTGCTACTTATTAGTATAACAATCATAATCATAGAAAACGACTCTAAATGAGACGTTTTTAAAAGTTTATCATTCGATCATAATAAAACATCAGAGTTACAAGAGGTCCCAAGTAATTTTAGAAAACATAATGTATTAATATAAAAGTTTTCAAGAGTTTATTGAATGATAACACAATGCAAGCCCTTAAAACCATCTCCGTGCGACTTCGTGCTTGCCAAATACCTTAAAGCCTGAGATAAAACATGCTAAAAAGTCAACACAAAGGTTGAGTGAAATTCATAGGTTTATAAATAAATAATGGACCACAAGATTTCAAGTTAAAATAATAATTGCAACGAATACAATTATGGGTAAATAATAATTATTGCTTTAAGCTCATGACATGCAAACTGACTGAAGGTTCTTATAATGAACCAATGCCCTGAAAGGTAAATTGCCATTTTACCTAAATTTCAAATATAGTGCATTCGGTTTTATTATGAAATTAAGCTTTAGCAGTTAAGACTGTTGAAGGTAACAGTTAGGACTGTTTGTGGAAAACTAGAAAGGGGGTTGAATAGTTTTGCGTCTTTTTAATTTTATTATGAAAACTTTAGATTACCTTTTAAAAACTTTGATTCAAGTTTTAAGTGAAGAATGATCTTTGAAAAATATTATTACTTATATGTATCCCCTTTTAAATTTGTTATAAAAGTTTAGCTTTTATGAATGGAATGTTAAATTGATCTTTATGTGAAATCTACTTCTAAATAATACTAACAATTATATGTGCCTATATGTATGTAAGTAATGACGATATAAATAAAGATATAAGTAAGGGATGGAAAGATCTAACCGAGACACGAGAGATTTATAGTGGTTCGGCTACAAGGACACCTTCCTTGCCCTACTCCACTCCCCGAGCACCTAGCTCGAGAGTTTTCTTCACAACTTCAATAAGCTCCCTTATGACGGAGAAAACCGTACACAACTTTGGCTTACACGGGTTTAACGACACAAAGCTAAATGTCGAGTTCTAATCGTAGCTAGAACCAATCTCACAACTTCACAACACAACTTCTTCACAACTTATTCACGACTACTTCACAACGGCTTCACGACTGCTTCACGACTTCTTCACGACTTCAACACTAGGACTTCACGACTTCAACACGACCGCTACACAACCTCTATGCTACGGCTTCACGACTTCAACACTATGTCTTCACGACTAAGACTTCACGACTTCAACACGACCGCTACACAACCTCTATGCTACGGCTTCACGACTTCAACACTAGGACTTCACGACTAGGACTTCACGGCTTCAACACGACCGCTACACAACCTCTATGCTACGGCTTCACGACTTCTACCCTACGGCTTCACAACTTCTAGGCTATGGCTTCACAACGGCTTCAAGACTTCTCTACTTCACAACTTTGCAAGGCTTCTACTCTACTTCTTTACTCCACAACTACTTATCCACCTTCTTCACTACTTACACACTACTCTAGCCTAATCACTTATGTTTACAACTTATATACACACTTTACACAAATGAATGAATGATTTATAAAATATACAAAACAAACAACTTGAGTAACAAGATGCTACTAAGTTGTAATACTTCTAGTCTTGATTGATAGAAGTATTCTTCTTTTGCACTTGGATGGTGGAAGCTTGGATCACTTGGAAACCAATGCTTAAGATTACATGATCAAAGGTTTTTTGAAGATATGAAATGAGATCTACAACAGAAAGTTTTAGTGCAAAAGGGTGAGTAAAAATCTAGGGGAAGGCTGGTATTTATAGGCAGAAAAACTGGACAGCTGGAACCTACAGGAGCGTGGCCGGCCCCCTTAAATAGGGGGGCGGTCCCCTTAATTTTAAGGGGGCCGCCTAGCAAAATTAAGGGGGCCGCCCAAGCCATCCGTTGCCCAGTTTTGTCTTTTTGTGGGGAAGGTTTTTCTGGAACATTTTTTACTGATTTTGGTTAAAAATTTGAATTCACAAATTTATAATGAATTAAACCTTTTTATTTATTACCAAAAATATTTTTCTAAAAGATATAAAATGTTTTTGACATTTTATAAAAAATCTAGTTATTAAGAAAATGTTCCTTTGATCATATAATGCATTAAGCATTAGTTCATTCATACCTTAAGTGATTTTAGTTGTAGAAGTGAATATTTACAACTAAGTACTTGTTTATTTTATAAGTTTATGTTTTAATGAGTTTACATTTTGTGATCATCAAAACATAGAGATATGAATAAATATTGATAATGTTTTTAGGCATTATTTATGTCAACACTGTTGAAGATGGAAGTTAAGACTGCTGAAGAGTTTTGAAGACATGAGCAGTTAGGACTGCTGAGTGAAGAAGTTAGTACGGTTTATGTTTATGATTTATGTAATAGATAATTATGGAAAATATATTGTGTATATCGTATAAGATTAGAATGATAGTTATCTTGTAAAGGAATCATTGGTCTATAAAAGGATTGCCTAGGTTAATATACAATATGATAAGAGTTCATACGTATTATAGAGATTCAAGGTTGTAAACCTTAGTGATAGGAGATCACTCGTATTATTGTTTCAATAATATTGAATCGTTGAAGTTTATTATTTTATGTTCATTGTTTCATTCAAATCATACAAAACACATAAAGTCTTCTAAGTGCTAGCTAGTAAATTCCGCGTGCTAGACTACGTATAATTCTTAGTATCACATCTAACACAAGGAGTGTGTGTAGATCCGGTCAAGTGGTATCAAAGCCAGGTTGCTGATACTTAGATTTAGAAGATCCGAGAAGAACAAAGATGGACATGGAAACTACACCAAACACAACTAAAATTGCTGCCAAGCTTCCTATGCTTAAACCTAATGAGTTCGACATGTGGAGACTTCGTATTGAGCAGTTTTTCCAAGTGCAAGACTATGCACTTTGGGAAATCATTGAAGAAGGAAACTCCTTTACACCAGTAACAACAACAACTGTTGTTGAAGGAAAATCTGAGACTACAGTGCAGACAAAGCCAACCACTAATGAAGAGAAGGCAAGGCACAAGAATGATGTTAAGGCTAGAAGTTTGCTTCTGATGACTATTCCCAATGATCAGTTGCTGAATTTTAGTAAGTTCAAGTGTGCTAAAACCCTTTTTGAAGCTATTGTTGCAAGATATGGTGGGAATGAAGCCACCAAGAAAACCCAGAAGACCCTTCTCAAGCATCAGTTTGAGAACTTTACAGCAACAAGCAATGAGTCGTTGGATCATATGTTCAATAGACTTCAAAAGTTGGTGAGTCAATTGGCTGTTCTAGGAATTGAGATGCCTCAGGAAGATCTCAACTCCAAATTTCTGAGGAGTCTACCAGCTGAATGGGCTATGCATGTGGTAGTATGGAAAAACAAGCCTGATATAGATTCCATGAGCTTAATGGATCTCTATAGCAACTTCAAGATAGTTGAACATGATATTAAGAAGTCTGTTGGATCAAGCTCAAGCTCAAGCTCAGGGAATTTGGCCTTTGTATCAACTCCCAGTTCCTCAAGTACAGATGAAGAAGTGCAAGTTGCTGGAGCAGTTGGTACTGCTAGTGCAAACCTTGGTACTGCTAGCACCTCAAGCAGTACTAGTGGACTTTTGAATGATGATACTTATTGTGCTTTCCTGACTACTCAGCACAACGGAAGTATGCTGACTCATTCAGATCTTCAAGAGATTGATGAAGATGATATTGAAGAGATGGATATTAAGTGGCAGCTCTCTCTTCTCAGTTTGAGAGCTAGGAGATTCTTGAAGAAGACTGGCAAGAAGATTGTCATAAATAGTAATGATGTTGCAGGGTATGACAAGTCCAAGATTGAGTGCTTCAACTGTCACAAGAAAGGTCATTATTCAAGGGAATGCAGATTACCAAGCCAACAGGATGGAAAGAGCAGAGGTTATGGTAACAAGTCAAGGGTTGTGGAGGTTGCTGATTCAAGCTCGAAAGCCATGGTTGCCATTGATGGCTTAGGATTTGACTGGAGCTATATTGTAGAGGAGGAAGCAGAAGCATCTACAGAGGTTGCTCTCATGGCATTTTCTGATTCTGAGGTACAAGTTTCAAAATGTTCTAAATCTTGTGAAGCTTTAAAAGATCTAGAAACACTTAAAACAAGATATGAGAATCAGAGAAAAGAACTAGTTGAAACTGCTTTTAGCTTAGCAAATCATAAGAGAGCTTTAGCTGTGTTAGAAGAACAAATTGTTCATTATCAAAGTAATGAGTCTAAGTTTTCTGATGATATGATTATTGTTAAGAGAGACTTAATGTTTAGAGAGAATGAGATCACTTTGTTAAAACATGAGTTAGAACAGGTTAAGAAAGCTAAGGAGAACATTCAGATGAGTGTAGACACACTAGAATACACATCAAAAGGTGTTCAAAAGATAATTGAGAGTCAGATTCAAAATAAAGCTAAGTCAGGCCTAGGATATAAGTCAGTTCCACCTCCCTATAGAGGAATTCCAACACCCCCAGGTGTAGACTTAGAACACACAGGACTCCCTGAATTTCAATTACCTGTGCTTAACTATGGTCCTCAACCCAAGAAGGATGTAGTTGATAAACCTGTGTTTGAAAGTGCAAGTGATAAATCACTATTTGAGGACAAGGTGTCTTCTGATAGGTCCTCAGCTAAGGACTCAGATGCTCCAACCATTGAGGAATGGACTTCTGATGATGAGGATGATTAGGCTGTGGTTAAGCCTGTTAGTGCTAAAGTGGAGGAACCAAAAGTTCCAAAGATGGTTAAACCTGAGACTGTTAGGCCTAGATCAAATGCCAAACCTTTTAGACCAACAGTTAGGTATGCAGAAATGTATAGAACCACAAACAAGCCAAGAGGTAACCAAAGGAATTGGAATGACCTCAAATCTCACCAATTAGGGGAGGATTTTGTTTGCTATAGGAAAGCTTGTTACTCTTGTGGTAGCTTTGACCATCTTGCAGATTATTGTGATAAATGGGTATCTGGATATACAAATCATAGGTTGAGCATAGCAAGACCTCAATCTTTTCTTGGAATGATAAGATGATACCTAGATCAGTTCTTTTAAGGTCTGGACCCAAAGCAGTTCAAACTGCTAGACCAGCAGTTCAGACTGTCAGACCTATGAGACCAATTCACCCAAGGCCAACAGTTCAAGGTGCAAAAATGTTTTCCAAATCAGCACCAAAAACTGTTAATAGACCCTTTCATCACAAAGCAGTTGTAAAAAACCAAGTTTGGAAACCTAAGGTAACAACTACCAAGCCAGCAGTTCCAACTGCTAGCAGGGTAATTGGTACTGGTGTGAATAAAAACACTGCTAAGGGAAACATGGGTAATAGAGTGAATGCATCAGCATGTTGGGTATGGAGACCTATTAAACCCAATGGTGCTAAGACTGTTTTGAAAAGAATGAATTATGTTGATGCTAGAGGAAAGCCTAAGTCTGTTTTGGCTTGGGTTCCACAAGGAAATTAATTTTTCTTGTAATGTGCATTGTTAGTCATATGCTTGTATCTTGTTTCTTTGTTTTTGGACTAACAATTGCAGGATTGGAGAGAAAACACCAAGGGATTATGAATGCTTGATGTTTTGGACTAAATGGTGTTCTGGAGATTAGTATGTGATCTTTTCATACAACAAATGGTAATTGGTTCACCATGTCTTATCCACATAAGAACCAACTAATCCAGAGCAAACGGTTTCTGGTAAAGACTAATCAAATCCGTTGATGGTTGACAATTTACCAAAAATTGTATGGTTATCAGCTCACCATATCTAAGTGTGAAGAGTTGGCTAGTCCAAAGCAAACGGCTATTGGTAAAGACATATCAAATCCGTTGATAGCTGATAGTTTGCTAAAAACTATGTTTAAGACATGGTATTTTAAAATTTTATTTAAAAAAATTCGTACGGCTCAACAAACTTTTTGCAACAGTTGGTACGGTTAGTACAAAGTTAGGACGGCTCAACTAGCCGTTGTAAAAATCTGTCAGTAATTAATTTTCTAGCCGTTGGGGTAAAACCGTTATTCTTAGGATACTTATAGGGATTTTTATAGACGATAATTATCTTCTTACTATAATTTCATTTATTCTCTTTCTAAAGATAATTTATCTCGTACACATATTTCGCAAAACCCTAAACAGTACCTATAAACCCCAAGCGACTGCATAAACCTCAATTCCAATTTACAAGATCATTGTATTGCTAAAATCTTTCATTTTTCATCATTAAGAATGGCTGGATTGGAATTTGTTAAGCGTCACAACCAGGTTGCATTTTTAGAGAAAACAGAGCAAGGAGATGGACCGAAGTTTTATGAGATTGTGGATTTTCTCAACCACTCTCACATAAGGTATGCTCTAACTGTTTCTCCTACTCTTTATGTCTCGCACATCACACAGTTCTGGCAGAATTCATCTGTCTTGACGAGTGATGACGGAGACGTAGAAATTCATACTGAAGTAGATGGCATTAAGTTTGTTGTTACCGAGTCTATACTTAGGAGACATCTTAAATTAAATGACTCAGATGGTATCCACACAATGCTAAATACTGAAATTTGGGAAGAACTTACAAAAATGGGGTATAATACATCTGAAAATAAATTGACTTTTCAAAAAGGATGTTTTTCACCTCAATGGAGATTTTTTATATATACTCTTTTATGTTGTTTGAGTCCTAACAAGACTGCTTTGGAGCAGTTTAGTAGCAATATTGCTATTGCTCTCATTTGCTTGTCTACAAACAGAGTTTTTAACTTTTCAAAATATATTTTTGAGGGTATGGCATCAAATGTTGACAGTAAAACAAAGTTTTTAATGTATCCCAGGTTTGTTCAAACAATTTTAAATAAAAAGACATACCTGCTTACAAAACCAACTGAAACTTTTGCTACGCCTAGCCTACAATCAAAGGTTTTTCAAAATATGGCTATGGCTAGTAGGCTTTTTCAAGGGGAACCAGTTCCATTGTTTCCTCAAATGCTTCAAACTGAGTTGGGTGAAGGTTCAGCAGTTCCAACTGATCCCAATCACACATCCACTCAAGAATTTGAAACAACCCAACAACCACCCATCACTTATAGGAGAAGGTCTAAACCTAGTCTAACTAGGGTTGTGACTAGATCCTTGCCCAAAGATTCACCTCTCCTAGCAGGTAATACAGCTAGAAGTGATGAGGGTAGCTCTTCACAAACTGAATTGATGGAAATATGTATCAAGTTAGTTGACAGAGTAAAGACCTTGGAGGAGGAGCTTAAGAAGAGTAATGAGGAGCTGAAATCTCATAAAGAAATGTTTTCCAAAGTCTACACCAAGCTAACAAAAAGGGTGAAGAAGCTTGAAGATCAGTTAAAGAAGAAAAGGGCAAAAGTGATA
The DNA here is from genome assembly GCA_021014915.2 of Artemisia tridentata subsp. tridentata. Lineage (NCBI taxonomy): Eukaryota > Viridiplantae > Streptophyta > Magnoliopsida > Asterales > Asteraceae > Artemisia > Artemisia tridentata. The sequence continues at coordinate 182,833,260 of CP139509.1, read as the reverse complement.
TTGGATGATGATTCTGATGATGATGATTCAGATGGTTCAGAAGGGGATGATGAAAATTCTTCCAAACAGGGGAGGAAATTTGGTAAAGATAAGGATAGATCAGGTTCTCAGGGGAGGCATGATAAAGGTTCAGAACAAGATGAAGGTTTTGATATTGGTTCAGGTTCTGGTTATGTTCATGAAGAAACAGCTGAGACACATCAAGCAGTTCCAAATGTTAAAGCAGTTCAGACTGCTGAGACAGAGCAAGAAACAGTTCAAACTGCTGAGACAGAGCATCAAGCAGTTCCAACTGATGAAACTTCTGCTGAACAATTTTATGAAAGAAGAATAGCAGATAAAGGGAAGAAGCCAATGACATCTGAAGAAGTTGCTGCTGCTCAAGAACTTGAAAGGCTTAAAAGATTGAAACCAAAAACTCAAGAACAGATAGATCATGATGCAGAAGTTGCAAGGCAAATGATAGAAGAAGATTTGGCTAGTGAAGAAGCTAAACAAGCTCAGATTGCTCAAGATGAAGAATTTGCAAGAAAAATGGCTGCTGATGATATAAGAAATATAGCTGAATTCATGGAAAGAAAAAGATCAAAAGAAGTAAATCAAGAGGAGTTCAATGAACAGTTACAATATTTGTTGGATTCTGATGTGATTGTAAGAGCTCAAGCTTCAATGGTTCTTAAAGATAAACAAAAGTCTGAAGAAGAAGGGTTAACAAATGAGAAGATCAGAAGTATGATGATGATTGTTCCAGAGTCTTCTTATATTAAACCTTTGCAGGTAAAACATCCAATCATTGACTGGGAAGTGTTCACTGATGGAAGAATGAAAGGATGGAAGATTATCAGACTTAGAGATATTTCTGAAAGATACAAGTTGTTTGAAGATTTACTCAAAGGCTTTGACAGAGAAGATCTAAATCAACTATGGAGCTTAGTGAAAGAGAAATTCAGAGATAAAGATCCTATTGAAGATAAAGATAAAGAACTATGGGTTCAATTGAAGAGAATTTATGAACCAGATGGTGGAGAGTCAATATGGAGATTTCAAGCACAAGTCATGGACATCACTTAGAAGTTATTTGGAACGTGTGGAGTACACAGATTGTCTACCAAGGATGGGATAGAGATCTATATGCTGGTTGAAAAAGATTATCCACTCAGACCAGGTGTTTTGACAATGATGGCATGTGTTAGACTAGAAGCTAATGAAGAATCTGAGATGGCTGATATGCTAGTGACAAAGATATTCAACCTTGCACAAGAAGTGAAAGCTAGATCTAAGAGATTTACTTGATAGGTGTTTGAAAGAATTTTCAGCATTAAGAAGAAGAAGCTTAATTTGAAGAAACTTAGTGATTTGGATAGAAATCATAAGTTTAGGGGAGGATTGTTAGGAAATTAAGCTTTAGCAGTTAAGACTGTTGAAGGTAACAGTTAGGACTGTTGAAGATGGAAGTTAAGACTGCTGAAGAGTTTTGAAGACATGAGCAGTTAGGACTGCTGAGTGAAGAAGTTAGTACGGTTTATGTCTATGATTTATGTAATAGATAATTATGGAAAATATATTGTGTATATCGTATAAGATTAGAATGATAGTTATCTTGTAAAGGAATCCTTGGTCTATAAAAGGATTGCCTAGGTTAATATACAATATGATAAGAGTTCATACGTATTATAGAGATTCAAGGTTGTAAACCCTAGTGATAGGAGATCACTCGTATTATTGTTTCAATAATATTGAATCGTTGAAGTTTATTATTCTGTGTTCATTGTTTCATTCAAATCATATAAAACACATAAAGTCTTCTAAGTGCTAGCTAGTAAATTCCGCGTGCTAGACTACGTATAATTCTTAGTATCACATCTAACACAAGGAGTGTGTGTAGATCCGGTCAGGTTTCCTACCCGGTCAACGCAAACGGGATTCGTCAATCCCAATAGGCCCATTCACAATATTCGCATTCACTCGCAAGTAATTAATGGTTCATGATATGTTAGGGTCTTATTTTTGCAATATCGGTACTTTAGCAATAATATGTTCTGGTAAGCATACAATTTAAAACACTTGCGTCCAAATTGTAAAATAGCATGTATCTCCCCCAACGGGTTTATAAACAATTTAAGAGTTAAAGTGGGGCTATTAACTCACCAAAGGATCAATTAGCAAGATCAAAGTAAGAAATGAGAAAACCAAGACGTTCTACGAGCAACCTAAAAATAATATGTTGCGTCTTAGGTTTTTAAAATAATAGAATATGGATGCAAGAAAGTTTTATATATTCATTATATCAATCATGCAATTGTACATAGAGTTTTTAAGGTTTATAAAGTGACAGGGACTAAAATTGACAAGTTAGGAAAGTGTTACGAGCCCTAATATATAAGTCGTCCGAGGTTCGGGTTTTTATGTTGTTTCTATAGTCAAAAATCCTATTATGTCGATATGTGGTCAAATTGTCCAAAACTGTGTTATCGGGTTTATTTCCGAGAGTGGGTCTTACCACTTCGGGTAAGTGTAAAATTTATCATGTGTTAACAAAATTATAGTCTATATATTTTTAAGCTTGTAAAATAGTTCCATAATTTTTATTATCACTTATAGTGTTTTTAGATGTTATAAAAATATATTTGACTTAATTTTAAGTAAATTTTGATAAGTTATAGAATTTTAGATTAAGTGCGGGTTTTGACTAAAAGTGGACATTCGTTACCAAAAACTCCGTTTCTCCTAACCCGTAAGGATTTATATTACAAATTTTATATTTTCGGAAAGGTATTTAAGTGTACTTATCAGATTTTTGGGTCCCACTATTCTAAAAATTATATAACTTAAGTGAAATTACCATTTTACCCTAATATGTCAAGTCTGATCGGGACAGCACCAAACAGTCCCACCGATTTTACGATAAGTTGAGTTCCGTAACTCATTTTTATACGGGGTTTTCGGCTATGTTTAAGTTAAAGTGTTACCTACAACTTTTATGTTTTGAGCAACAGAGGGTTCTATACAAATTTTTAGACTTTTTAGCCATCCAAATCTGGTGTGCTTTTTCCGCCAACCTTTGCCGTTTATTTTCTAATTAATTCATCGGGTATCTTCCCACGACCAAATACCCGGAAAATCGAAGCTAAGAGATAGATCTACAGTCATATATTTTTACCTAAGTCTCAAAGTGTACTGATTTAGTGCAGTAATTACGGAAACAGTCCCTGGTCAGTAAGATCTTTGCAAACTTAGTCTCAATCATAGTTTTAAGTAATTTAAGCTATGTACAATGCAATAATTAATACAAAAAGCATATGAAACATAAAAAATACATGAAATGAAATATAGATCAGTAGTAAAAATGAAAGACATGGTGTGGTTTCTTACAAGGGTGGAATGGAAACACAAGAAAAATCATGGATCAAAAGCATAAGATTGCAACCACCTAATCAACAAGCTTACATATTTTTGACACCAAAGATCTATGGACACTAGATCAAGACACCAAGAGATGAAGGGAAATTATATCTAGTTTTGAGATCTAGAATTTGGTGGTTTGTGAAATAAATGGTTTATGCAAATGGTTTTGTAGAGAAATGAAGACATGTGTCCTAACTTTGTTTAATCTAGTGACACCACATAGACAATTGTATAAGTGGTGTGCTAGGCGTGGCACATGTGGAGTTAGTAGGAATATATAGTATGTTTATTAGATAGTATTAGTTTTATAGGGTATAGTTTGATCCCGGTAATTGCAAATGTGGAGTTTTTAAGACGCGAAACTTAAAACCGGATAATATAAAAATACAAAACTTACAAAAATATTAAAACTTGACAACAAAACCTATTTTGATATTTTAGATGATCCTTGAGCTTGTTGGGTGATTACTTGATGTTTAAAAACTGAAAATGCGTAAAACGCAAAATGTGCAAAGTTTAATTAAAAATGAAACAGTAAAAATGCGATATTTAAAATACGATTGTAAGAAACCAAAATGCATAAAAATAGTTATACTAAGTATTGTCAGGTGTCGATTTGAGTTAAATGTACGTTTAATGAAGTACGCGGAATAACCTATCTAGTTATCCGAAATAGTGAATTTACTTAAAATAAAAATATTAAGTAAAATTAAATAGTTAAATAATGATCTCAAAATTGTGAATTGTTACAGTACCCAGTCCTTAAAGGGGAATCCCGTCCCGGGATTCAGTTCGAGTTAAATGTCGATGATGTGTTAGTGAAAAGGTGTGGATATTTCTGACGCCTCTGGTCTACTCTCTCCAAAGTGTATTCTGGTCCTCGTCGAGAGTTTCAACGAATCTTGAAAATAGGGATGTGGCTCTGCTTCAGCCGCTTGACCTCTTGGTCCATAATTTCTACAAGTTCTTCTATAAAGTGCAGTTTGTCATCAATTCGAAGCTCATCCAATTGAATGACAAGACTCTCATCTGACAAACATTTCTTCAGATTTGTAACATGAAAAGTGTTCTAAATTCTTTAAAGTTCTTCTGGTAGTTCTAACTTGTACGCTACTAGGCCGACCCTAGCTATGATCTTAAATGGCCCGATGTAACGTGGTCTTAGTTCCCACGCTTCCCAAAATGAATCACGCCCTTCCATGGCGAAACCTTGAGCATAACTCTGTCTCGCACATTAAACTTCAAAGGTTTGCATCGTACATCGGCATAACTCTTCTACCGATCTCTTGCAGCTTGCATTCTGTTCCTGATTTGTACAATCTTCTCGGTCGTTTGATGAATAATTTATGGACCCGTGAGTTGGACATCTCCAACTTTAGCCCAAGAAACAGGTGATCGATACTTCTGACCATAAAGTGTTTCAAGTGGCGTTGTCTTGATACTGGCGTGATAACTTGTGGTTGTAGGAGGATTCGATTAATACCAATTGATTTTCCCAACTATTACTAAAATCAGTCACACATGCTATTGTCAATCTTAGGTAGGTCAGGTAGTATGTGAGTGTAGCGGTTGTTTTCGAGGTTTGATCCTAAGATTTGTTATGGGATTGTGCGTTCTCCTGCTTAGAGGCATTGATAAAAATTTTGTCCGAAATTTTTAATTGAGTAAGCTTTACACGACTTTGATCGACTCAATAATTCAAAAGACACAATTTCTTTGTTTGAGGTTAATAGTTGGGTAAAATAATGAGACAAAATTTTTTTTTAAGTTTAGTAGAATTATTTATTTTTATTTTAAATATGGTGAAAATAAGACAATTTCACAAATATCAATGTTTAGCCGTTTCTTAACATACAAAAGTTCGGTAAGGTTTGACAAAAAAAAATTTTAACCCGTTAGAATAAGTATTTTAGAAAAATATCTCAACGAGTTTTATGCATTTAAGGACATAGTTAAAACATCAGGGAAGCAGGTATAGTCGGGTATGCATACCTATATAAGTTTTCAAAGGTTTAAGGACAGAGTCTAGTTTCTAATGCTTGGTAGTGTTTGATGGCTAAATATCGGGTGAAGTTTATAGATATGGTACTTAATTTACTTGGGCAGTATTGGGATGTATCATGACTTATATTGTTGTGCTAGTGGTCTAAAATTTAATCATGAGGTGTTTTCCTTGGTCACAAGTGAAAGCTGTGTATCAATGGCCATTCGGCATGTTAAGACTTCTAGCCATCTCAGTGTGGGAGTGAGGTTATGTCAAAACGGATGGCTGAATAATCTAGAACTCTTAGAGGACAAAACGTTGTAAGGGTGGTTGTACATTGATAGTCCAATCCAAGGTATCCATTACTTACAAGGGAAAATCTCATTATATGGTGTGGAGAGGGTAAATTGTACATTGACGGAATAATGTCAAGTCATAGTGTATTGTTATTCCTAGTCGTGGATAGAGATGCTTGATTCAGCTCTAAGGTTTGGTTTAGTGAGCAAGGGTGTTTTGGATCACTCTTACGTCCCAGTTAGGTTAATACTCTCAAAGAATTAGTTGAAGGATTAGGCAATTGTCCCAAAGATAATTGCTCGGATTGCTCCGTAAGGTCTTAAGAATTTCGTTAGGTTATAAGTCAGCTCATTGTATGTTTCTAGCCCTTGTCAAAAGTTTTATTGGTCCCTTCATTGCTTACTTCCATCGAGGGGTCCTCCTCGTATTGTTAAGATCTTATTACTATAAGGTACGTGGACGAGTTTCTCATTGTAGATGATTGTGGTATTTCAGTAACCAGACCATACTAAAAAAAAATGTCTAAGCCTCAAGTTTTGTGGGCACTAGGTCGATGTCTTATGGGTATCTAGTAGGTTAGGGTGCATCCTCGAAAGATGATGTCGATTCCTATTAGCAGTTAGATGGCTAGTTCGTTGGTACACTTAATACTTAACGCGGAAGGTAGAGTCTTGAAGAATGTTGTTGATTGCTACTAGCAATCAGTTGGTTGATTTAATAGCGTACTTAGTGTTAAATGTGGAAGGTACGGTTTCGATTAAGGGACTGAATATAATCGTCATCATGATTGACATCGATTTTTAAAGTGAAGGTATGTCTTAGTCACCCTTGGGGTTATGGGTCATTCGGTAGTTATCGAATTTAGAGGTTGTCTGTTTGATGGTGGAATTCTCGAAATCGGAAGATGTGAAGTAAAGCGAGATGTCATAAGGTTAAGTTTCGTATGAATTCTTATGGTCATAATCGTAGGTAATCCCGTTGGTAGGTTGTCCTCTCATGGTTAGTGGTGTAACTTGACCTCTCGAATTGGAACGTGATGCGAGACAAGGCAGAATTTATGTGACAAGGTTAGGTAGAAGTTTATCTGGTTACTATGTTTACTAGTATGAATACTCATAAGTTGCACTTCTTTTGTCTACTCATGTGAGTTTGTGATTTCTCGAGAATGAAAATAGAAAATTTGACTTTGATAACCATTCTTAGCATAGCATGATCCTACCTGAATTATACATAGGTGATCAGGCTTTGTATAATTAAGGTCCAACGATGCAATGCTGAGCTTAGTTACTAGAAAATATCGATCCTTCTATTTTTCGAGGTTACAACATAAAATACTTTTCAAGGAAGTAGATAATTCAGGGGGGTGATTACAGAATATTTTGTAACGTAACGGCGAAATAGTTTGTAGAGTAACAGTAATGCAGTTTTATTGCTTAAATAGAAAGTGGCAAAAGCAGTCCACATGGGAGTAAAATAGTTTTTATAAGGTATTAGTAAAACTTGTGGGATAGTTGTAACATAGTTTACAAAATGCTAGTGAAGTCATTTGTCGGTTTATGAAATAGTATTCAGGTAGCGAATCGGTTTGTTACATGCTAATAATATGGTTTGTAAATTAAATTGTGAATTAGTTAAATAGGAAACAATTCATTGTTTATAAGATGGTAGTAAAGTCACAAATTTGATTTTTGTGATATAGTGTAAGGACAGTCCATAGGAAGACCGCAAAATAGTTTGTAGGATATTTGAAAACAGTTTGTTTGTTCATAGCGACATGGTTTATTATTTTATTAGGGGGTAGCAAGGTAACCAGCTGGTTTATAATATGAATATAAATAGTTGAAAAATGATGACAAAGCGGTTTCTTAGGTGGTAAAGTAGTTTGTAAAAAAGTGACAAAATGATTGATGGAATAGTGACAAACAATGTATAAGAATTTTTAGCAAAATGGTTTGTAAGGTGATAGTAATGGTTTCGCAGATAATAGCAAAACAGTCTGTAAGGTGTTTACAAAATGGTGGTCAAAACAGTTTTTAAACGGGTAATACAGTTTATAAGATGACAACTAAAAATTGTTGTAGAATAGTTATGAGCTAGGTGGTAACAAAATAGATTAGCAATTCATTTTATAGAATGTAGGAGTCTATAGGGTATCACCCAAATATTTTACATGTTATAAGTAAATTAATTTAGAACAGGGTTGTAATGTATTTTCGTAAAGCGGTTGAAAAGATGGTGAAGAAATGGGGAGTAAAATAGACAAGAGTCATAATAACATGGCAACAACAAAAGATAGAGAATTCATTGGATGGAGAAGTACATAATACAATGAGATTAACTCAACCATAATGAGATCGGAATAAGTCACGATAAGAGTCAATCAAAATAAAGGTGAATCACGACAACCATAATATATAATCACAACATGTGTAGATATGATGAAGCGAAAAGTGTACCGCTTTTAAGGGGTCATTTAAGCCCTAAATCGTATTTATTTGATCAAATATTGCCCTAAATCGTTCCTTTTGTCATTTTAGGTACTTTTGAGAAGAAATCTGGAAAAGGAGGCATTTTGGACGTTTTTGGAGCATAAAAGTGAAGAAAACGACAAAGTCTCAAAATCATGCTGGAAATTACCTTTGACGGCGTCAGGATTATGCCTGGACGGCGTCATGGCTTGGCAAAAGTGGTGGATGTGAAATTTACTCATGATAAGCCAGTGAAAATTGCATGGGAATTCTGACGGCGTCACCCTTTAATTTGATCAAGGTCGTCACGTTATAATTTAAAGAGGGACGGCGTCACGTTCATAGTCTGAGGGCGTCAAGCCTTGATAGGCCAGAACGGATTTTGGAGAGCTAAAGAGGGACGGCGTCAAGAAGGTCATCCGGGAACCCTAAAAGCGGCGAGGTGACGGCGTCACACTCCATATCGTGACGCCGTCAGATCTAAAAATCTATATATAGTTTTGCAATTCTTTGTCATTAGTGTGGAACTTATTGGGGAACTTTGTGTGTGAAAACCCTAGGACGAATTTGGCAGCTCTTTCAAAGCTTTTTGCCTTGAGATCTTCCATGTTACATTGAAGATAAGTTATCAATTAATCATTCAATATGTCTATGTGTTGTTTGATTTTATCTTGTTCTTGTCTTTTGTTTAACATGTTAGGCTAGATTTATCTTGTGTTTGCTTAGATCTAATGAAACCTAGCTATTGATTATTGGTTATTAGTGTGTTGTTAGTTGTATTGGATGATTGTTTATCTATGTTAGGCTTAAGAAAACTGGCTAACTTCCTATTCGGTAACTTGCTTGAACGTCTTAAGAAACATGAACCAATGCGTACTAAAGGTTTTTATGGTTGTATTTAATGCACAAGCGAATTCTAGTGATCCCATGTTAGGAGCTTCCTAGCCGGCTCGACATAGGAGTGAAGTAGGAGCTTGTAGAGTTGGGGAAGTACGTACGCCACCCCACGATTGGTATTAAGGAATACACCCGTCATCCACGCAACTAATACACACTAATGAACCGGTAAAAGATAGTTAGGGAGTAAGGAAATCTAAGTAAACACATTTCCCTCCACATAAGTTTTCACCAACCTTTTCATTTTCAGTTATTTTATTTTATTTGCATTCGTTGTAATTTGGGTTAGTTGACTAGCAACTAATTCCGCCCACTCTTTCAAACCCGAGATTTTACTTGCTTTCATAAAAAATATAAAAACATAAAAAGAATCTTCTCTCACCCTTAGGCCTATTAGAGTAATTTTTCATACCTAACGAACACTATTCCCTGTGGAGAACGATCAATCCCCCGTACTTACCACTACACTATACTACATCGGTCAGGTACACTGCCTGGTGGGGTTGTAAGCCTCTTGAGATCCCTCGAGAGGTAAAACCTGTTGTAAGGTTGCAAAACCACGCATCAAGTTTTTGGCGCCGCTGCCGGGGAATAGTTATTGTTTAGGTTGAATTTTTACTTTATAGGTCTACTCACTAGATTCCTTTCTAGTGAGATTTTTATTTTCTTTTTCTAGGTTTTCTTTAGTCTATCTATTTTCTTCGTTTCTTTGTTCGTAACCATTACCATTCGACATCATGGAAGATGGTAATATCCTTAATCCCAACAACCCACCACCACAACAACCACCACCACCTCCTAGAGCCCGTACTTTAGGAGAGTACTCCCGTCCTAGCCTCCATGGCTATCGAAACACCATTGAGCTCACTCAAGGAGCCAATGTCACTCCCTTGCGATCCGACACCATCCGTTTGGTGCAAAGCGGATGCGCATTCCATGGACTTCGTTCTGAAGATCCTAATCAACATCTCAAGGACTTTCTCAAAATTGTTGATTCTATAGACCTTGATGTTGCCACTCGAGAGACGACCCGATTGCGTCTCTTTCAATTCTCTTTGCGGGACCAAGCTAGTCAATGGCTAGAGCGTCAACCCGCAGGATCCATCACCTCTTGGGATGATCTCACCACTCGTTTCCTTGCTCAGTTTTTCCCACCGGGAAGAACTACCAAGCTAAGGAATGATATCTTGATGTTCCAACAACGTCAAGGCGAAACCCTCTACGAGGCATGGACTCGATTCAAGGACTTACTCCAAAAAGTCCCTCACCATGGCATAGAACTTTGGCTCCAAGTCCAAATCTTCTATGACCATATCAATCTCTCCACGAGGCAAACCATTGACCAATCGGCCGGTGGCAAGCTACGTGATCTAAGTGCGGAACAATCATGGGCTCTCCTAGAGGATCTTGCTCTTTATGACAACGAAAGTTGGAGTGATCCCCATGATTTGAATAAAACGGTCAAGGCAATATCTTTGCCTTCGAACAATTCAAGCACTTCCGACCGTAGGATCATAGAACTTGAAGACCAAGTCAAGTTTCTCATGAAATCCTACGAGGCTCCTAAACCTTCAAGCCAAGTGAACAAAATCACTTCTTCATGTGAATTATGTAGTGGTCCCCACGACACTCGTGATTGCATGGAACTCCCCGAACAAGCTTTTGCGGACTACGCATCCTCGCGTACCGACGGAGCGGGAGACAAGTGGTACACTTTCAAACCCGAGCCAAACCATTACGGTGATACATACAACCCCTCATGGAAAAATCACCCGAACCTTAGGTGGAAACAAAACCAAAACGCACAACAAACCAATTCTTCCAACCCACCTAATCGTTTCCAATCAAGCGGTTCCAACTCGAACCGTACTTTCAACAACAATCCTTCCGGCAATGGTAGTACCAATAACTTTGAAGGATTGATGTCCCAATTTATGGCATCTCAAGAAGCTCGTTTAGCCAAGTTTGAAGCCGATTTCAAACAAAAACAAAGCGAGATGACCAATAAGATTGACACCTTGTTGAAAGCCCTCAATGACCGAGAAATGGGAGCACTCCCTAGCAACACGGTCAAGAACCCGAAACTAAACGTCAACGTTATTTCATCGGTTTCGTCCCCTAGTTCTTGTCCACAATATTATTCGGTCAATTCCATGAGCACGTGTTTCAAACAAACCCAAGTCGTTCCAAATGACCAAGAAGTTATGACATCCAAATTGGTCAACAACATAGTTGAAACATCTCCCACTCAAAACCTTGACGAAGAATTCAAGGAGCTCCACCTTGAAAGTCCGGTTGTTGATGTGTTGGATGAGAAGAAGCTCAAGTTAGGCGAAAAAGGGACCGCCTTCGTTCAAAACAAACTACCTAAGAAATTAGATGATCCGGGCTTATTTGTTCTACCTTGCAAGATCGGTAATTCGGAGGCTTATGACACATTAGCCGATCTTGGATCAAGCCTTAACCTACTTCCGTTACCTCTCTACACCTCTCTAAAACTAGGAAAACTTGAAGAAACCGAGGTGATAATAGGTTTAGCGGATGGGAGTGTTGCTTACCCGGTTGGAGTAGTTAAGGATGTGTTAGTGCAGATTGGAAAACTAACCATTTTAGCCGATTTCCACGTCCTTGATATGGTTAGCGACCCTACATGCCCCTTGTTGATAGGTAGAGGATTTTTGGCGACCGCTAGTGCTATGATTGATTGTAAGGAATCCAAGATAGCGGTAGGAGAAGGAGATACTTGGTCAGTCTATGATGTTAAGAAACACGCCTATGATACTAGTGAGGAACCAACACCACATTGGTTAGAATCAAATAGGAGACCATCTAGATATGGACCTTGGATTGATAGAGACTTCATAGGACCCCAACGCCCATTTTACCTAGAAGAGGACTTTGTGAACCAAACACATACGGTAGAGCAACTCTTGGCTAGGGACACCGAATTGGATCCATTTGAAGACTCTCTAGTTTTTAGAAAGATGATTGATTTCCTAGGAGTTTTGCCAATTAACCTAGGAATGAATAAGTGGATTTGTGAGGAAGATGATCATAAGTGGAATTGGGACAAACCACCCAAAGATGGAGATGGGTCATGGCATATTAAGATGACATTGTATGACCCAGATGGAGAAAAGTTTGAAAAGATCTATCATACTAAGCGGACCAATAGGAAACTTCAATCCAAGCTTAACCCTAAAGACGTCCTCGATGACGAGCTTACTTACATAGGGTAGCGTGACTTTGAGTCTAGCTACAAGACTCGTTAATAAAGAAAAGCGCTTCTTGGGAGGCAACCCAAGCTTTATTTGCTTTGTGTGTTTACTTATTTGTTTGTTTGATTTTATTTGTTTCCGTATGTATGTTTAAGTTTTATTATTATTGATTCATGTTCAAAACTAAGTTGTGAAAATGCTTTATTTTGTTTTTAACTTCGTCTTAACTACATATAAAGGTATTTTGCAAAAGTTAAGTGTAAGGGAAATCTAAATCGGTTTATTAGAACACAAATGAACACGAATCGTAATAATAATAAATTAACATACATATTAGTATTTGTTTGAGTCAAATGCTTGTATCGAGTCATAATGATGTTTTGCAGGAATTCCAGGAAGTAAGGTATAGGTTTTTCCAAAATTTTTCCGGAAACGTAACATGAGAATTCTGTCAGATCATATCTGACGGCGTCAGGATTTACAACCTGACGGCGTCAGGTTTAATCTTCTGAAAATTTTTGAAGGTTTTGTTTTCATAAAAAGTTTTTATTAAATCTCTAACTTATAATCTCCAGGAATCTGCAAAATTATCATTCCACAAGCATTATATCCTTATATATAGATTTTATCCCGCCGATGTTATGCAGGTTTTCGTGTTTGTTTTCTCAGGTTTAACAGGTTATTTTGGACAAGGAAATGTTTGTTGGATCAAGCTTATGGCGATGCATTAGTCATGGAGCTTCAACATTACCTTGGAAGAAGATCTAACCGTGTTACGTCGTTATCCACCGAGCGAATCAGGGGAGTATTTGATTTCATTCTTTTACTTTATGCTTTTACATCTTGTTATTTGAACATTGGGGACAATGTTCATCTTAAGTGTAAGGGGGGGTAAAAGTACGATTAGAGAATGCTATTACGCTTGATTTTTGTTTGTTTAATAATAGATGTGTAATAAAACTGAGATAAATACCTGTTAGGGTAATTTTAGCGCCAAATTTAAAATTTTTTACAACATATAGGAGTGAAACTTTGATCTTAATGAGCGTCTCACGGATAGGAGTTATATGACTAGCACAAAAACCGTACCACTAAAAAATTTTCCACCCCCAAATATGTGAGGTTCGCCCCTAGAATTGGTAGGAAAAGCATTTATGCTATGATGTGTGTACCGGTAGCACTTAGATTCTAGAACTTGCGTTAGGACCATTCCGAGGCCACAAGTGAGACTACATTCGTGTAGTTAGATTTACTACATGATAAGAGGCATTAGGATTAACCCATTGTTTTACACCTGTGTTTTTGTTATAATTACATTGGCTACATTGGTCAAGTAATTCTCCCACACCCTTTGCGTTGTACTCATTTTTAGTACACGATACCCCTAGTACACCCCTCAGAGCCTATCTTTTCGTTTCGACCTTTAAGCATTTTACTTAAAGGAAGAATTTGTTTACACCCCACTTAAATGTACACCCAAATCGCCTTAGCCTACCTTGTATGCACTCATTTTTAGTGCATTATTGTGACAACATTTGTTTAAACCCAAGTTAATTATCTAGTTGATTACATGGTTGCTAAGTCGAGTCATATCCTTGTACATATTGTTTTGGGACGATTGGGACTCATGGGTAAAGTACTAGTGTAATGGAGTAATGGGGAAGAACATCATTTATTACCCCCATATGTGCTAAATATTTTAAAAGTACTCCAAGTGTTTTAATTATCTTAATTCGAGTCATTAGAATAGTTAATTGTAAAGTTATGTAAAAGTTCAAGTGTAAAGGGGATGCAACGCCCCTATGATGTATTATTTTGGATGGTAGGGCAAAAGTGTATGCAAAAAAAAAAAAAAAAAAAAAAAAAAATCGAAAAATCAAGAAAAATACAAAAAAATGAGAAAAAGAAAAGTAGAAAAAAAAAACATACGGACTACCATCCCGTTTCGTTTTATGTTTATTTTATGTTTTTGTTATTTTGTTTTTAGCTTAAGATCGAGTCGAGTCTTGGCTTAGCAACATTGTATAGTACATGTAATTTATCAAGATCTTTAACTCGCCACCAGTAAAATATTCCCTTATCCAACAAAACCGTGTTTTCCTTTTCCCTACACCTAACGTTATAACCCGTTTAAAAGCCCTCTTTGATAGTTTATCTTAGGTGCTTACGCCTAGTGGAGGAGGTTTTTGATCCTTTCCCAAGCCTATGGTAATCTATTTGCTATGACAGGTAGTGAGAGATAATATCCGTTTTCATTTATGAGATTTATTTTGATGACACTTGAGAGATGTGAGTATCTAAACACTACTTGTGAGGTGCTAGTTTGTAATCTCCGTGCTTATTATGATTAAAGTGGAACGATTATTTGTTGTAATTACTTTTATGTTAGCATTAAATGACCCCTAACTTGTATTTTGATTAGAATAAAAGCGCATTTGCTTGAGGACAAGCAAATCTCAAGTGTAAGGGTATTTGATGAAGCGAAAAGTGTACCGCTTTTAAGGGGTCATTTAAGCCCTAAATCGTATTTATTTGATCAAATATTGCCCTAAATCGTTCCTTTTGTCATTTTAGGTACTTTTGAGAAGAAATCTGGAAAAGGAGGCATTTTGGACGTTTTTGGAGCATAAAAGTGAAGAAAACGACAAAGTTTCAAAATCATGCTGGAAATTACCTTTGACGGCGTCAGGATTATGCCTGGACGGCGTCATGGCTTGGCAAAAGTGGTGGATGTGAAATTTACTCATGATAAGCCAGTGAAAATTGCATGGGAATTCTGACGGCGTCACCCTTTAATTTGATCAAGGTCGTCACATTATAATTTAAAGAGGGACGGCGTCACGTTCATAGTCTGAGGGCGTCAAGCCTTGATAGGCCAGAACGGATTTTGGAGAGCTAAAGAGGGACGGCGTCAAGAAGGTCATCCGGGAACCCTAAAAGCGGCGAGGTGACGGCGTCACACTCCATATCGTGACGCCGTCAGATCTAAAAATCTATATATAGTTTTGCAATTCTTTGTCATTAGTGTGGAACTTATTGGGGAACTTTGTGTGTGAAAACCCTAGGACGAATTTGGCAGCTCTTTCAAGGCTTTTTGCCTTGAGATCTTCCATGTTACATTGAAGATAAGTTATCAATTAATCATTCAATATGTCTATGTGTTGTTTGATTTTATCTTGTTCTTGTCTTTTGTTTAACATGTTAGGCTAGATTTATCTTGTGTTTGCTTAGATCTAATGAAACCTAGCTATTGATTATTGGTTATTAGTGTGTTGTTAGTTGTATTGGATGATTGTTTATCTATGTTAGGCTTAAGAAAACTGGCTAACTTCCTATTCGGTAACTTGCTTGAACGTCTTAAGAAACATGAACCAATGCGTACTAAAGGTTTTTATGGTTGTATTTAATGCACAAGCGAATTCTAGTGATCCCATGTTAGGAGCTTCCTAGCCGGCTCGACATAGGAGTGAAGTAGGAGCTTGTAGAGTTGGTGATGAAGCGAAAAGTGTACCGCTTTTAAGGGGTCATTTAAGCCCTAAATCGTATTTATTTGATCAAATATTGCCCTAAATCGTTCCTTTTGTCATTTTAGGTACTTTTGAGGAGAATCTGGAAAAGGAGGCATTTTGGACGTTTTTGGAGCATAAAAGTGAAGAAAACGGCAAAGTCTCAAAAATCGGCTGAAAGTTACCTTTGACGGCGTCACATTTAACCCCAGACGGCGTCATGCCTTGGCAAGAAAAAGTGGACGTGAAATTTACTCATGATAAGCCAGTGAAAATAGCATGTGAATTCTGACGGCGTCACGCTTTAACTTGATCAAGGGCGTCACGGCTTAAATCAAAGAGGGACGGCGTCACGTTCAAGGTTCGACGGCGTCAAGCCTTGATAAGCCAGAATGGATTTTGGAAGAGCTAAAGAGGGACGGCGTCAAGAAGGTCATCCGGGAACCCTAAAAGCGGCGAGGTGATTGCGTCACACTCCATAACGTGACGCCGTCAGATGCAAAAATCTATATATAGTTTTCTAATTTTTTGTCATTAAGGTGGAACTTAGTGTGTGGAATTTTGGGAGAAAACCCTAAGACGATTTTAGCTTCTTTTTCAAGGCTTTTTGCCTTGAGATCTTCCATGTTACATTGAAGATAAGTTATCAATTAATCATTCAATATGTCTATGTGTTGTTTGATTTTATCTTATTCTTGTCTTTTGATTAACATGTTAGGCTAGATTTATCTTGTGTTTGCTTAGATCTAATGAAACCTAGCTATTGATCATTGGTTATTAGTGTGTTATTAGTTGTATTGGATGATTGTTTATCTATGTTAGGCTTAAGAAAACTGGCTAACTTCCTATTCGGTAACTTGCTTGAACGTCTTAAGAAACATGAACCAAATGCGTACTAAAGGTTTTTATGGTTGTATTTAATGCACAAGCGAATTCTAGTGATCCCATGTTAGGAGCTTCCTAGCCGGCTCGACATAGGAGTGAAGTAGGAGCTTGTAGAGTTGGGGAAGTACGTACGCCACCCCACGAATGGTATTAAGGAATACACCCGTCATCCACGCGACTAATACACACTAATCAACCGGTAAAAGATAGTTAGGGAGTAAGGAAATCTAAGTAAACACATTTCTCTACATATTAGTTTCCACCAAACTTTTCATTTTTGTTATTTTATTTTATTTGCATTCGTAGTAATTTGGGTTAGTTGACTAGCAACTAATTCCGCCCACTTCTTCAAACCCGAGATTTTACTTGCTTTCATAAAAATTATAAAAACATAAAAAGAATCTTCCTCAACCCTTAGACCTAATTAGAGTAGCCTTTCATACCTAACGAACACTATTCCCTGTGGAGAACGATCAATCCCCCGTACTTACCACTACACTATACTACATCGGTCAGGTACACTGCCTGGTGGGGTTGTAAGCCTCTTGAGATCCCTCGAGAGGTAAAACCTGTTGTAAGGTTGCAAAACCCACGCATCAGTTGGGGAAGTACGTACGCCACCCCACGAATGGTATTAAGGAATACACCCGTCATCCACGCAACTAATACACACTAATTAACCGGTAAAAGATAGTTAGGGAGTAAGAAAATCTAAGTAAACACATTTCCCTCCACATAAGTTTTCACCAACCTTTTCATTTTCAGTTATTTTATTTTATTTGCATTCGTAGTAATTTGGGTTAGTTGACTAGCAACTAATTCCGCCCACTCTTTCAAACCCGAGATTTTACTTGCTTTCATAAAAAATATAAAAACATAAAAAGAATCTTCTCTCACCCTTAGGCCTATTAGAGTAATTTTTCATACCTAACGAACACTATTCCCTGTGGAGAACGATCAATCCCCCGTACTTACCACTACACTATACTACATCGGTCAGGTACACTGCCTGGTGGGGTTGTAAGCCTCTTGAGATCCCTCGAGAGGTAAAACCTGTTGTAAGGTTGCAAAACCACGCATCAAGATACAATCACAACACATATGAATATAAGATGGAAAATTTCGGCTTACATAAACCAATGTCATATCATAGCATAACAATGCCACATGTCCTAAAATAAATTGTTACGGTTTGTCATACAACAAAATACCACAAGTGTCATTATTATGGCCACACATCTGATGAGTGTGTAAATACTCATCATTTTATACCCGTAAAAGACACTAAAATGACCTAAAACACCCAATATATATTGCAGATATCCTTGGTTTGTGTTTTATGTGTTTCAGGTACTGAAGGATTGAAAACGGAACGAAAACGAATATTTTTGGATCGACTCGACAACAATTGATCAAGTGAAGACAAAAGTCAAATACAAAGTCAAGTCAACCCCCAAAAATACCAAAATGACACAAATGGTCCTTGGATATAATTATTACTTTTGGCAGCTTTGGTCCTTGGATTTTCAGATTTTACAACTTTAGTCCCTAAAGTTAAAACTTATCCAAAGCCAATACTAAAATAAACCCAAACCCACATTAAATCCTTAACCCAGCCCACAACAATTTCCCAAGCCCAATCCATTAAACCCATAACCCGACCTTTCCCTGAGTTAACCCAAAAGGTTTGACTTCGGTCAAACCTTTCTTCTAAAACCATTTACCGCCCAAAAACCATACCAGAAACCACCTCAACCCACCGCCTTATCCCTGAAAAGCCCACCCCCTCCTCCTATCCCACTCCACCTAACAAGCCAAAAGCAATTAATGCTTCGTTCCCATTTCAAGTTATCAGAGATAGTGGATTTTTCCACTATCTCCATTTTGGCGCCAAAATCTGTTTCAACGGCTGAGATCATGAGAATCCAATCCAAAGGTCTAGAAATTGCTCAGAGAAGAAGATGAGACTTATCCCACTTTAGTTTAGTATATATAGGACTCTTTGTACCCTAATGAGGCAAGTAGTTAATTTAGCAATAATCGTTTTTATTTATTCAGTCTTTATATTTTGTAATTCCAATTTCCAGTTGTTAATTCAAGTTATTTTTAAGTTATTTACTCTCTTTTAATTCAGTATTGCACTCAGTTTTCATTTTAATAGAATTCAAGTTATCTTGGTAATTCGTATTAAGTTTTCTAGTTGTTAAGAATCACTCAAAAGCCACAATTACCCTTCCTATAATCTTATAAAAGCTTTTCATAGCTTTGTGTAAGTTTATATTAGTATTAAGCTGTTCAAGATTCAAAAGATGAAGAAAGTCAATGAAAGTCAAAGAAGGACCAAATAAGCAGTTCTGGTGAAATAAGCCATTAAGAAAAGCTGAATTGGGTTTTCTAGCTTGTCATTGACAAGCTAGTTGTGTTCTGTTCATAGTTCCACTGTTTCATAGCCAGTTCAGTTGTAAGCATTTTCTAAATATTTTGCATTGTTTTCTAAGTTCACTGTTCCATAGCTTATTTAATTGCTTATTGTCATTTTCTTAGTTTATCTGTTGTACTTGAAGTAAAATTAGCTTAATTTGATAATCAGTTTAAGTTTTAATCTCATTTTCCTTGAAATAGCCTAAAATCAGTCATATAGTCAAAATAAGCTCATAGCTTATTAGGTGCTTTTTCTAAACTGAAGTTTGCTTATTTCATGTTCATCCAGTTAGTTAATCATAAATCAGTAAGAATAATAAGTTAATTTGGTGGTCTCTAGTTACAAATTTCAATCAGTGAACCTAAAGGAGTGTTTGGTTTAAACTTATTCTCAGGCCAAAATAGCTCAGCACTGTTCATTGACCATTTGCTTAAGTTTGATCTTGCATTTAATAGGGTAATTAAGCTGTTTCTAAGATATTGTAAGCCAATTTGGTAGGTTTCACAGTTCTAAGTCCACTGCTCCAATCCTAGGCATAGAACTGTCCAAATAAGCCATAACAAGCAATAAGCTCTTTTGGACCTTATTTTTGGCATTACTAAGGTCCTTTAAGTCCATTTAGTGAGTACACAAGAGTTGGCTTAATCTCAGTTGTTTTGTGCACATCTGCACAAGTCTGCACAAAACAGAACTCACAGTCATATCAGCAGACCCTAGTTACACCCTCTTTTTATCAGCTTATTTATAAGCTAATATTAAGTCATTAAGTTCTGATTTTTGGTTTATATTAAGTTCATAGTATAAGCTTAATCTGTTTTTACTTTTTAGGCCATAGCTTATAGTTTTTGATAGCTTTTAGCTAGCTTAAAAAACACCACAGACCATCCTTTCCCCTGCACCATAGTGTAAACAGCAGACTTTGTGCTTATTTTGTGTGTGATCAGTGCTTATTTCTGTTCTTGTGGGTTAATCAGTGATCATTTTAGCTCATTATATTTGTCTCAACTTATTTCACTTTGCCTTAGCTTATTTCATTGCTTTTCAGCCTTTTAGCATAAAGCTTGGCTTATTCTCTTTTTAAACCAACTGATCAGCAATCATTGGCCTTTTCTGGGCTTATTTGTGGTTTTAAAAATAAGTTGTAGTTATATAAATTGCTTATCTTCCTGTGCTTGTTGAGTTTCAATAATAAAAATCAAAAAAATAAAATAAGCAACAAAAAGAGAGCTAAGGGATTCGAACCCTGGTCTCTTAGCACACACACCCAACACCCAACCAGTCGCCCTAGGGTCTTTATCAGTCTTAACCTTGCACCCTTTTTTATTTAACCTTGTTTTTCTAATTTAAGCTTATTTCTCATTTTGCTTATTATCAGCTTATTAGAATAAGCTGATACCTTGTTAATATTTTTCCTAGGTCTGTCATATCATTAAGTAATATTAGAAAAAGTTTCAGAATTTTTAGAATAGTTTTAGTATTTTTAATTTATTTTTCTTTTACATTTAGTTTTTAATTCATAATAAAAAATATAAAAATCAGAAAAATATAAATCTTTTTTCTAAAATTTTCTTTTGTCATTTATAACTTAGGAAAAATAATTTTGCACTTGTAGGATTTAATTTTATAGATTTCACTTTTTAATCCCGTTTTTAGAATTTCCGTTTCGCGTTTTTTATATAAATTGTGTTAATCTTAATTTTCTTGTGAGAATTTGTTTCTCATTTGTTAATTAGAATTAAAAAAATCAAAATTCCATATTCCAAACATCAGTCACTCTAATTCCAAACCTTAAACGGTTGTCCATTCACACCTCGGGACACGACCTGGGTAATCACTTACCTGGTATCACACATATCACAAACGTGATTTTTTGCAAGTTAGCCTTTTTCCTAAAGGGTTGATTTGTCTTTATTCACGTGTATTCGTCTGATATTAATTATATATACACTTTAGCACGGATCACATCCCATGGCTAGGATATTAGAAGCTATTGATGATAATAGTCTAGTCTAGGAGTTTCCTGGTGCTCCTCTGGGTGGAAGGCATCATCAGGGTCAAATCCCTGTTCGGGAACGGGTGGTGCAAGGTCGGGAATATCTGGTAAGGGATCGGGTATGTGAACTGGGGAAGCTGGTACTGACATAATGCCCTACAATTGGCATATGAGGTCAAAATTAGCAAAAAGTTTATATAAATAATCTTTTATATAAAGAAATGGTGATTGGAAGTAAATCAAGTATATATACACTTATATAAACAAGTATAATAGTGTATAGAATAAGTGTTCGTGAAGTGTAAGCGCACGGAGAGTGTAAGGCAATGCAAAGTAGTTAAAATATAAAAAGCGGTTATAGTCTAGGTCTAAAAAAAATGCGACCTGGTTCTCTATAACCATGGCTCTGGTACCAATCTGTAACACCCCCAAAATATCGCAGCGGAATGTAATATCATTGGGGTGCTACTTATTAGTACAACAGTCATAATCATAGAAAACGACTCTAAATGAGACGTTTTTAAAAGTTTATCATTCGATCATAATAAAACATCAGAGTTACAAGAGGTCCCAAGTAATTTTAGAAAACATAATGTATTAACATAAAAGTTTTCAAGAGTTTATCGAATAATAACACAATGCAAGCCCTTAAAACCATCTTCGTGCGACTTCGTGCTTGCCAAATACCTTAAAACCTGAGATAAAACATGCTAAAAAAGTCAACACAAAGGTTGAGTGAAATTCATAGGTTTATAAATAAATAATGGACAACAAGATTTCAAGTTAAAATAATAATTGCAACGAATACAATTATTGGTAAATAATAATTATTGCTTTAAGCTCATGACACGCAAACTGACTGAAGGTTCTTATAATGAACCAATGCCCTGAAAGGTAAATTGTCATTTTACCTAAATTTCAAATATAGTGCGTTCGGTTGCCTACCCGGTCAACGCAAACGGGATTCGTCAATCCCAATAGGCCTATTCACAATATTCGCGTTCACTCGCAAGTGATTAATGGTTCATGATATGTTAGGGTCTTATTTTGGCAATATCGGTACTTTAGCAATAATATGTTCTGGTAAGCATACAGTTTTTAGCACTTATGTCCAAATTGTAAAATAGCATGTATCTTCCCCAACAGGTTTATAAACAATTTAAGAGTTAAAGTGGGGCTATGAACTCACCAAAGATCAATTAGCAAGATCAAAGTAAGAAATGAGGAAACCAAGACGTTCTTCGAGCAACCTAAAAATAATATGTTGCGTCTTAGGTTTTTAAAATAATAGAATATGGATGCAAGAAAGTTTTATATATTCATTATATCAATCATGCAATTGTACATAGAGTTTTAAAGGTTTATAAAGTGACAGGGACTAAAATTGACAAGTTAGGAAAGTGTTACGAGCCCTAATATATAAATCGTCCGAGGTTCGGGTTTTTATGTTGTTTCTATAGTCAAAAATCCTATTATGTCGATATGTGGTCAAATTGTCCAAAACTGAGTTATCGGCTTTATTCCCGAGAGTGGGTCCTACCACTTCGGGTAAGTGTAAAATTTATCATGTGTTAACAAAATTATAGGCTATATATTTTTAGGTTTGTAAAATAGTTCCATAATTTTTATTATCACTTATAGTGTTTTTAGATGTCATAAAAATATATTTGACTTATTTTTAAGTAAATTTTGATAAGTTATAGAATTTTAGATTAAGTGCGGGTTTTGACTAAAAGTGGACATTCGTTACCAAAATCTCCGTTTCTCCTAACCCGTCAGGAGTTATATTACAAATTTTATATTTTCGGAAAGGTATTTAAGTGTACTTATCAGATTTTTGGGTCCAATTGTTCTGAAAATTATATAACTTAAGTGAAATTACCATTTTACCCTAATATGTCAAGTCTGATCGGGACAACACCAAACAGTCCCACCGATTTTACGATAAGTTGAGTTCCATAACTCATTTTTATGCGGGGTTTTCGGCTACGTTTAAGTTAATGTGTTACCTACAACTTTTATGTTTTGAGCAACAGAGGGTTCTATACAAATTTTTAGACTTTTTAGCCATCCAAATCTGGTGTGCTTTTCCGACAACCTTTGCCATTTATTTTCTAATTAATTCAGCGGGTATCGTCTCACGACCAAATACCCGGAAAATCGAAGCTAAGAGATAGATATACAGTCATATATTTTTACCTAAGTCTCAAAGTGTACTGATTTAGTGCAGTAATTACGGAAACAGTCCCTGGTCAGTAAGGTCTTTGCAAACTTAGTCTCAATCATAGTTTTAAGTAATTTAAGCTATGTACAATGCAATAATTAATACAAAAAGCATATGAAACATGAAAAAATACATGAAATGAAATATAGATCAGTAGTAAAAATGAAAGACATGGTGTGGTTTCTTACAAGGGTGGAATGGAAACACAAGAAAAATCATGGATCAAAAGCATAAGATTGCAACCACCTAATCAACAAGCTTCCATATTTTTGACACCAAAGATCTATGGACACTAGATCAAGACACCAAGAGATGAAGGGAGATTATATCTAGTTTTGAGATCTAGAATTTAGTGGTTTGTGAAATAAATGGTTTATGCAAATGGTTTTGTAGAGAAATGAAGACATGTGTCCTAACTTTGTTTAATCTAGTGACACCACATAGACAATTGTATAAGTGGTGTGCTAGGCGTGGCACATGTGGAGTTAGTAGGAATATATAGTATGTTTATTAGATAGTATTAGTTTTATAGGGTATAGTTTGATCCCGGTAATTGCAAACATGGAGTTTTTAAGACGCGAAACTTAAAACTGGATAACATAAAAATACAAAACTTACAAAAATATTAAAACTTGACAACAAAACCTATTTTGATATTTTAGGTGATCCTTGAGCTTGTTGGGTGATTACTTGATGTTTAAAAATTGAAAATGCGTAAAATGCAAAATGTGCAAAGTTTAATTAAAAATGGAAAAGTAAAAATAGGATATTTAAAATATGATTGTAAGAAACCAAAATGCATAAAAATAGTTATACTGAGTAAAAATGAAAGACATGGTGTGGTTTCTTACAAGAGTGGAATGGAAACACAAGAAAAATCATGGATCAAAAGCATAAGATTGCAACCACCTAATCAACAAGCTTCCATATTTTTTACACCAAAGATCTATGGATACTAGATCAAGACACCAAGAGATGAAGGGAGATTATATCTAGTTTTGAGATCTAGAATTTAGTGGTTTGTGAAATAAATGGTTTTGTAGAGAAATGAAGACATGTGTCCTAACTTTGTTTAATCTAGTGACACCACATAGACAATTGTATAAGTGGTGTGTTAGGCGTGGCACATGTGGAGTTAGTAGGAATATATAGTATGTTTATTAGATAGTATTAGTTTTATAGGGTATAGTTTGATCCTGGTAATTGCAAACGTGGAGTTTTTAAGACGCGAAACTTAAAACCGGATAACATAAAAATACAAAACTTACAAAAATATTAAAACTTGACAACAAAACCTATTTTGATATTTTAGGTGATCCTTGAGCTTGTTGGGTGATTACTTAATGTTTAAAAATTGAAAATGCGTAAAATGAAAAATGTGCAAAGTTTAATTAAAAATGGAAAAGTAAAAATGGGATATTTAAAATATGATTGTAAGAAACCAAAATGCATAAAAATAGTTATACTGAGTATTGTCAGGTGTCGATTTGAGTTAAATGTACGTTTAATGAAGTACGCGAAATAACCTATCTAGTTATCCGAAATAGTGAATTTAATTAAAATAAAAATATTAAGTAAAATTAAATAATTAAATAATGATCTCAAAATTGTGAATTGTTACACTTTCTACCGCAAAGCTCACAAAAAGAAAGTATTATATTACTTTCGCTCCTATGCGATTGTGCCAAACCCTAATAAAGAAATAAAATAAAAGAAGAAGAGAAGTAAGAAAGGTTTTGAAAAGAAGAAGAGAAGTAAGAAAGGTTTCGATACCTTTTTGTTACGCAGAAGTGCCAATCTTTTTGTTTCATGGTATTAAATAAGATAATGTTTAGGATTTAAAAAAAAAAAAAAATTGTTTTTGTTTTTTTATTTTAAGGATACTTTGGTTTATCCAGTTTATTGTTTGTTTGTTAGTTGATAGTTCATACGACTTTGTTACCA
Source organism: Artemisia tridentata subsp. tridentata (assembly GCA_021014915.2). Lineage (NCBI taxonomy): Eukaryota > Viridiplantae > Streptophyta > Magnoliopsida > Asterales > Asteraceae > Artemisia > Artemisia tridentata. The sequence continues at coordinate 182,808,017 of CP139509.1, read as the reverse complement.
GTCGACTAAAGTTGACCGTTGGTATCAGTCCCTAAAGTTGACCGTTGGTACGGATTTGTTACCAGTCGACTTAGCCGACCGTTGGTACCGGTCGACTGAAGTCGACCGTTGGTATGGTTTTGTTACGAGTCGACTAAAGTTATGCTTTTATTACTTTAATGTTTTGTTTTTCTTTTCTTTTCTAGTTTGCTACTCCAGTCCGAGCTTTCGCGATTTCGCCGCTCGGACTGCGGAGGAGTATTAGTGGATAAATAGCCCAAACCCGGTTTGTGGATTTAGGGTATCTAGGGTTTCACCATTATAAATAATGATCATTAATAAAGTTACACATACGGAGAATTATGTAGTCTAACAACAATGTGTGCTTATATATCAATTGGTACCCTCTTTGTAAATCAGATGGAAATTTCATTATCAGTCATTTGTTTTCGAAACAAAAAATCAACCACCACCGGTTACGAATTTTCGTTTCTTTGTTAGACCACTCCCAACGGGAGATGGCAAAGGCACGTTAAAGGCACAAAAACATGCGTTAAGGCACGTTAAACTCGTGTTATCTGTTGGGACTAGTTGCGTTAACGCAGCGTTATGGGGCTGCGTTAACCCCTTAACGCTGCGTTAAGGGGTGTTTTTGTAAAAAAAAAAATAACACTTTCGCCAATAAAAATAAAATAAAAAACTTTTCGTATAGAAAGCACAAGGGCGAAAGTGTATTTTTTTTTTTTTTTTTTTTTTTTTTTGCCCCTTGTGTTTTAGATTTGTGTTTTAGATACGAAATGTTTTTATATACGAAGAGTTGTAAAGTTTTATAAATTAAGAAATTAAAATACATTAAACATCAAATACATATACATTAAACGTCAAATAGAAATTACATTAAACTACGATACGGAAATTAAAACCAAACAACAAAGGAAACTACGATAAGGAAACTAAAAAGAAACTACGAATGAAACTACGATACATATTAATGGAAGGTATCATCTGAGTCTGGGTAACCTTCTTCAGACGAAGAGGAATCAGGTGGGAACCAACCACTTTCCCAGTTCTTCATCCTCCCTGGCTTGCCGCTCCAAACGAGCAGCTTCCTCTTCTCTTTCAAGTGCTTCTATTTCCAGGAAGACTTACATATCTTGGTCCATTTGTCTGAGTTGTTCCTCAGTTAACCCAAACGGATTTGGGTCTTGGTCGGCAACCGGTGGATTGTGCATCGGTTCATTTTCCAGTTGATTGTGCACCAAAAAAATTTCCGGTTGGAAAACCGAAAAGATATGTTCAGGTGGAGTATGGAATTCTTCATTTTGGCGAGGTGGACTTGGAAATTGTTGCCCAAAATCCTTTTGGCGAGGTGGACTTGGAAATTGTTGCCCGGAATCTTTTCTGAAAGACATTTTGAATTTGAGATGGTTTGGATCTTGAATATCTGATGTGTTTGAATGTGTTTGTGTGTGAGATGTGTTTGAGAAGTATGGGTATTTATAGGCTAGAAATCCACACATTTTTTTAACATGAGTTTGAATTTTAATTGTTGGGGCTACGCTGCGTTAACGCAGCGTTAATATGTTGTACTGTTAGTTTACGTTTGAATTTGAATAATACTTGTACAGTTACTTTTACTTTGAATATGTATTTTAAAATAGCATCCAACGTCTACTTTAACGGCTACTTTCCAGTATAAAACCCAATTACACAACACTTCATTTTCTCACACTACTTCTTATAAAACTCACTCGCAAGTATCACTAATTTTAACACAAACACTATGGCTAACGAACCAGCAGAGGTGCAAAAGGCTATCCTTACCCGATTACGCAATGAACAAGAAAAAGAACTCAAACTTATTAACAATTTGTTTGGCGAGATATCTCGTATTATGCTACAAATGCATAATCGTGCTCCAGAGATCGAAAGGTTGCGTGAGTTGCCTCAAGACCATCCAACTATCAGGGTCGGTCTAGAAACTCTACTAAGAAATGATGAAACAGATCTGGAACTTCATGTCGCCTTGAAGATGGTTAGGGAGCAGGGTGTTACAAGTGTGGGAGGAGAAGTCGGATCTTATCGACAATTACAAATCTATATAAAATTTCGTATCGTATTGTGATTTGTATGTAATGTTATGTTTTATTAATTTCGTTGTAATTTTTTTTATTAAGTATGTAATGTTATGTTTTTTAATGAATGTTATGTTTTTAAAAAATGAAGTAATTTATAAGTTAGGGGTTGAATTTGAAAATATTTGATATAAATGTGAGTTAAGGTGTATTAAAGCTGAGTTATTGTTGGGTGTGTTAAAGCTGAGTTAAGGGTAAGTGTGTTAAAGCTGACGTGGCATGCCTTAAATTTTAAAGCTGAGTTAACTGTTGGGAGTGGCCTTAGAGCAGGAGGAATGGCAATGGAAATCAGCGGAGGGAAGAGTGGTACCCCAATTGTTATATAACTACACTTGTTAACTAATCAAAAAAAAAAATTTAAATGTATTTTTTATTTATTCCACAACTTATAAACAGAGGATGGAGAGCTTCGAACAAAACCCAAAAGCATATGGCAAGAAGGGGGTCAGCGGTTCTAAGATTGATGTCATCGACGTGGGAGTTTTTCCTGTCCGGGAAAGATACCACCCCGATTCTCATATTTGGGATATGAAACAATCATCAAACAATCTACTCTAATTGTATATTTCAACTTTTGGTCATTTTAGAAACATTACATGTTATATTGTTCAACAAAAGTTTTATATATATTCAGACACATACATCCGGTAGTATTAAAAAGAACGTGTTAAGCCAATTCCCGTATCAATAATCAGCAATAACTAATTCTTCTTGGGTAAAGGGTAACGGTACCCGTTACATTTATAAATGAACTTGTAAGGTACAAGATACAAAAGTGATGGCACATGTTGGCGTATGTGTCCGGACGGACTAACTTGTCTGGCCGTCCGGACGGTGTAAACTCATCCGGTAAATATCGGAAGGCACCTAGCTCGTCCGGCCAATACAGCTGTAAGTAACAGGACAAGTGGCATCACCTTTTTGACAGATGGCAATAGCAGACACCGCCGCTGCCGCCCCAGGATTTACGGGATTGTGTCTGCGACATGTTCCCATAAAATCCGGCGCCGCCATGTCAGGTACCAAGGCTGGGTACTATAAATACCCAGCTCATTTACTACTCTCAACTAACTCATTTACTCAGATTTACTCTCTATTACAGTTTAAAGCCTTTCAGAATATCCAATACTTATTCTCACGCCGGAGGTGGGTCCTGAGATAACACCCGGGGCGAGCCTAACGCGTGCTCTTGTGTGCAGATATCCGAAGGATCCTTGAAAGCTGAAGGGATCGGTACACAAGCCTTTCGGAGGAACACTCACCTAGTTCAACCGAAAGGCCTCCTTTGTTTGTCCGAAGTGATTGCGGAAAATTACTTCAACAAATTGGCGCCATCTGTGGGACCAACTATTCGATCTACCCAAAGTTCGGAATGGCTGGTCCTACACCACGGAAAAGAAAGACTGTGAATATGATACGGAATCCAACGGTCGCTGGGAAAAGGAAATCGGCCGAAGCAGAGGAGGAGTAGATGAATGCCCCGATCAGTTTCCCGCCCATTCTTCCGGGAGACGTGTCGGACGAGCCTTTAATAGTCGAAGCCGAGGTGGAAGGCTATACAATACGAAGGGTCTATGTAGACCAGGGTGCTTCGGTAGAAGTAATGTATGAACACTGTTTTGAGCACTTATGCCCCTCCATCAAGGCCAGACTGAAAGAAACCAACACTCCATTGAAAGGATTCGCGGGAGAATCCATAAAGCCGTTGGGTAAGATTGAATTGGAAGTCTGTTTTGGGAGCCAAGGTTTGTCTCACAGGACTATGATGAAATTCGCCGTAATAAGGTCCCTTTCTCCGTACAACATTATTCTAGGACGCTCAGGTTTGAAGAAGCTGCGGGCCATCCCCTCGACCATCCACTCGATGATGAAATTCCCCACTCCAAAAGGCATAGCGACCTTAATCACTCGATCGGTAATTGTTTCGGAATGCCGCAAATTAGAGGAGAAGCAGATGATAGAAAAAGAAGCAAGGAATGAGCCTCGAAACACCGAAGTGACGGAGGGATTCACTGGGAAGACAGAAGAAATAATGGTACATCCGGCTTATCCGGACCAGATGGTAACCATCGGAGGAAATTTTTCCTCGGAATGCCGAAGGCAGTTGATCACACTGCTAAAAAACAATCAGGATGTATTTGCCTGGGAACCCGCGGACATGACGGGAGTACCCCGTCGGATTACCGAACACAAATTGAATGTGAACATCCAAGACCGGCCGGTAGCGCAGAAGAAAAGAACCTACTCGGCCGAAAAGAATCAAGCCATAGCCAAAGAGGTGGAAGAATGGGTGAAAGCCAGAATAGTTAGGCCAGTACAATATCCCACGTGGATTTCAAACCCGGTGTTGGTAAAGAAATCCGACGGTAGTTGGAGGATGTGCATCGACTTCAAGAACCTCAAATCGTCTTGTCGAAAGGATTATTACCCGTTACCTGATATTGACTGGAAGATAGAATCGGTCATGGGGTTCCGATACAAGTGTTTTTTAGATGCTTATAAAGGATACCATCAAGTGCAAATGACGAAGGAGGATGAAGAAAAAACAGCTTTCTACACCGAACATGGGACGTACTGTTACACCAAGATGTCGTTCGGTCTAAAGAACGCCGGAGCCACGTATCAGCAGTTGGTGGATTCAGCCTTCCGATCGCAGATAGGGAGAAACCTCGAGGCATATGCGGACGACATGGTGATCAAAAGCAAGACCGAAAAGGAGTTATTGGCCGACATAGCAGAGACATTCGATAACCTCCGGAGGATCAATATGAAGTTGAACCCGAAGAAATGTTCTTTCAGGGTAGAAGAGGGAAGGTTTCTCGGGTACATGGTAACGTCCGAGGGGATTAGGGCAAATCCGAAGAAAACTAGAGCCGTTGCGGACATGCAGTCTCCAAAATCGCTGAAAGAAATGCAGAGTTTAAGTGGTAAGCTGGCAGCTCTGAACCGTTTCTTGTCCAAGTCGACGGAAAGAGCGCTTCCATTCTTCGACACATTGAAAAATATCACTAAGGACAACCAGGACGAATACCGATGGACGGAACAGGCCGAAGTAGCTTTTCAAGAAATGAAAAAGATGATCCTTGAGCTCCCCTACCTAACAACCCCAAAACCGAAAGAAGACTTGTACGTGTACCTAGCAGCATCAATGGGGGCAATGAGTGGGGTACTTTTGGTAGAAAGGGAAGGAAAGCAAATCCCGGTACACTACGTTAGCCGAACGTTGCATGAAGCCGAACAGAATTACCCTCCGGTAGAGAAGTTAGCTCTGGCTCTGCTGCACTTATCAAGGAGACTTAGGAGATATTTCGAGGCCCATCCAATAAAAGTCATCACTGATCAGCCCATCAAGCAAATACTCAACAAGGCGGAAGCATCCGGGAGACTAGCTAAATACACCGTGGAATTAGGAGCTTACAACATCACTTATGTACCCCGGAACGCCATCAAAGGACAAATCCTCGCGGACTTTATAACGGAAATACCCTTGGTCGCATCCGACCAGGTTGTGAAGGAGGATGGCAAGGAGATATGTATGTAATATCTCCAGCCAAGAGTAATGGGTGTTGTATACCGATGGAGCGTCCAGCAAGTCAGGCGCCGGAGCAGGTCTGGTGTTGATTAGCCCAGATCAAACGGAATACACCTACGCCATCCGGTTGAACTTTAAAAGCACCAATAATGAGGCTGAATATGAAGCCTTGTTAGCAGGATTGAGGGTCGCCCGAAAAATGAAGATCCAGGTGTTGGAAGTTAGAGTGGACTCCAATCTTGTAGCAAGCCAGATCAATGCGGAGTTCGTAGCATCCAAGGACAGCATGATACGATACCTGGCCAAAGCCAAAGAGTATATTGCGTGCTTTGATCAGTTTAAAATCCGGAACATCCCAAGAACACAGAACCAGAAAGCAGATATACTCAGCAAGCTAGCGTCCATGGCTTTCGACCACCTGACAAAGGAAACTTTAGTGGAAGTTTTGGAAAAACCATCAACGGAAGAAGAGGTAGTCGGCGCCATTGTGGAGGAGGAAGAAGAAAACTGGATGACCCCAATCATTCGGTGTAAGCAAGAAGGCATTTGGCCGGAAGATCAAAACGAGGCTCGGGCTCTCCGAATGAAAATTAACCAGTATACCCTGGTAGATGATGTGCTTTTCAAAAAAATCCTATCTGGACCCAATGTTGAGATGTGTCGGACCACTGCAGGCCAACTACATCATCCGGGAAGTGCATGAAGGGGCATGTGGGATGCACTCGGGGCCGCGATCCGTTGTGGCAAAACTAATGCGGCAGGGATATTACTGGCCGACCATGCACCGGGATGCCAGGGAAGTAATTCAGAAATGTGACCCTTGTCAGATACACGTGCCCGTACCGAGGCTCCCAAAAACCGAATTGACTTAAATCATGGCCCCATGGCCCTTCTATCAATAGGGCATGGATGTATTGGGCCCCCTACCGGAAGCTCTGGGGAAAATCAGGTTTGTCATCGTGGCCATTGACTATTTCACCAAGTAGATGGAAGCCAAGCCATTAGCTCGCACAACTGGAAAAGAAGTCAAAAAGTTTGTCTGGGAGAACATAGTATGTAGGTTCGGATTGCCGAGGGTAATTATTACGGACAACGGGAGCAATTTCATTCACGACCCTTTCAAAAGCTGGTGTGAGCGCTTGAATATAACCCAGATAAACACCGCTGTAGCCCATGCTCAAGCTAACGGATTGGTAGAAAGGGCGAACAAGAGCCTGATGAAGGGGTTCAAGTCCAGACTCGGCAGGGAAAGGGCTGGGTGGGTGGATGAGCTACCGAATGTTTTGTGGGCACACCGCACGTCGTTGAAGACAAGCAATGGAGAAACGCCATTTAGCCTTACGTACGGAAGCGAAGCAGTCATACCGGCCGAAATAGGGATGCCAACCTTTCGGACCATGGTAACCGAGGAAAAGGAAAATGATGAGGGGATCTGTTTAAACCTCGACCTCCTGCAAGAACGAAGGGAGATGGCTGCTATCCAGGAGGCAAAATATAAGAAAAAGGTAGAGCAGTATTACAACCGAAGGGTTCGTGCCGAATCGTTTAAGGTAAGTAAAAATTCACGCCACTCTTTTAAAATGAAATGTCACTACAAATACCTGGTTATTTCATTCCAATTATAACTTATCTATATTGTGACTAACGTAAGAAATGAAAATACCTTCGCAATTAAAGGTAGGTGATTTTGTGTACCGAAGGAACGAGGCAAGCCGGGTCGAAAACCAAGGAAAGCTAGGACCCAATTGGGAGGGACCATACCGGGTCGTGGAAGCATATCAGACCGGATCATATAAGCTGGAAACAATGGAGGAAAAGGAAGTGCCACGAACTTGGCACGCCGTTAACCTTAGAAAATGTTTTTTGTAAATGATTTACTAATGTCTAATGTAAACGTCCGAAAGGAGTTGTTTGATTGTTTCAATGATAAATGCAGTTGCCCCGCACAGTTGAAGGGGAACGATTTTTCTCTATATATCATGCTCTCATGCTGTTCATTATTTTCTGAACATAAGTAGAAAATGGCCCCTCCGAGAGGTTCATGCCCTCCGGAGATCGTGTGGTCAATGTTCAAAGATGGTTCATACCCAAAAAGGGGTTACCATGGCAAAAAGGCCGAGCGGCACCCAAAAAGGGGTGGCCGCACAATCATTTATTATACTCCGAACATAAGTAGAAAGTGATCCCTCCGAGAGGTTCGTGCCCTTCGGAGATTAGTGATCAATGTTCATTATTTTCTGAACATAAGTAGAAAATGGCCCCTCCGAGAGGTTCACGCCCTCCGGAGATCGTGTGGTCAATGTTCAAAGATGGTTCATACCTAAAAAGGGGTTACCATGGCAAAAAGGCCGAGCGGCACCCAAAAAGGGGTGGCCGCACAATCATTTATTATACTCCGAACATAAGTAGAAAGTGATCCCTCCGAGAGGTTCGTGCCCTCCGGAGATTAGTGATCAATGTTCATTATTTTCTGAACATAAGTAGAAAATGACCCCTCCGAGAGGTTCACGCCCTCCAGAGATCGTGTGGTCAATGTTCAAAGAGGGTTCACACCCAAAAAGGGGTTGCCATGGCAAAAAGGCCGAACGGCACCCAAAAAGGGGTGGCCGCATGATCGTTTATTACTTTCCGAACATAAGTCGAAAGTGATCCCTCCGAGAGGTTCGTGCCCTCCGGAGATCAGTGGTCAATGCTCGGAAAGAAGACAGCCGCACAACCATGACAGAAAGTAAGTCGCCAAGGGGCGCAGGTAAGATAATGCAAATTAAAAAAAAACGGAAGGCATTTGATAACTGATAAAATAATTGGCATAAGAATTTCCAAAAAATGTACAAAATGGCATTCAAAATGATTGTTACATTTATCCGATTTATATCGACTATTCACAATCCTGATCTAACGACCCAAAAGCCTTACACTTTCTAACGGATAACTTGCTCAAGGAGTGGCGACATTCTCTTCAAACAGCCGAGCCATCAACAGAGGGTCCTTCGGTCACAGGGTCAGACGGTGCAGGGTCGGGAAGCAAGCCCATTATTTCCGAAAGAGGCCTATCCCAGGCGTTGCACACCTTCTGAACATAAGGGTAATCCGTGGTGAACAATCCTTCATACAAAGGGTTGAACTTTTCATCAGCTTCCACATCCAGATCATCCACCTCTGCCACAATCTTGGCTGCATCCTCTGGCTTGCGGCCCAAAGAGACACCCTCTAAAAACCCGGATTGGGAGGACAAACTAAAAGGACCGGCCAAATGTTGTTTATACTCATGACTGTTCAGAAGCCGCCGGGTCATCTCCGGAATAAAATCCTTTACCAGTTTGAACCGCTCGATTTCCGTTTGGCCAAGCTTGACGGCCAGATCCTCTCTTTCTCTGTGAAGTACGGAACTCTCCCTCTCTTCGGCACCAAGCTTGTCCTTAACTTCGTTCAGCTCAGCCTCCAAGGCTTTGACCCGTTCTGACGAAACCCTCCTCCCTTCATCCCTCTCCTTCTCCAACCGAGAGAGGCGACCCATGAGATCCGACCTCTTGACCGAGCAGCTTGAATGCTCATGCCTTAGTTTCTGAAGCTCCTCCGCCTCTTGGGTCCCATCCGCGCACTCCTCGTGGGTGCGGTACAGTTGCTTATACTCCTCAAGAAGGAACTCGTATCGACCCAGAATGTCCGAATGAGCTGCTGCTCCCCGGCCCAACAACACCCAAGCCCTCTGAATGGCCTCCGCATCACCCAAACTTTGAAAATATAACTCCTCTCGGGGAGTAGGCAGATTCGACATCAAGTCTTTGCAGACCGCCCATTTATCCAAACGATCACCCCTTTTGACCGACCACCCCGGAATAAACACTGCTACCGGATCTCCATCAGCAAAGGCTTTAATCTTGCCACGACCCGAAGCAGCAACGGAGGAACCCCCTGAAAGGAAATATAAAGAAAAAAAAAATTACATAAGGGAAATGAACAACATAAACACGTCCGAACGGTTCAGCGCAGCCGAATGACTTACCCAGATTAGTAGTGCCGGAGGCAAAGTCCGTTCCTTCCGGTTTCCTCATGATTCCTTCCGCACAGAACAACCGGATGGGGGGAGGATTCGGAATAACCTCGACCTCCGGAGAATCATGCTCCAGATCCACCACGGGAGCATCTTCTGATGGTCTACTCCGTTTTGCCGGACGAGGTATACCGCTGCTTCCCTCGCCGCGCTGGGCCTTCAGCGCCTCCCGGGTGGCGGCTTGCCTTTGCTTTTTACGCTTGGCCTCCAAAACCCTCTTATCAGCTTCCTCAACCCTCTTCTCCTCGACCGTCTTCTCGGGTATATCAGCATTTGATGAAGCAGGGGCAGTCACATACAACTCGTGAGATTCGTCCTCACGGTAGGCATCCCCCTTGACCATGAAAACACCCTCACTGACCTGGGGATTGATCAGATACTTGGACATCGGTACAACTGCAAAGGAAAAACACGAAACGGTTAGGAACAAGCATGCATAAATAAAAGCTAATGAAGGAAACAAGGATGAAATTTACGAAGTTATACCTTTGTCCTCGGCATCCTTGAGCACGGCCCGGTGACCGGGATGCTCCCAGTGTGAGGTCAGCCCCGCGGCGTAAAGAAAGCCTTTGGGAATCGGAATAAGATCGATTATATTCGCGGCCAGCTTCTCGGCATCCGCAATGTTAAACTCGCCACTCGGAAAGGGATCCGAGATGTCAGAATCATGGTGCCTCCAGGGCATGGAAAAGGGGATCGCTCGTCTGTCTATCAGAAAAAAATTATGTTTCCAACCCTTCAATCCGGTCAGAATCTCCCGGAAACAAACCCTTTTCTCCATGCCACTTCTTTTCTCGAAGGAGAACCAATGGCCTTGCTTGCTCAACTTATAGAAGGCCCGGAATAGAGAAGTGGTAGGAGCAACATCCAAACTTCGGCTGTACACCTCAAAGAGGGTGGCCCGGTGCAAACCTAACGGAACCAGCTGGGAAATATGTACTTTGTAATATTTGATGATATCTAACAAAAAAGTGGAGAAGGGCACGCTAAGACCTCCCTCGTAAAAATACTCCACATATAAATCGATGGCATCATTCGGCAATTGGTCCATCGTCATACGCGGCGGAGGTAACCTTGGGCGCAGATCCTCCGGTATACCCATGTCCTTCGTCACTATATACAAGTCTCCTTCGTTCATCCGAGAGGTGTACTTTTGAATATCGAACTTGGGAAGGAATCCCCCGACCTCCTGCGTATCTTCCTCGTAAATTGAAGAGGGAGAATTCGACATAGTTAAACCGAGAGAAACTGGATAGCGGAGATAATTCAAAGTGCTGATAACCCGGAAGGCACCTCTCGAACCGAATGGCAAAACAAAGTCAACCGGATTAACAGAAATCACTTGGATTAATTAGAAAAACTCGTCCGGAAAGAATGTTGCAAAAAGTGTCAGAGCAGAAAGTTACAGTGGTAAAAAAGCGGTAGGAATGACGCTATTTATAGGCGAAATGGAAGAATATGAAACGACGTGCCTTGTCAGCTGATGATGTGGCACTTCCTCACCCATGCGATGCGTGCATGCACACGTGTCGACATCCTAGAACCCCAGTAAAAAATGACGGCTATCCTTAAAAAGAGGTAATAATGGTTTTTGGTTGTTTGTACATTGAACCCACTCATCGGATACCGAAAGGCTTATGCCTCTCGGAAGTTGTAAAATGGAACTTCTAAATTTTCTGAGTATCACAATATCGGTGAAACCGATACTATGATACTGGGGGGGGGACATGTTGGCGTATGTGTCCGGACGGACTAACTTGTCCGGCCGTCCGGACGGTGTAAAATCATCCGGTAAATATCGGAAGGCACCTAGCTCGTCCGGCTAATACAGCTGTAAGTAACAGGACAAGTGGCATCACCTTTTTGACAGATGGCAGCAGCAGACACCGCCGGCGCCGCCCCAGGATTTACGGGATTGTGTCTGCGACATGTTCCCAGAAAATCCGGCGCCGCCATGTCAGGTACCAAGGCTGGGTACTATAAATACCCAGCTCATTTACTACTCTCAACTAACTTATTTACTCAGATTTACTCTCTATTACAGTTTAAAGCCTTCCGGAATATCCAATACTTATTCTCACGCCAGAGGTGGGTCCTGGGATAACACCCCGGGCGAGCCTAACGCGTGCTCTTGTGTGCAGATATCCGAATGATCCTTGAAAGCTGAAGGGATCGGTACACAAGCCTTTCGGAGGAACACTCACCTAGTTCAACCGAAAGGCCTCCTTTATTTGTCCGAAGTGATTGCGGAAAATTACTTCAACAGCACACGAGATTCTCGTGGCTACAACACTATGTCAACGTCCGAGACATACCTCTAGAACCAGAATACAACCACTTAACCAACAAGCATGGCACACAAAAAAAGAGAGAAATAGAGAGAGAGAGAGAGAGAGAGAGAGAGAAGAGAGAGAGAGAGAGAGAGAGCCTAGAAGCCACCTTCTACGTCTTTCTTTGAACTTGGAAAATTAAGGGCATGTTTGGTATCCGGGTTTGACCAGGTTTGGGATGAAAGATGGCTAAAATAATTTGTTTGGTATTTTCACTTTAGGTTCACGCGCTCGTGTGAATCCCAAATATCAATTCACTGCTATTTGGTGGGTTTTGGCTATAAAGACAAATAAGTTACCTTTTTTGATTTTGAAACAACTTTGCAGCCACACGTTAAAAGATCATTTGTTTCATATGTATTTTTTATTAAAAAATAATATAAATCATTTAAACTAACTTATAAAATATATATATTTTTAAAATAATAATTAATTTTCTCTCTAATCTTTTCTTTCAAACAAATCCTAATCCCAAATCCAAATCCAATCCCACTTACAAACCAAACGCACCCTAAGAACAAAAACAAAGGATCGGTATGGTTAGGCTAACGAAGAACCGGTTTTCAAAAGTGTATATTGAGCCAAGAACTGAACTGAGTATAATCGGTCTGTTTGGTTTTCCATTTAGTCGGTCCACTATGATTTCATACAGCCAAAGCTGGTGGGGCAAGCGAAATTGATGGGCTTAGATTATTTCCGATTCATTGAATATCCAAACACCATAATCTACTTTAAAGTTATACGTAACTTTAAGTATTGTCCTACTTAAATAGGACCATTGTACATGACCCTTATCTGCGAAAACAAAAGAAAAGAAACAAAGCATCTCAATTCCTCCAACGAAAATGTGGTAACATGGTTGCATAAAGTTTTCCAATCTTTTCTTTAAGTACCCACTTGCTTTCCAATTATGAAAACATCATGGAGACATATCTTTACACACCAGTTTATACCAATTCCCTTTTCACAACCCTTTTTATTTCTTTTTTTCCCTTATCATGTACAAGCCTACAACTAATTTTTCCTTATTATTCACTATTAATTACAAGATAAAAATGTGCTAGAAGCACCGAAAGAAACCTTAATCTAAACCAACTGATTTGTATAACTAGCAAACACAAGAACCTTTGACCACATAAGAAGTGTCTTGAGGAGTGAGAGCCACAAGGCTAAGTTTCCGGTATAGGAAGCAAGAGTCCCTGAAAAAGTGTAAAAAACACGTCCATTTTAGTTCATTGTTAACAAGAGGTGACAGTTACGACCCATTGACATGTAACTGGGTAGATTCAGGTTATGTTTTATCTTTAACGAGTCAAGCAGGTAAAAAAAGTTGACTAAAACAGAAATGGGTCAGATGGGATTTTTACCCTAAGAGTACATATAATACGTAAAACCTACCAAATCATTGCATTAGAAAAATATATTATACACTAATTAAAAAAATGTATAGTTCGTAATCATGTTTGAGAGTTGATATGCTAGTTATTATAAAAATAATAAATAAATAAATAAAATGTGTTTTAGGTCCAACCAACCCGACCCGTTCCAACCCGACCAAAAAAAATACCAGTTACGACCTATAATAAAAAAATTACCAGATTACTGGATCCCGACATCCCTTGCCCAATCCACCCACTTTGCCAGAGTCAAAACAGGTTACATGAAAGAGGTTAATCAATATACCTGGGTAAATCGTGACTGAACGTTTTTATCCACCATTGCTGTTGTGTTGGAAGTATATTTAGGATTTGACCGTGAGGATGTAGTTTTTGATGATACCGAAGGCAAAGTACGCCAAAGCCAGGAATCTGATGGAGATTTTGGTAATGGTGGAGGAGCAGGCAACTCCAGTCCCTTTTCTCGAGCAGCTTTGACTTTTTTGTCAACCTTGGGATCTTTGCAGACACCCGTGTCTTTGAACATTTCTTTATCCGGTTTCAATTTATTAGCAAGAACGTCTGACTTGAATGACTCAGCAGAAATATGTGAAATTTCAAAAATACCAGCATCATTTTCTTTCAATTCGGGTTTGATAGTTTCCACTTTATGAATAGTATCAACGTAAAGAGTCTTCTCAAACATAGGACTTTGGGGCTCTGCTTCATTTTCATTTTCGTAAGCTAGTAACTCCTTGAAGCTAACTAGCACTTTGTTTTGTGGATTTACTTCTTTTCTTTCAGAAACAGGAGGTGGCAATGATTCTATTAGATTATTAGAAGTCCCACTACCTTTTAAGTGATCGTAAAGTTCTGTTCCCTCTAGTTTTCTGGAATTTAGCTTGTTGGTAGCTTCGGTTGACTCGCTCTCGCGTACAGTTTCATCTTTTTGGTGCTTGACTGGTGATTTGTGCTCATATGAAGCAACTCTAGCAGGCTAATAAGATTCAAGGAAAAAATAAACATGTAAACCTTCAAACTCAGAATGAAATACAATTAAGTTGGGTTACGGATAGTCAAACAGGTAACTTTTTGGTATGGCGGACGCTTTTAATCCTAAAAAGTTACTCCGTAATGTATTATGGAAAACCTAGCGTGTCAAATTCGTATATAAAACTTATAACTTCAATAATATAATATCTTGTTTAACAAAATGTAATGACGTTTCATGGAATACAAATACACCTTTAGCAACTTTTACATTGTTCAATCGCCTTGACCCAGTAAAATTATAAGATAACCCATATTAACCCATTCATTAGAAAATGGGTTGAAATTTATATGTGAACTGTAAAATATATTTACCTGAGAATTAGCAGATGAGGAGGCAACACGCCTTCTATTGGCGGAAGATACTGGCATTTTGGTCCGGACACTCAATCCCGGTACTGGATTTAAAAGACCCATAGAACCCTTTAAACAAAAATGTGGAAGCAATCCACAAACCTTAAATGACATGTTCTCATGCTCGTCAAAATCAGAGTCGCTATCTTCGTCATCATTATCATTCAGCTGTAAAAAGTTCGGACCATACGTAAGTTGTGGCTTCTCATTTTCCCTATTCACTACCTTTTTCACCTCTCGTGGCTTTTCTTTAATCATTTTTTTTCTAGGAAAATGTTGAGGTACTTTTGGCACATATTCGTCTTGTGGAAGTATATCAAGCGAATCCATAAATACATCATCGTGACTATTATGATCATCATCTCTTGAACGAGAATCTTTTGAGCTCTCAGAAGAATCTTTTCTGAACCCACTTGCCTCATTAGATGTATCCAAATCTTGTTTTTTCGCTCTTGAAATCCTACCTGGAGGAAGCTTTGGAACTATTGGATATTTTTGTGGTTGCCGTTCATCCTTTGGTCTTCCTGGACTTTGCTCCCACACAAAAGGAACAGTTCCAGCGTCTCTTAATGGTCCCGAATGCAATTCAGATTTATAAGATGGATTCGGAAGTAGAGTGGGAGCTGAACTTTCGTTCTTTCGTCGAGCATCCTTCTGTGTCTTAGCTAATTTTGATGGGTTCCGTCTTACAGAAATAAGTGGTCGATTGAAGTTTAATTTCTTGTCCTCCATAAAAATCTTCAAAGAACTGCAAACAACCAGCTCTGCATTAATAAACATTTCAATATTACAGTCGAATAGCTAGCGCAATATATATCTAAGAAGTAACAAGCAGTGTTAAATTTACTGATAATTGTAATAGAGTAAGATCGGCTGTTACTTCACCACAAAAATAGCATCCTTTTGATGATAATATTTAAACCAAGTAATTTCATAATCCAAAATAAAATTGACACTTATACAGTAATACATTATAACTTAACTCAGTGTCTCGCTGTTTATGTAGCAGGTTTTTTTCTATAGATGGACTCAAACTAGAATCAAGGAAAACCTTCATTGATCCTACAACTTAGATTTCATCCGGACCAAGAAGCGAATTGCCTTAACATTAACACAACCAGAAATGAGAATTAGGGAAGACACCACTTCTTCAAAGTACTGAATAAATAAGTCTGAATGAATAATCAAGATTTGGTTTTACACCTAAAAGCACATTATTTCCATAAAAAAACAAACAGCTTTCACAATCACCTACTCTAGTAGTCTAGCTGGTTAAGATTGTAGAATTCAACCCTAATTAATGTGTTCAAACAATGATTACCATTTTCAGCAAAACTAGGTGGTGCATCAACAACAACAGCTGTATATATTGGCATAAATCATGATATGAACATGAGATACAATCTTTAACACGCATAACACCACAACACGACTAAAAAATTACAGTAATTCTTATGTAATTTCTTACTGTCACTTCAAATCTTAAATGCATGTTTACATTCAACTACATGAGAATACCATCATTTTTATAACAGAATCATATTAGGACATAAAGAAACTACCAAATATAAGCGAAAAACTCAAACTCCAAAATCAATATGTTGGAATCTTAAAGCTCAGAAATTGACCGTATTCATAAATCCTCTAAAAAAAACCAACAAGCAACATCATTCATATTGATTGGTTTTCCTATATATTTTAGCTACAAAATAATACTTCTCAATCACCCCAGATCGAAACTGTTCCTAATAAATACCGTTTTAATCATCAACCAACATATGAAGTTACAGAATAATAAAAACTGCTTATTCTGTTTCAAAAAAGCATATTGCTATAAGTAACTCCAATAAATAACTTTATAACTTGTTTCACTCACAAATGGTTAAATAACAAAGTTTACCCTCTAAACTTTTTTATTTATTATATCAAAACAGCAATAAGCACATAAGTCTTAATATCAATCCTAAACACCACCTTAAACCCTTTGCAAACACACAACTCAAAAATAAAAATACAAAAATTCAAACACTAAAATAACAAACTCATGAACAAAAGATACACATGAAACAAAAAACATAAACTTATGAACTACAGTAAAAAACAATCATAGAAAACAGAAAAAAGAGCAAGAAACAAACCTTAAAAACTCAAATGATCATAACCAAAGACAACCCAAGAAACATAAATAATAAAAAGATTGACTAATGATCAAGAAACTAACATTAATAACAAAACAAACAAGGAATAAACCAAACCATACGTTTGTTATTCTTCTGCTTCTTCTTATAAAAACAATCTGTCAAATGGAATCTTGAGCGAAATTATTTGCAAAGATTGAAGTTTTTAAAAATGGAAATATTATTATAAGATTCGATATGTTTCATAGAGTAGTATTTATTGAAGTGGACAAGTGATGTGGTTTGACTTCTTTTAGAGTCAAACACTTTTGGCATAAATGCATAATAGAACATTCATTGGTTGTGACCAATAGAATTTATAACTAAACCATCACGAAATGAGATAGTGCTAAAACATTTAATTTACTTACAATTTTTTTTTTTTTTTTTTTAGATGGTCAGGAAATGATAAAAATCATTGACAATATCCCAGTTAAGTAGCGTACATCTTAGTCATATGCTTATTTTTCAAGATAACATGAACACATACCTTATTCGTTTACAGTTTAAGTTGTTTTTTACTAATTTATTTGTTTTTGTCTCAGTGTAATTGTAAATCTTTCTACCTTGATATGTTAAAATATATTTTTTATATATCATTTAACAAAAAGATTATAGAAAATAGAGATTTAATGTACCAATAGCACACTCTAATAATTGTATTTTTTTTATCTTTATTTTTATATTTTTTATGCTTTTAAAATTAAGTTGAAAAGATTAAAATAAAATGAAGTAAAACTTAATTTTGTAACATTTAATTTTATAAAATTATCATATTTACAAGGTTTTTTTTTTTGTTTTTTTTTTTTTTTTCCTCTCTCTCTCTCTCTCTACATCCAACCTTAAATCTCACCGTCTCTATTTTTTATGTTCCATTTTCTATAAATTTGTATAATCAACTGATATTTTGTAATTTTAAATTCTAAAAATTAACACCCTCAATAACAATTATTATTATATTTAAAGTAAATGCATTTAATACAAAATATCTACACTAATGATAAATCAGTAGCTTTATATAGCAAACATTGATTATAAATTAAGCTCAAAGCATATACTTCCTGAACTCCAATATTTATTATCCATCTTTATTATTTGATTTAATTCAAAATAGATTATTGTCACAAACAGATAAGTAAGTTTGATCGAGTTTAATATATTACTCTTACTTGAACTTATTATTACAAATGAAACATTAACTAAATAGTTAAATGTAAAACTGTCATTTTTAAAAAGTAAAAAGAAACAGTAATAATTATATTTTTTTTAAACTGTGTATTTTTCATTAAAAGAAAATTGTTTTAAAACATAGCAAGTACAATAATAAGAAATTTCGTAACATTTGGATAATTTTTCTTGGCTCCTTTCTCCTTGAACTTAAACTCGCCAGCATTTTATTAACTTGGTGTACTTTTCTTGGTAGTTTGTCACAAACATTTTATTTATTTATTTTTCTTTTTGGTGATAAAGTTATGGAATAAAGACATGAAGTAAAGAATCATATTGTGATTGAAAAAACTTATAAGGGTTATTAGAGGTAATGTAGTAAACCACGAGGACTCTTTCTAACATATTGGTAAAAGTCGTTGTCTCAATTAAGAATGAGAATAAAAAGTGGGAAATCTGTGACCAATTGAGGCTGTTACTCGTGGACGGTGACAGTACGTCAACGGCGAATTAATTATCACACCTCGTAACACTCAAATTATTTTACTACGGTTGTCACATTATTACTGTATTTATTTTCGAAACACTATATAGTCCCTTTAGTCTCAAATTTATAATCACTCTTTCTATTTTAGGTTATTCCAAAATTATTGTCCTCTTTCAAATATAATTGTAAATAATATTAGATATAATGCTCGCGCACGCGCGGGGTTTTTTCTAATCATTTAAATAAATTATTATTTTTAATTTCGGGTTTTAATTATTATAACAGGACCTTCAAAACCATTGTACTTTGATTGAGGTATTGAATTAGGGTTATTTACGAATGTAGTGGGTTTTAATATTAATTAGATTTAGAGGAGATGTTCTTGCGTCAATGATTGTGCGTGAATGAATGATAAGAGATCGAGTTTGATTGATGGAGGAGGAATTTGGGAATGTTGAGACTTCAAATATTTAGTGGGAATGATACTGAATTTTAAGTTTCAGCCCAAATCTTTTAAAAACTTGCTCCACCGTTTTCAAGTTTTAATTTTTTATATTTTGACACATATATTTTTGTAAGTTTTTATTGAATGATTACAAATCACATTCTTTTTTTTTTTTTGTAGAATATGGATAAATTTAGAAGTATTTAGGCTTTTCTTATTTAATATTTAAGAAAATAATAATAATAATAATTTGATTATTACTTAATAAGGTATGATTTGATTTTTTTGAAATGTAAAAGTCCCCACTAGGGGTTTTGTTTTATTATATAAAAGATATCAAGTTTACTATATTACACTTGATGATACTAAAAATTAAAAACATTATTCAAAAATTTAATTAATTGCATAAGGGTAAAAATAACATTTTGCAAAAAAGTAAGAGAGAAAATGCAGTAATGATTATGTTTTCTTAAACTTTGTATTTTTTGTCGAGGACAATAATTTTAGGACGGAGGGAGTATAACTTAACAAAAATGTTTGTTTGATACAAGAACCATGTTAGACACTTAGACGTATCAAATAAACTTTTTTATAACATATTTATTTTTTCATTTAATAATGGTTGCAAATGTGTCTTAAGGGTAAAGCGGGTAAAGTAACCGTTTTAGGCTTCCGAATTCGAAAGGCCTCCGATTTTGATATCTCTTATATATATTTAGGCCTTTGCTTTTTAAAAACTTCATATATATATATATATATATATATATATATATATATATATATATATATATATATATATATATATATACTAGACTATAGACCCGCGGGTTTCGCGGGTGGCAATAAAAAAAAATTTGTATTGTAAGTAAAACAAAGTCATATTAAAAAACAACTAAACTATCTTGTTTTGACAACAAAATGCAGCAACGAAACTGCCATTTTGACAGCACAACAGAAACAAAATATCCTCACTTTTGACAAATAAAATGGCAACCAAACAACCCCTGTTATGACATTAAAAACAACAACCAAACACCTATAGAACAAAAAACTTATAATTAAATGATTCCAAATTAACATTGCTTACCTGCTTGTCGAAATAAGTATCAGTACCATTGATGCCAGATGAAATTAAAGTTATTCGCAATTCAAGGCATTTATAAATCGTTCAAAACATGTAAGTTGTAGGAATATCAAACATCAATGGATGTCAATCTCAGAACTTTCAAAAGAAATGAAGAAATGGATATATATTATTATTTGTCGGTTTGACTGAATACCAGATTGGCTGCATAAATCATAGAAAAATTTAGGGTGGTCTTAGCATGAACCCTTTCCCAGCACACATTTGACGTATTCTCAAACCCTTTTTGGGCTAGTGTTAAAATCATATGGTTCGAGTCGAAAAATAACTTTTTTTGTGATTGTGTACTTGCATAGAAAAATTAATGCATCTATTCAGAACGAACTACCCTAAATATTAATTGCGTTTGAGAATGAGCTAATCTCTAATTCAATCAAACACAAAATCTTTGATGACAACTGAAGAAAGAAAGTGCCCCTATTAGATTGATGTATAGAAAAGCATAGGCAGAAAATATTAAGAACTTGCGTGCATCATGTACCATTCTTCAAACTCATCGAACAATTCCAATCGTTCAATCCTGATCAACCAAACAGGAATCAAAACCTTGTGCAAGAATATTTCATGGGCCACAATGGTATTTGCAATATTTTTTACTGTCTTTAAATTGATAAAGATCCAGAATCTAAATACCTTTGTCGTTCTTGAGGGTGAATGAAGCTAGTATAGATCTTCAGCATATCCCAGGCAACAGCTTTCTGAAACTCATCATAATTAAAATTTCAGACACAAAAAATTAACAGTGAGATTTAGATCTAAACAATACCTACCAACCATGGTCGAGAAAAAGTTTTTCCTTTGCACGCAATGTTGGTGTATCATAAATGCCTAATAGCCCACATCCTCGACTCTAAGAAAAGAAATCCACAAAATGACTGTTATTCACAAGTTAATTGTTGTTTGTCCTACACATACATAGTTGCGAAGATTTTAATAGCATAGACCCAAGGATACACTACATTTGGAAATTAGCATCAATAACTTAACTTTTCTATTTTTGTAATTGTTGTGATTATTGTAAACTTTAATGCATTTTAGAACTTTGGTAAAAAAAAAAGTTAAAAGAGCCCATATTGATGAAACTGAAACTATTTATTCAATTTATGCCGGGATAAAGCTTTAGAATCCACATTACCTCCAAATTCCTTATCATTTGCTGCCCAAAAGCATCATGTGGAAGAATTTGTTGTTGCAGGAAAATAAAATATGAAGACATATAGGACGCATATATAAAGCTTAAGAAAATCTAATTACTCCTTCTAGCGTGATGAGCATCCCAAAAGGAAAACATAACCAAATGAATAGTGAAAAACAAACTATTCATGTTGTCTCATAGATATTGCAACTTGTTTTATTTTAGGGTAAAGACTTCAATCGAAATTCAGCTATCAGGTATGACATAGTCTGTTAGTCACAATTAAAAATAGCCGATGCTATTCAATTTGTTCACCAGATTGCTCTATTTTGATTTGAAGCCAGTTTAGTAAAGAAGTTTGCAGAATATGCTGGGCCAAACATTGATATATCCATTGAACAAAGGGAGTATAATGATTAAAAACACCAGTACCTGCTCGTATAAGAAGAATATTGACGTTGAAAACGTTTTAGAAGCCCATTAAACAACAGCACGGCTTGAGTCTGGTTCTATATATATTAATACGCATTCTGCAATTATAAATGTTGGCAAGTTGATCGTAACATTAGTAAGAAGCAGCCTAATCGTACCTCACAAACATTCTTCTGAAGAACTTGTGAGATGAAATGACAACAATAATACGTTTTCACCCTTGTGGTTTAAAAGAAATGAATGCACCAATACTGTATTGCAAATTATTTGCAGCATAATATATTTTTTTTCTTTACAACTAAATTATACTGATATCAACCAAACAAAATGACAGTCCATACTTATCATCAGGCCACTTATATGTCTCAGCTACATTTATACCACCATTATTTTCAAGTTTGACTTTACAAATTCCATACTATTATTTTTTATATTTTGACCGATCAATCAACTTTATTTTCATGTTTGACTATGCAAATTTCTAGCATGTCGATAAAAAATTGAATAAGCTGAAGAAAGAGACATCCTTATCCTAAAAAGCGGTAATCTTAATTTTACAAATTAGGATAATTTGACTTGAGAAACTAACTTAATGATGCACATACCTAGGGTCCATATGAAGATGTAAATTGAAGACGGCAAGAAGTCAAATTGGAGATGTAAATTATGAACAAATTAATTCCTACTTTCACTAACAGTTAATAATCAAAACAAAATCAGCCATATAAAGCGTCTTAGGCAAAACCCCCCAATTTGATTAGGGTTTATAAAAATTGAAATTAAAAAAATACAAACTATACATACCAAGATATTAGAATTAAGTAGAAGTAAACATACTTTAGATGGATCTTGGATCTTGAATCTGGAATATATTCTCGATTATAATAAATACTGAAACAAATTAGAGATGAGGCTAGCAAAAAAGACGGCAAGAAGTCAAATAGGCATCAGGAATTGACAAGTGTATATATGACGTCAATATATGACGTCAGAATAGGAGGTGGTGACATTCAAAAAAGTTTTCTTTTATTATATATAAAGATAGGGAGACTTTCTTACGAGAACCATCTTATCTGCGAGAACTGACAAAACAACCAAAAACGTACATGCACGCCTTTTAAAATAAAATAAAAATACATGCAAATCATCAATAATCGTAAGTATCCACCTATGTTCTTCAATATCATCATGAACTCATCCTCTTTTTTCACAAAAACCTTACACGCGGCCGCAATATTGTCATTGCACGCCTTATAAGAACATACATGCACACCTTCAAAGAAAAATTTTGTATTTCCAATTTCTTATCAAATTCTTTAGAACAACCATGTTTTTTTTAAAACATATATGTTGTTTTTAGAACATATGTGCAAAAATACAATTATTGAAGGCGTGCATGTATATTTTTTGTGGTTCTGTCAGTTCTCGCAGATAAGATGGTTCTCGCAAGAAAGTCTCACTATATATATATATATATATATATATATATATAATATATATATATATATATATATATATATATATATATATATATATATATATATATATATATATATATATATGGGAAATCATACCTACATTAAAAATGTAGCCAATTGGCTACATTTCCTTTGAAAAAAGTTTTAAAAATGTACAGTTCAGTCCCTGCGGTAAGTCCCTGACACATGTTTTTACCCTGTCCCTACCCTTTTTTTCAAAGAAAATGTAACCAATTGGCTACATTGTAATGTAGCTATGTTTTCCCATATATATATATATATATATATATATATATATATATATATATATATATATATATATAGAGAGAGAGAGAGAGAGAGAGAACCTGAAATGAAAGGTCAGATAGTGAAAGATGAACAAGAAGCCACAACTCGAAGGCTAATTCATTATATATATATATATATATATATATATATATATATATATATATATATATATATATATATATATATATATATATATATATATTAGCTATAATTAATTATAGCCAATTGGCTACAATTTTGTGCTATAAATGTGGGCCCCTGATTTTTTTGTGGGTCCTGCTGTGGGTCCCTGATTTATTGCTTGTGTATTTTTTGTGAAGGATTGTAGCTAATTGGCTACAAAAATTGTAGCCAAGCTATCCCATATATATATATATATATATATATATATATATATATATATATATATATATATATATATATATATATATCGTTAAGTTTTGTAGCTATGTAGGATTCATATTTTTGTTTTTCAAGCCTTTTAAGTTATGAGATAAAAGGCAACTAAATGTATATGAAAGTATCTTAGTATTTTATTAGAAAAAATTACACGATTGGTCCATGTAGTTTGCTCAGATTTTATGTTTAGTCTCTAAGTCGTTTTAATTACACTAGAAATACATATTTTTGAAACCTTGCACTCATTTAGTCCCTATTTTGAATGGGCCGATAGTTTGACCGTTCAGTGTTTAAATAATATCTGCCCGTTAGTCCCTCTATTAAAAATTTTTGCACCGTTAGTCCTCATTTTCTAAATGAATTAAAAATGCCAGCATGACTCAAAATCGGGTCTTGTTGCCCAAAACCCAACGCCCCAACCACTGCACTAAGCGTCCAGTGTCCAGTGGTGTAATTATATCAAAATAAATTATATTTAACCTTTTTTTTACTCAAACTCGTTTTTATCTGTTTTCGTCTGTTTTTATACGTTTTCGTCCGTTTTTATACGTTTTCGTCCATTTTTTTACGTTTTTATCCGTGTTTTTACGTTTTCATCTGTTTTTTTACGTTTTCGTCCGTTTTTTTACTTTTTTGTCCATTTTTTACGTTCTCGTTCGTTTTTTTATGTTTTTGTCCATTTTTACGTTTTCCTCTGTTTTTATTTGTTTTTGCCCTTTTTTTTTACGTTTTTCTCCGTTTTTATACGTTTGCGCCCGTTTTATTGCATTTTTGTCCATTTTTTACGTTCTCGTCCATTTATTTTACGTTTTCATCCCTTTTTTTACGTTTTTATCCGTTCTTTTACGTTCTCATCCCTTTTTTACGTTTTCGTCCGTTTTTTTACATTTTTGTCCATTTTTTTACGTTCTCGTCTGTTTTTTACGTTTTTATCCATTTTTTTACGTTTTTGTCCGTTTTTCTATGTTTTTATCAGTTTTTTTTACGTTTTCCTCTGTTTTATACGTTTTTGTTTTTTTTTAGTTTTCATCCGTTTTTATATGTTTTTGGCTATTTTTAAACGTTTTTGTCTGTAATTTTTACGTTTTTTTCCTTTGTTTTACATTTTCGTTCGTTTTTATACGTTTTTATCTGTTTTTTTTATACAGTTTCGTTCGTTGTTATACATTTTCGAACATAAACTAAAGAAAAAAAGACGAAAAGGTATAAAAAGGGAGAAAACGTAAAAAAAAAAAATACTAAAACGTATAAAACGTAAAAAACAGATGAAAACGTAAAAAACAGACAAAAACGTAAAAAAAGGACAAAAACATAAAAAAACGAACATGAACATATAAAAATGGTTGAAAATGTATAAAAACGGACGAAAACGTTAAAAAATGGACGAAAACATAAAAAAATGGACAGAAACGTAAAAAAATGGACGAGAACGTAAAAAAACATAAAAAACAGACCGAAAACGTAGAAACATGGACAAAAACGTAAAAACAGACAAAAATGTAAAAAAACGGACGAAAACGTATAAAAACATAAAAAAAACGGACGAAAATGTAAAAAAATCATACGAAAACTGTAAAACCCTCATTTTCCATTCATTTAAATTCCTAAATTACCCTCTATCTAGAGGTGGCAAAACGGCGGGCATGGGCTACGGGCTAAACGGGCTATGGGCTAAACGGGCACGGGCTAAATGGGCACGGGCTAAACGGGCGCGGGCCAAACGGGCGCATGTTATACGAATCGCTTTAGAAAAGACCTAAAACAACAAAAAAAAAATTCCTCAAACGTAACACCTCATTTATATTTAAGTAATTAAATATACTATATGCATAAGTTTTTCATTAAAAACAATTTAATGTTCTCCAATTGAGAGAAAAACATGTGACCATTATGCCCATTTAACTTCTAAATGGGCAATATATGCCCATTTCAAAAAAAAGAGGGGGTCCAAATGTGCCCAAATCTTTTAAAAATTTGCCCATTTAGCCCATTTTTTTGATTTTGGGCACAAATCGCCACCTCTACCTCTATCACATGAAATCACGACAAATTTAAAACTATGTTATAAGTACATATAACCTTTAACCTAAGTTTAATTAATCTTTAAATTACCTAAATTAATAAACCTTACATCATAAATTAATTAACTAATTTCCTAAACTACACTACTTATAAAAAACGACACATGTAGTGTTTCTTAACCTAAGATCGATCCATGTGCATTCTAATGAGAAGATAAGTATCAAGAATAAGTCTACAATATCTCCCTAAAACAATCACAAAGATCGGCATATATTGTCCCTTAATACACCACGCTCCTTTCCTATTTCTCCTCATTCTATTATACGACATTATCAAACAATAAACACACACAATTTTCTCTCTAATCTCACCTCCACAATACGGCTCCAAGAAGAAGAGAACAAGAAAGAATATTGGTGGTTTTGTCTCAAGAACACGAAGGAATACAAAGGTGTTGAAGAGGGTTTTTAGCGCGACATTTGTACAAGGTTTTGGGGTGAATCGGTTTGTGGTTTTCTTGGTTTTGTTCCCTTTTGTTGCTGCCACGACAAGGTATTGTGATACCTTCATTCTCGTCTCCTTATCATCTTCTAAAACATGATTATAATCGGTTTATTAATCACATGTAAACATACTATACATATATGGGGGGAAAAACCCTAATCGGATTCTATTATAAATCGATCTCATCATTCTGTTTTGATCGCGAATTATGCACATGAATTCTAATCAGTTTATAACCCTAAAATACATGGCACAATCAATGGTAATTAATTCATTAAAACCCTAGCATTAATTAAGGGCGATTAGGGCTTAAAAGGTTTAGGATTGTGTTGTTTCTGTCTCATAGTATGCTGACCAGAACTGTTAGTCGAATATGTGTGCATCATACAACGAGTTTTGTAAATGTTTAATTCTGGATTTTTGCTTGTAACCTCAGTTTAGGGTCTTAGTAAAGTATTCCAATTGGTTTAGAAGGATTTGAGCTTGATTTGGTCGTATTTTTGAATTTATTGTGATGATATGTCAAAACTGTGTTGGCAGAATTTTACTTCAGTCGTGGTTTACGATTTTTCATTTTCAAACCGTACCAAATTAGAGGTTGCCAATTTACAGGAATCATATTTCATATGTGTACTACTTCTTGGAATTTTTGTATAATTTTATGGAGTCGTTTGGTTAGGTTTTTAATTGCATACTTTTGAAGTGTATCTGCAGATCCGAATCTAGACATGTTAGCATAAAAGATTTTTTAAAGGGGTATCCACTTAATAATAAAATATGTAAAAATTCAAGTAGACTCTTAAGACATATGGGCTCTTTTGAGAATTTTGTTGATTTTTATTTTGGGCTTCTGATACGTTTTTAAAATTCATTTAATAGGCTTAATTTTGTTATAAAACCAATTAATGTGTATGCATGTGTTACATAAGTATTAAATGTGTCACTTTGATGTTTGATGCCCTAATACATGTTTTTATGTCGGGTGTGTCTTTTTAATGTCGTGTTGACTTGTGTTTGGGTACGATTAACCTAATTGATAATCCCGAACCCTAAACCTAATTTAACTAAATATGAAAAGTTACTAATTCAGTAAACTTACTAAATATGGAAAGTTACTAATTATAGAAAATTACTAAATATGGAAGGTTACTAAAAATAGAAAGTTTCTAAAAATAGAAAGAAACCTAAATTATGTAATCTGATTAAAATGAGCTTATAAGTAATATGTGAGTATTAATTCGTAGGGATAATTATTAAAATACCCCGGTTGCCCAAGTGCTAAGACTATTCGACTCGATCTCACAAAATTCTCCCCTTAGACCAGGGCAACCGATCCAACGAACCACAGGATGCCACGTCACCGACCAAATAGTGATAATACTGTTGTGTTTTTAGGGATATTTTGGTCATTTTATACCATACTATACTCTTTCTTACTGCATTCCAAACCAACTAATCTAAATCTCACAACCCTCTCCTCTCACAACTCATACCACCACAACCACCCAAAAACCCGTCGCCACCACCATCCGACGCGACCACCACCTGACGCCACCTCCACCTGACGCCACCTCCACCGGACTCCACCACCACCTGACGCCACCCAAAGGTTCGTCAATTGTACATGGGTTTATGAAAAAGATTGGGTTTTGTGATGATTTGTATCTGAATAACTGTTTGATATGTATGTATGTGAGGTGTGGATGTGTTGAGTTTGCGCGTCAAGTGTTTGATGAAATGTCTGAAAGGGATTCTGTTAGTTTTAACGCTATGATTGATGGGTATGTTAAATGTGGGGAAGTGGAGTTAGCGCGTGAGTTGTTTGATAATGTGGAGTTGGGGATGAGGAATTTGGCGGTTGGTGAGGCACTTGCGTTTGCAACATTGCTGGTGGAAGGCAATCACATGAGGTTGAGTGGTCAAGATGTCGAAAGAGGTACTTTCAGTCATAGGCATTCTGTAGTTCATGATCAAGAAACGGGTGACCCTTTGGCCAATGTTGTTATAAATCAACATGAAGAAATGTTTACAATAAGCAACAGGTTTGTTGTTATGAATTATGATATTTATAATTCTACCTGATCATTCATATTGAAATAATGATGTTTATGCTCTCAATACAGCTCTTTTTCCGAGTTTGGTGTTCTTGGATTCGAATTGGGTTATTCAATGGAAAATCCAAACTCGTTGGTGATATGGGAAGCCCAGTTTGGTGATTTTTCTAATGGAGCTCAAGTGATATTCGACCAATTCTTGAGCAATGGGGAGGCCAAATGGCTACGTCAGATCGGTTTAGTTGTGTTGTTACCTCATGGCTATGATGGTCAAGGTCAAGAACATTCTAGTTCAAGACTTGAACGCTTCTTTCAGGTATTAAGATTATATCTTACCCTATTCTTTACAGACATTTCCAATGTTTGCGTTACTATCTCAAATATTTACAAATATGGTACCTCAATGTACTTTATCTACATTTGCAGATGAGTGATGACAATCCATATGTTATACCTGAGATGGAACCAACACAACGCAATCAAACTCAGACATGCAATTGGCAGGTTTTCAATGTTACAACTCCAGCAAACTATTTCCATGTCCTACGTCGGCAGGCGAGTTTATCAAACTGGACGGGTTGCGTAATTGGTAATCTAGCTTGGGTCAAAATGGGTAATTTTCATGGACGTCGGGTTGGGTTGGGTGCAAACAGTTGTATAAATATTATCAGATATGTTAAATGATTACTATAGTCTATAGGTATTACTTCATCATCTCAGTTTAGGAGGCCCAATGCATTAACTAAACCTTGGGTGACCGTTGTCCCATTTGACTTGTTTCTATGTTCGCTAAAATTTTTAATTAAGCCATTTGACCCGTTATATATCAAAATGTAACAAAATATCGACCCATTCATGAGTAAATTCTGTGTAAATTGTCTTTTTTTTAAAAAAAAAAGTCTTTCTCACGTTTTATTGCCATGTTGCAGATTCATAAGGAATTCCGTAAGCCACTTATTGTGATGGCTCCAAAGAACTTGCTTCGTCACAAAGACTACAAGTCAAATCTGAATTTGATGATGTTCAAGGTCACCCTGGTTTTGACAAACAAGGGACCAGATTCAAGCGCCTCATTAAGGACCAGAGTGGACACTCGGATCTTGAAGAAGGCATCAGACGTCTAGTTCTATGCTCTGGAAAGGTTTGTAATATTAATAAAAACAAGTAAAATACCGAGACACGAGTTCTCTGAATAAGAGTTTTATGTTCTAGCTGCTGTAACGAGCCTGAATTAACCAATGAGGGGAAGGTTAAGATAAATCTTATAATATTGTCATTTATCAATAATCACTGCTAGGAGACCGAATTCAGTTTCCTACTTTTTACATTGGGGTAACGAAAAAAAGAAAATGCGCCATTGGGAAGGAAAAAGTGGCGACAGAACCATCTACATCACAATTGCAAGCTGAGATGGTACACAATCTAATTTATTTGCTTTTATACCATGAATTTGTTGCAGATTTAGAAGATTGAGGATCTGCACACTTTTTCATGAAAACATATCTTGGATATGTATTACTAGTATACCTTTTTTTTTTAATTACACCATAAAAAAAGTTTTCGTGTATGCACATGCGTACCTAAATTAACTTCTTATACACACCCTGCTAGGTGTCCCAGTTACAATTCATAACAGATTTACAAGATTGCGTTTTTATGTCTTGTATTTTTCTAGCCATATTATATAGAATCAAGTTTATATGAGGTGTTATCCTATGTTTGTATGTATGCAATGTTGATTTCATGTATATACTTCATTTGTTCAGAGGCAAGAACAAGCTGAGCTAGAACATTTGAGAAGTGAAGTGTCAAGGCTCAGAACTGAAAATGCGTACGTACTCATCTAACGCTCAGTTTATACCATTATGAATATATGTTAGTGCTGTTAAAATCATCTAGAATAGGACACACTATGATTATTTCATGAAGTGATTTCTCATGGTTTACTTGTTACTTGGTAAATTCCTCTCTTGCTGCACCAAGTTTCATTGGCTTTAGTGACTTGAACCCCTAATCATCTTGTAAAGCACTTAATTATCTTCTTGATGTGGTGTAGGCGGTTAACGAGCAGTAACCTTAATGCAGCGACTGTGTAGGAATTGCATCAATTAGAACAACAACTGAATGATGGTCTAATTTCAGTCAAAGAAAAGAAGGTTTGATTTATTTCTTCACCACCACCACGAGCAACATATGGGAATCTTGTAAAGCTTTAACTGATATCGTAAATATATTTTTATATCAGGATGCTATGCTGTTTGAGGAAATTGATCGTTCAAATCACAAGGTAATAAACTCTTGATAAATCATTAATCAAATATTGCAATTATATGATGGTTTAGGCTATCCTTTTTCTTACATGTTGATTTATAATGTGTTGCAATGTCCAGGAGCGAGAGCTTGGTTTTGAAAATAATGTTCTTCGTGGAGAAGTAATTCTGATAGCCCTGTTACAACATCAGACTCAATGAAGTTTTTATTGGATTTTTAAGCATACTCAAACATTAACCATGTGTTACAGATTGAAAGATTGAAGTGCTTTATCCCTCAAAGTGAGCAGCCTACTCAACCGGGTTTCCTAGAGTACAATCCAGTGGCTGATGTGCCAAGTAGCAGTGCAGGTCTCTTGAAGCAGGACAGGCTCAGCCCAGATACTGTCTGCTACTATGGATCTGATAACACTGATTCAGAAACAGCACTTAAATTGAGGTATGCTTCGACTTTAGACCAGTCAAATAATTTCCTTACTTGAAGGTGCCAAAATGGGTCTTTTTGAACCTTATGAAAATGGTTTGAATTGACCTCAAGTACTTTCTATCACATAAATTTGAATACTTCAACATTTAATTAGTGTTTCAAATGCTGATTACAACTTGTGCATTATTTACTATTTTTAGTTATATAATCTTGAAGGGTTGTATACGTGTGTATGCACTTATATTACGCTATGGACAACTTTAGACTTGTTCAAACCATTTTTCATGTTTCTTTTTAGCTTGTTTTTATTTTGTTTTACCATTTGGATATTAGAGATAACACAACTACATGACCATGTAACTATTGTAGCTATTAACTCACTTGCATATTTTCTAAATGAAATACTTCACTTGGCTGTAAATGATTGCATGTGGAAGTTCATCGATGTTATTATGGCTTGTAATTCATTATTAATCATGACGTTGATAATCCAAGATATTAACTTGTTACTTGAATCAATGTTGCAGGGGCTACGTTGGAATTCACAGCTCCGGATTCCGAGACTTCTTGCTGAAACCAGAGCTTCTTCGAGCCATTGTAGATTCTGGATTTGAGCACCCTTCAGAAGGCAAAGTCTTATACATTCAATTCTTGTTATTCTTTTGTAGTTTTTTTACTGAAACCTGTGGTGCCTTATCAACTGATATTCTTGTATTTTCAATTGTGTTAAAGTTGCATATCAGAATGGTGTATCATGCATGTATGTTGATCTAATATATCAAGACTTGTGACATTTGTTGTTCTTCTCTACCAATAGAATATCACTATGTAGTTTAACTGTTTAATCATACTGGCGGGATTGGTGCTGTTTTTGTTGCTTTTTAACTACTTAATCATGCCTGTTTGAATGGTCATATTAGGATGTCAATGAAACAGAAAAACAGAATCCTATGGATTGTTTATATTCAAACTTTGTTTAATGTAGTACTATTTTGTGTGCAATTTGTGGGATTGCGTAGCAATAATATGCGTGTGACGATCTTTGAATACAAAAGTTGCCCAAGTATACCCACAGGAATTATTAAAATATAAGTTATTTCATTTCTGCTGTTAGTATAGTTGGTTCCTGCTGGCAGGTATGTAGTTCCTGCTGGTATGGTTCCTGCTGGTATGGTTCCTGCTGGTATAGTTGGGCAACTTTTGTATTTGTTGGAAAAGTTGCCCAAAAAATACAAAAGTTGCCAAATAACTTTTGTATTGCAACTTTTGTATTTTTTGGGCAACTTTTGTATTTTTTGGAAAAGTTACAAAAGTTGCCAAATAACTTTTTTATTTTTTGGGCAACTTTTGTATTTTTGGAAAAGTTGCCCAAAAAATACAAAAGTTGCCCAGCTATACCCACAGGAATTATTAAAATAGAAGTTATTTCATTTCTGCTGTTAGTATAGTTGGTTCCTGCTGGTAGGTATGTAGTTCCTGCTGGTATTGTTCCTGCTGGTATAGTTGGGCAACTTTTGTATTTTTTGGAAAAGTTGCCCAAAAAATACAAAACAAATAAATATTGCGTACTCCAAGTTTTGCTTTCTTGCTACACTCTGGGGATGTTACTCCTTTATAACAGTTAGAAGGAAGCTACTCAAAACTGATGCACTTATGGGTACTAATGTATGGAATCAACAAATTGGGACAAAAGCTACTCAAATCACATTGAATCAAAACCAACTCTTCAATATCCACTTAATACACTAGATAGACCAAAATATTTACCGACTCCACTATCATCTTGTTTGTTAAAAGAAAGTTTTAAATGACTTAAAATTGATTTCACTCATCATCCAACTTCAGCTTCTCATTCTCCGATTTCAGCTTCTCATTTTCCAACTTCAGCTTCTCATTCTCTCGAGTTAATGCTTCAAGTTGGTTCAGAATTTCCTGGGGAACATGTTTACCATATTTCATTCCCCGTGCTTCCACATGTTCAGAATCTGCAGCAGCTTGATTATTCTTGGCATCGCGATATGGTTCCAACTCTTGTATTAAGTTTACATTCTCTTTGGCTCTTTTCTGATTTTTCTGTCTTTTTCAGATCTGAATTAATTAACAACCGATGATCCTTGTTATTCCGTCTCTGAACTCCAACATGTTCGTAATCTGCTGCAACTATCTCCTCATTCTCTTGAGTTAATGGTTCAAATTTGTTCACAAGTTCTAGGGGACAACGTTCCCGTGCTTTAACATATTCATCATCTGCAGCAGCATCATCTGCAGCAGCTTGAATCTTTCTAACCTCTTCCAAAAATAGTTTCGTGTCTACCGTCTTTATGACTTTTTTCTTCCTGGGGAGACAAGGAATCCATTTTAGATCTCCTAATTAGCCTTTTAGCTTGAAGACCATCCATTACTGGCATGCATACATCCTGTAACATTAAATCACCACAAACATTTGAAGGCAGACACATCAGCATTTTGACTTTGAAAGAGAGGAATTTTATGGACTAGCGGCATAAGGATAATACTATACAAGGCACATTGATAGGGACATGAAAAGGAAATACCATAAGAATGAGACCATAATCACCACGTTGAATAGCACTCAGAGCTTCAACACCATTATTCACAACATCCATGTCTTGATTCAATTGTTTCATCATCCGCTTTGCTACCATCACATTCACAACATGATCTTCGACAAGAAGAACTTTACGTCTTTCTGTTGACTTAGATCTTTCAAGGGTATTGCTAGAAATGCTCCCCAAGGTTTCAGCTTCGCTTCTAGAAGCGGCCTGAATACAGATAGGAAGCTCGGAATCCGCCCTGTTTACACAAAAGATCTTCCTCACTTGAATTTCAACCTACAAATATGAAAATCCAATATCTTATATCAATAAAAACACATTTCATAAGAAACAACTGTTGTGGAAGAACAAAAAGCAGCCACTGAGATTAGGAAGTCACGGAACTTACACGCATGCAATCCGGTTGACCATGATATGCACAGACATGAGCAACCGATGGACCAAACCCATCCCTCAACCTAGATCTGACATTAGCATATCGACCAAGAAGGGCACGAACACATTCTGGGGATCCGGCTGCAAGAGCGAAGACAAGTGGAGGATCCCCATCTTTATCAAGAACATCCACTTTCAGCACTGTTTGTGTTCAAAATTTAACAATCAGCATTGCATTATCTATTATTTATTATGACAAAATGCTCCTTAGGAAAAGAAAAAAAAAAAGGCTTATTTATTAAATCAACTTAAAGCATAGTATAATCTAAAAGTTCAGGTTTGACGAACCTTTGGGTGGCACCATCGTTCCCTGAACTTGATGCAGTCTTCCCACTTTCTCCATTCCTAACACCAGCATTGGAATTTCCCGAAGCAGCCTTTGACTTTTTTTTTGACCCTGTCCTTCCCATTAGGGGCCTTTGCTTCCATTTCTGTGTTTGGCTGCACTGCGCCAGGGGTCTGATAATAATAAGAGAATGAGAATATGATACAAGATAAAACCGTAAAACCTGAATTCATGAAGGAGAAATTCTGCTTACCATAGGCATAGTAGGATGACCATACACCCCTGCTGGTGGATACATAGCAGGGTATGGAACTGGCGTCCCATAAGGTGGCATCATTGGATGCTGAAATAATTTAAATAAAATAGATTACAAACCACATGCATCTCAAATTCCAATTATTTAAATGTAAGTTGAGATGCTCACCTGGTGGCCTCCCCACATATATGGATGAGGTGGTGGCGAAGCAACAGTTGAGGCAAAGAAAGGTGGAGCAGCTCCAGAACCATAATAAGCCTGAGTATGAAAGTCGCAAATTACATGAATCGAGTTTGATCAGATAATGAATTCACCTTACAGATCTAGAGTACAAAAACTTGACACAGATAAGAAGTTTGCGGCGCTTTTAGGTTGTTCAAATAGAACTGACTTGGGCTCCAAACTACTTTTATTCCCAATTTTCTGGCTTATTTTGAGGCTTATATAAGTTTATTATGGTATGATAAACTTATAAGCCCATAAGTCTCGATATAAAGCAGAAAATTAGGGCTTATGAAATATAAGCCGAAATCAAATAAGCCCATAAGCCCACATATAAGCTTAATCAAACACCCCCTAAACCATTTACACGTTTCTCATAAAAACATTATACTCATTCAAGCCGACATTACGAAAGCATAACCAAATTCAATTCCAAATCGACATCAAAATATCAGTTTTAAGCACCACATAATGTAATTTTTTAAGAAAAAGCATGTCAATTTTTTTATAATCATGAACAAAATAACTACAAGCACGCATATTACGATTGCAAAAAAAAAAAAAAAAAATCCTAGAAAATTAGGGCTTTAAACGAAAAACGAAAGATTCACAATAGACAAACCCTAGAATTAGAATTAATCGAAACAATAAGCAATTATTTGGTATATGATAATCGGTAATTTTGTAAGATCGAAGATGAGGGAGAGATGCATTAATGTACCTTTGGGTTTGACGAACCTTTGGGTGGCGTCAGGTGGTGGTGGCGTCGGATGGTGGTAGCGTCGGATGGTGGTGGCGACGGGTTTTTGGGTGGTTGTGTTGGTGGGGTGAGTTGTGAGAGGAGAAGGTTGTGAGATGTATATCAGTTGGTTTACTGGAATGCAGGAGTATATTAAGGAATAAAATGACCAAAATATCCCTAAAAACACAACAGTATTATCACTATTTGGTCGGTGACGTGGCATCCTGTGGTTCGTTGGATCGGTTGCCCTGGTCTAAGGGGAGAATTTTGTGAGATCGGGTCGGATAGTCTTAGCACTTGGGCAACCGGGGTATTTTAATAATTATCCCTAATTCGTATAGGTTCCATGAAGAGGGAGTAGCTTCTGTTTCGTGTGCTTCTTGGTTATTTCATTCATTGTCTTTTGCATAAGGTACAGATATTCTGACCTTTCTTATAAGGTTTCTTATGGTCCTTTTCACATCTTTTGATTGCTTAACCTCTGATTTTGATGCCTTTGCTATGAGCCTTTCTATTATGACACTTCTGATATAATACGATGACATAAGCCTTTGATATGAGCCTTTGCTATGCACCTTTTGATATGAACCTATGATTATGATATTTCTGATGACCTTAGATTCTGTGTCATTACTATGACATTCTATTTGACCCTTCAGTTTGATATCCGAGTTATCACTAGTCATGGGGGTTCCATGACCATGTCATTGATGCACCAATGGCATGACTCTAGGGTGGTCGAGTGATGTTCCACCCCGTCCCTTTCTGTTAAGTATTATATTTCTGGCCATTATGATTTTCTGCAGGGGTGTATGGATGCATCCTAGATCTGATCTGTTATGTTATATGTTATATTTCTGGTGATTGGTACTGTGTGCAATACATGCCCTTCACATTTCTGGGAGCTAGCTACTCCATTATGTTACTGATGTTATTTATGAAGACCATGATTATGATGTTTATGATATGATATGTTTCTGGGCTCGAGGTAGATTTCTGACAACCCTTACACCTTTGATACACCTATATTATACCTTCTGTTATTCCACAATGCACTATATTCTGTATTTCTCATTTTCAGTTTTAGTACTTTGTTATATATATCTGTTCACTGGGCTTTTTAAGCTCAGCCGCATTTCTTTTCTTCCGCGGCAGGTTATTAAGCTGGGAGCTGGGCTATCTTTGGGCTGAGATTAGGAGCTGTGTGTGGACTTACCTACCCTAGACTTCCTAGCTTTGGTCTATATTTTCATTATTTAGACTTGGATTATGTTTTCTTCATTTTGGATCATGGAACTTATGTATTTCTTTTAAGTCATGTTGACTTACATTTCGGTATTTATGATTAGACTTCTGCTTGCGTTTTTGTTGTGTATGTTCTGATATGCCACCATAATGTGATACTTCTACCCTTGTCGGGTTGGGGTGTTACAAAAACGGATAAAAACGAGTTTGAGCAAAAAAAAAGGTTAAATATAATTTATTTTGATATAATTACACAACTGGATGCTTAGTCCACTGGTTGGGGCGTTGGTTTTTGGGCAACAAAACCCGAGTTCGAGCCTATGATGCCCTTTTTAATTCATTTTAAAAAATGAGGACTAACGGTGCAAAAAATATTAACTGAAGGACTAACAGGCAAATAATATTTAAACACTTAACGGTCAAACTAACGGCCCATCCAAAATAGGGACTAAATGAGTGCAAGGTTTAAAAAATAGGTATCTCTGGTATAATTAAAACGACTTAAGGACTAAACATAAAATCTGAGCAAACCATAAGGACCAAACGTGTAAAATTTTCATTTTATTATTAAAATTGAAACTTTTTAATTAAAAAGACTCGTATCTTTGCTTTAGCCCTCCCGCCTCCGCGAAGCTTGAGACGCTCCTGGTTAAGAATATTGTCAAGTTTTCATGTAACCAATTCTTTTCCTTTATGGTTGATATTACCAGGTTTTTTAAATGTCTTTATGTACTCGTATGGAAATATACTCCGTAATAGATAACAAAAAAGAGTAGAAATGACCTTCTCTTGTATTTTTAGGCGCACATTGACAAACCATACAATGGTTTTGGAAATAGTTGAACCCAGATTATTATAACCATATATGTAGCAGTTTTATAATACAAATAAAAAAATATATAAATTATAAAAATAAAAATAAATAAATAAATAAATAATGTTAAAAAGTGTATTAGAATCACTTTTGGGGAGGTATGAATAAGATCCCCTTCCTGTTAATATTAGACGAATACTCAAACGGTGTATAGTGGCTAACTTGTGAACTTGTGGTTCTGGTGTGACTCTTAATGTAACATTTACAAGTTTAATTTGTAGTTATTGCGAGAAAAAATAGTTTATATGTTATAAACGAAAAATGATAAAAGTTTGAGGATTAAAATATATAAAATATTAATTTACTGGCGGATATTACCATTTTTAATCAAATGTAGATTAGGTAAATTAATTTACTCTTTTTTAAGCATTTTTAAGTTTCAAGAATTGATAAAATTTATTTTATAAGTAGTAGAGATTACACTCATTTTTATCAAACAATGCTACTCCGTATTAAACATACTAAAGCTAGTGTAATCAATTAGTGCAAATCAGACGTCACCTAAGTCCTACCAAGTTAAAACGAATATAGCAAACTTCGAACAACTTAGCTCGGGTTGTTCTTGCCAAAACTTTCTGACAGGTTGACTTATCCATTATCCATTGTTAGTCTTATCAAACTCTTTGACAACGTTTAAGTAAATTGATTAATTCGACTATTTTTATGAACAACTGGATGATCATGACTTATGTGCCAACTTCTAGTCCAGTTTTATAGTGTGTGTGGGGTCAGATTAGCTAAAAATTTGGTCCATTGCCAACTAATATTAGATGGTCAAACATGGCGAGTCAAAACTGATACATTGTTAGTTCGTATGGCATTACAAGGCTGCTTGGTCAAAATGATTAAAATTGATTTGTGTTGGTTCATTTGGCATTACACGAGGTCAAATTTTAGTTCAAGTTGCAGTAAAAGACATGTTAGAAAAAGAATTGTTAATCAAACACATGTGTTAGGAGTTAGGACAGCCTATAACATGCTGCAGGTCCATTTTCATCATTTAAGCCCATTAAATCACTAATTCACTTATTCACGTCTCAGCTTTGGATTAAAATTGATAGTGTCGACTCAAGCACACATTCTTGTATAGATTCATCTCTTTACTTTGCGGTTAAACGAGTAATTAGGTTGCCGCGCGTTGCGGAGCGTTTTAAACTGCATGTATTTGTTATAAATATTGTTCACTAATTTGTTTGTCAACTGCACAAACACGTGTTGAAGAGAGCCCGGAAAAATCTAAATGTCGGGACGCAATGAAAAATGATGCATTATAAATTTATGTGAAAACTTTAATTGCTAATGACTGTCAATCAACTACAATCACTATTTTTCACACATTATGCGTAAACACAGATAGAAGTAGGGTTTATTCACATGCAAATACAATACAAATATAGTTGATGGACCTAAATATGCGTTGCCGAAAAAGAAAAGAAAAAAATGCAGGCGATTGCGCAAGCTTCCTGGAAGCTAAAAATTCTCACGAAGCGTCGATATAATCTTAGGACTATACGCAGCGTAGCTTAAAATTTTATTGATGACTCCAACGCTCTTTGAGTATTTTAAGATCCCTGGCCTATTAAAACCTGCTCAATCGTCTACGTTACATAAACAAGTTGTCACATAGAAAACTCATGAGACCCAATAGCATTTTACAAAATGCATTTTCCAGCAGTCCAATCATCCTTTGAAGTAGAGTTTCACAGCAAACAAAAACACTCCTAAAAATAAGCAGTAAACGCTTTAGCTACAATCTTGCTCGTAAAACATGTTGTTCGCCCGCATAACTAACCTGATTGTATCCTATTTATAGTGTCTTTACTGAATCTGCACTTTCATCCGCATAATGTATAGGCAAAGGGTAAACAGATATGCCCGTATCAGGTAGTATCTAGTTGCATCTGACCTTTAAAATAGAGGCATTGTTCAATTTCTATTCAGAACGAGTAAACTCCAAAACACATCCCTGTGGTTTACCCCATTTCGCACCATACATCCCTCTCGAAAAAGTTGCAACATATACATCACTCCGTTAGTAAACGTTAACCTATATACATCCACGAGGACGAACGGTGCAAATTTTGTGTCGTTAACTTGGACACATAAGGGTATTTGTGTCATTTTATGTTTCCCAGCTACTTCACCACTCCTTTTCTACCAATTTGAGTCAAACCCAAATCATAAACACAAATCAAAAACACAAACACAAATCAAAAACACGAATCCTAAACCCTTTTAACAAGAGATCTTGAGAAATATTATAAAATTTTATAGACCAAACCAAATCAAACAAGTAAAAGGTTCCTAAATTTATAAAGATGTAAAATTTTTATATCAAATTTCTTTAAACTTCAATCCTAAACCCTGTTAACAATAATCTTGAAAACACAATCAAACATTATTAACAAATTTCAAGTTCCTAAATTTATAAAGATATAACCTGTTAACAAGAATCTTGAACACATAATCAAACTTCATAAACACTTTCATATCCAACCAATTCAAACTCCACAATTGTTTAGGAATAAACCTTTTCATTACCGTTTGATATTACTATGCTTATTGCCAAAAACTCGCTTATTGCTAGATTGTCGTAAAGTCTACTGAACTAGATTATGAACTTATGGTTTAATTGTTGTAATTTACTATCCGAACTTGTGGTTACTTTAGTTGAATCATATGTGTAGTAATCCGAATCCTACATAGACGGGCTTAGATGGAAACCTTCTTAATGTGCCTCATGCCACTATTAGGACTAGTAGCGCGTAATGCCGAACTAGGTTAGATGATAATAAGTCAATAAGTTAGCATTGATGCTAGATAGGTCATAATAATGAATTCTTACGGACCACTTCGGTAAGTAGGTTATTAATGGTGACAGAATTGATAATCGGTATTCGAATTCACTAACGAGATAAGTAGAACAATTAGGTTATTAGAAAACATAACTAATCGATGAATTAGACTTGGCTAACACATTCTTCTTTATTGATTTCTACCTTACTTGCTTCCGAGATCAATATCTTTAGTTTAGTTATTCATTTTATCGCATTTAGATTAGAAAACAAACTAAAACTCGTGCTAGTCTCTTAGGCTAAAACCCCCTGAACATTTACCTGCTTTCTAGTTAGTTTAGTTTATTTAGTTTATTTAGTAAAATACGTTTAAGTTAGATTTAATCATTCGCTCCTAGTGAACGACCCTTGCTTACCTATAAACTATCTACATTGATCGGGTACACTGCTCGTTAGTGTTTAAGTCTATAGGTTAGTTCGGCAATAAATAAATTTAAAACTTGGTTAAAAATTATAGACTATAAAAAGCACATCAGTATCTTATTTGGCTCAGTAGACAAAAAAATGGATCAAAAATATGCCACAATCAAAAAAAGTTTATTGTAGTCTACCTAGTTTAGTAAACTGTTAAAAAAACATATGCAAAAGGTGCTTGTGTTTGTGTTTTGTAAAGAAGAATAGTCTCGTAAGTTGGTAAAGTTGATGAAAAAACATATGCACATGATGTTTGTATTTGTCTTTTGTGTAGTTGAAGTAATGTAGTATGAAAATTTGTATCACTGTCTTTTTTTTCTCATTATATGCGTATTGTACTAAATATCTCATCACTAGCTTAAATATGGGGTCATATATTCAAAGGGCAAAACTGGAAATTTAGTTATCAAGATTCCATTGTTTTTGGTAATGGAGACTTAATATGCGACAAGCAAATATATCATTCTGGATACTTAATATGTGACGGAGGGAGTATAAAATATGTATAGGAGAGTATTTATGCACATTATTGATGTAGACTAAACTTAGTCTATTGCCGGTATACGTTAAATGTTGTTTTATGGTTTACGCGATTTAACCTAATGGTTATGCGTCAAAGTAAATATTCAAATATTTAAAGTGAATTGTTTTGAGTTTATAGTTGTGTAATGACCTGAAAGATATGGGTTGTGACAATGTTTATAACAGCAGAGTTTATGAGTTTTTTAAAAAAAAAAAGTATTTGGGAGTTCTTGATATTGTTGTGTTATGCAAAAAATAAGGTTTCTGAAGTTTTGGATATATTTTAGTTTTGATAATTTTGATTAATGTATTCTATTTTGGCTTCTTAGTTTCTTTGCTATGCTGTTAGTGGATTTATGACATGTGTTTTAAAGGCTAATATCTGCTCATAAGTCTTTATTTTATGCATTTTATATAATTTGTCTTCATAAGTGTTTCGTGATATCCTTTAAAGTAGTTCTGTATATGTGTTTCTGTTTGTTTAATCTATTTCGCGTTTTTAAATGTCTGATATGTGCTCATGGTTATTGATTCTATGCAGTTTGTGTTCATATAGAAGTGTAAGAGGTTGTAATGATACACCCCTTTAAATGTTTTTTAGAATTTTGGAACATATCCTTCATGGTTACTTATTCTATACAGTTTTTGTTCATGGGGAAACGTAAGAGGTTGTGATGATAGACTTTCAATATTTTTTAGACTTTCAGAACATCTCCTTCATGGTTACTGATT
This sequence comes from Artemisia tridentata subsp. tridentata, assembly GCA_021014915.2. Taxonomy (NCBI): domain Eukaryota; kingdom Viridiplantae; phylum Streptophyta; class Magnoliopsida; order Asterales; family Asteraceae; genus Artemisia; species Artemisia tridentata. The sequence continues at coordinate 182,765,619 of CP139509.1, read as the reverse complement.
CTATACAGTTTGTCTTCATAGGGCAATGTAAGAGGTTATTATGATAGACTTTAAATGTTTTTTAGACTTTTGGCTAGGCGGGGTAACTTATTAATTTTACAGTGATGTCCAGTTGCTCTGAGCTTTATCAAATGAGGCACGTGTACAATAGATTTCCACTTTCTTTATGATTGATCCGCAAAGACAGCTAACGTTAGATATGCTTACACATACCTTATACGCAAAATCAAAATACTTTTGAAAATAATTCAAAAAAGGGTTAATTACTTGAAAATGTATCATACTTGCCACTTTTTATTATTGTGTGTACTTGTAACACCCCCAAAATTCGGGTCCAGCGGAAGTATACAAGTCACTGGGGTGCTACTCAATAGATATCACAACACAAGTATAAGAAACGGATTTAACTTACCCATTTTATAATAAACTACATTACCAAATACATTAAGTTTACATCGTTCAATTTATAGTTCGGTAATACAGGCCCATAAATAATAAAGCGGTCCCAAATAGTTATCAGAGTCGTCTATGACCGTGCCCCTTTGTAACACCCCCTAATTTATAATTTAACAGTGGAAGACTAATCGGGGTATTACGGGGAGGATCTTTGCATAATAATAGAAAACGACTCAAAAGAGGCGTTTTTAAAAGTACTTGTTATTCAATTCAAAGTTGAAGTACAAAATGTGAAAATTATCAGAGTTGAAATATCCCATAAAAGGGTGTAGCAGTTTAAAAGTGAATGACATGACTTTTATTTTGTTTTACACCACATTAAAAACCCTAATTTTATTGCCCGCTCCGTGCCTTGTTTGCTCCGCTAATTACCTGAGATAAACATGCTAAAAGTCAACAAAATTGTTGAGTGAAATCATAAAGTTTGTAATAATAATGAGTTGAGAGAACACAAGTAGTGATTTCCTGTGAATTACAATCATGTTTAAAATGGTGATATTGCAGTTATGTATATTGCCATGAGTCTCATGACACGCAAACGTTAACAATGTAGTAACCGGTGTGGGGCCCTCGAGTAATAGGTGATTTTGCCATTTTTCTATTTTCTTCAAATATAGTGCATTGCGACTAATCAGGCTAGTAACTAAGACTATCAATCCGGCATTAGTGGAATAGGCAGTCAGCCTCCAATAGATCTATTCACTATATTCGCGTTCACTCGCAAGTGATTAATGGTTCATGATGTGAGGGGCTTGTGGCAATAGAGTAACTTAGTCAATATCATATCAGGTGAAGCATACAAATATACTTGAAAGTACTTGTGAGATTTAGTTTGTAGCATGTATCTCCCCCATAGAGAGTAAACTTTGTTAAATAAGTAAAAGTGGGGCTATGACTCACCTTGTGTGTAACTGGCAAGGTGGAAAAGTGAAATAAAGTGAAATTACGGACACGGCTTCAACACAGGTCCTGGATAATAGTGAAGTATGAGAATTTGGTGTTTTGACTTAATATTAACAATGTGTGTGAAAACGAGTAACGGATAACGATTTGGTGTGAGATGTGAGTGTAATATGCTTAAAATGCTTAAAGTTCAAAAATAATATTATACATAATATTATCATGTTTTTATGTCATTGATTCCATAAATATCGTTCCTTCGAAAAGTGTTTGAATGTATCGTTAAGTTGATCGTTAAAATTCGTTATACATAAATATAACGTAATGTGATAAAATGTTGAACGAAACGTAATAAAATGCACGTGAGTGAAATGAGAAATGCAAAATATGCAATAACAATGAATATGGAATAAAGTTACAGTTTGGTCCTTGTACTTTCACCAATTTTACATTTTCTACCCTAACGGTGTTAGTTTTGCACTGTTAGTCCTTGGTTATATACATATTACATTTTAAGTCCAAATATTTCCCAAAATGACATAATAACCTTCTGTTTACTGTTTTTATCAATTCCCACCCTTAAGTTAATTATTTCACAGTTTGCAACATAAATATACAAACTTTACACTTTTAACCCAAATAGTAATAATCTTTGCAAAACAAGTCCAAATTTTACAAAAAGTGTTGGAAAGGAATTCCGAGAGTTTTGTAAACTTAATAAAGCTTATTCAAGTTTATTTCAACTGCTTATTATACGATGTGCTTATTTTAGAGCTTATTGGGCTTTAACGCTTAAACTAAAGCCCAATAAGACAATACGATCCGTTGGGTGTTAGGACAAGATGGGCTTATCATGGGCTTGTAAAAAGGGTTTAGAAAACGTTACAAAAGAGCCTATAGTCACAACTTATCTCCACAGCTTATTAATTACTTATTGGGCTTTTCAGCCCATTCGATATAAATAAATAGTTGCGACTGGTTTTAGATAACGATTACTTTGGGACTTTTAGAGAGCTTATAAGAGCTTATGAGGGAAAACCCAAAACATGAACTTGATTAATGAGCTTGTAAAGAAATAGGTTGAGCAATAATATTAACGTGTCGTGTATACGAATTCGTTTTTATTAGTCCATTTCTTATGTCGATATCACATGGTCACATAATAAAGAAAATGACATATATAATGAGTTGCGATTCGAATAATGATAAAAATGAATGTGATAAGTAAAGTGCTAAATATGTAAGTGTTGAGTATATGTAAAACACATGTTCTTAGCCATCCATAAGGAGATCATTGCGTATATACGAAAGAAAATAAATAACGAAAGCGTAAAATGCATTAAAAAGAGATATACGTTCGAATAAAAATAAGAACAATGCATGAGATGGTAAAATCAATATGAATGAGTTTAAATGAGTTTAGGAAGACTCACAATCACCTAAATGGTGGAGTTTAACGTTCGAATGGTCAAGAACTTGGTTAGAACTTGTGTAATACGTTATAATCGATCAACAATGCTTCAAAATATATGTTTACGCCTTGGAAATGAACTCGAACGAATGGGAATTGCTTCTGGCTTCTTGGAGGTCTCGGCAACAAGGAAATACTTGAGAGAATTTGAGATATAGCTTATGGTGTGAAAGGGAGTTAAGAGGAGTGTATTATGCATGTATACATATAATCGAAATACTAGTATAATACTTAAACAAGTTGCATTGATTTGATGTTTTTCAGAGAATAAGAATAATACTCAAGTATTAGATAACTTAGGAGGGGGTTTTGTGTTTGGTTTGGCTTAAAACATAAATGTGTATCATATATGCATCGTACAAAATATTTCAATGTACAACACAACATTTTTAACGTGCAATATCGAGTACAAAGGTGAGATACAATGTGAAATAAATCCTTGGACTCATATTCGATCATAGAAAGTCGAATTGGCTAGGGAAAATCAATTTGAATCGATTTGGATAAAAACGGGTTAATATGGTGTGAGTTGGTACATGTCTCGACGGGGTTATACTTTGGCTCTCGTTAAGCCATCAAACGTTAAAGGAGATTCGACATCCCAATTCTATGCTGGGAGAGGGTTCGAATGGTGCAAAAGTCGCATCACTTGTGTGTCGAAATTGAGAGAAAACGGGCCAAAGCTAGGGGTGTTTAATCGAGTGTTATAAAGTTTAATAAAACTTAGTTTTGTTGGATTGGGCTTTGGAATAGTAACAGACAAATGTGTTGGGCCTAGAAATAGTGTTGGTGATCCATTTGATATATAATGAGTGTGTTTGATTATTTGTGGTCCATGTGTGAGCTCGTTCCAATGTGTTTGTAATGTAATAACAAAATTTTAAATTTTGACCATAAAAATTGTTAACTGAACTGTATTAGGATTTAATACTTGATTAGCAATGTACAAATTACTGGAGAATTTTACAGGTTGCTACACTCTTGCCAAGCGCCTTCCAACAGTTTGCTATCGCCTTAAACCTGATAATACATGCTAAAAGTGTCAACACGAGGTTGGTGAGTTCACAGAGTGCAGTTTAAAACAATATAGTTAAACCATAAGGTTTTCGCGTTCTATTAATCGTTCCCAAATTAAACGTAGGCTCACATTACCCAATACCCAGTTTTAAAACAAATCCACAACTAAAATTATACTCAAACAATTCAAACCACATGCGATCATACATATACTACACTCATATAGTGTCACACAACTTTATCGGTTACGCTGGCTAAGTCACAAAAGTCAAACCACAATATTAATACCCTATAGGTGCACCGTATAGTCCCGCACTAACTGCAGTACATACGATAATATTCCCGCACAAATGCAGCACATACAATAATATTCCCGCACAATTATAGCACATACAACATATAACCTTAGCCAGCTAACGTAATAGTTTCATAAACCACAACACAATAACAGGTCAAATCAATAACCACATATATAATCAGGTAAACACATAACACATTCAAATAACCAAATCAAATATTTCAACCAACAGTCAAGTCTTAAGTAAACAATTCCCGTACCCAAATAAATAATCATTAAATTTAGTTAAAACGAGCATGTATTCTCCCCTAAAACATTTATAAAACCGGTAAAAGTAGGGGCCATGAACTCACCTTAGCCACAACAATGCATATATCACAACTGACACGACTGGCATCTAGAGCATATCACAACGGTATCCGAAGACAGGCACAACGGTACGGGATCGGCACGACCTAATATGCATACGATTATCTCAAAATACGGCTCGCATAACAATTATGTCTACAAGAGACAACGTGTCATAGTTTTCATGGATTATTCATATCATTATTCTTAACAGTTTAGTATCGATGTTTCGTGTCATAGTCTAGATTGACATAAGTCGATCTATAAGTTTTAATAAGTGATTTTAATCGGTAAAGCTATTCAATCCCCCCCCCTTCTAGTTTTCTACAAGTTTAGTATCGATGTTTCGTGTGGTGTGGTAAGAAGATACTGACTCAAAATGCACCTCACGCCAAAGTAAAATATATATCCCAATATATTTATAAAAGCAGTAAACCAATTGGTAAGTTTCGGCAATTACCCCATAATCCCAAATTGTTAGGATTGTGCACACGGTTAAGGTGGTTAAACCTTTTGTTCTTTGTGTGTAAGATATATTGAGTGAATATGATTAAGTACGCGGAATTTACTCAACCACACTTAGAAGGTTATTTGTGTTGTGGAAATGGAATGGTTATATTTGTTCTATGACAATGAACAATGAAATATTAACACCAAACGATTCAATATTATTAATGATAGTAATACGAGTGATCTTGAAATATCACTAGGGTTACAACCTTGAATCTTAAGTTATTCTAACTTGTGATATTCTTGTGTTTGTTCTATGTCTTAACAGCTATGAACTTATCAACTTATCTATTTTATGCACTTATTCACATCGACACATAATATCAAGACTAAGATCTTCTTTTATAGTCCAAGAAGATCTTTACAATATTGCTTAAAGTCTAGCCGACCTACTTGTTAACTTATCTTGAGTGTGTCAGTACATAAGTTACAACATGTATCTGTGTACACAACTTGTTAACTAAGCACATGGGGTAAGATATTATCTACCGTATATTGTTGACCAAAATACAAATAATATCTTTTCATACTTATCCATCTAGCAGCAGAATGTACATTAGCAGCAGCAATGTTAACACTAGCAGCAGAATGTTAAGCCTAGCAGCAGAATCATTTATCACTAACAGCAGAATCAAATGTTCTAGCAGCAGGAACAATCATTAACAGCAGGAACCAAATGTACTAGCAGCAGAATCACACTTAGAGTATTTCTTTGATTAGAACCCGATATTAACCTTCTTGAATATTTAATTCCCAACAATCCTCCCCTAAACATGTGAATCCATTTCAACATGTTTCTGAATTAAATTATGGATTATGAAGATCTTTCAAACACTTCTGTTCTTCAAGACTAAATATCTTCTCAGTAATTCATCTGCTTTGTTCTTTGACTTTAACAATATCAACACATTGCTCCAATCTTGGACTAAAAGATGGTGCAATTTCCTTGGATGGAGGAATTATAAGAGGCAATGATGATGTGTATCTTGGATGCTTGTTTCAACAAGTGAAATCATCTATCAGCATGCCTTTGCAAGTGATGAACAAACGTGGTAAACTGACATTGAAACTTTTCTTCGTTTGACCTAGATAGAACTTTCTCCTTTGGAATGTTCTTGTCATTTTCAACCTCCATGTCATCATCTTGTATGCTCTTGTCTTCTCATTCCTTTCATTGGATTATCTTCCTTTTCTGGGCTATTATTTCCTCCCCTGAGATTGTTACCTCCCCTGAGATACAAATAACTTTTGTTTCCTCCCCTTGTTTGGAAGATCTCACTATGTACCAAAATATATCTTTCCTCATCATCTGATCCATCATTTAGAACTTGTTGTCAGACAATGTTGTACATGAAGCCATCAATTCCTTAAGAGTTTAAGATTGCTGCCCTCATCACTTCTAGGTGTGTTAACTCCTATGAGAGGTGAATCAATGGACATTTTATTCATGATCCATCAATGGATGGTTTTTGTGAATCCTTGAAAATCCTTTTAAGAAATCGTTTGACATAGCAGTATGTTCATGATTTTAGAATTGAAAAATCATACTACTTTCAACCATTTTGAAGGGATCAAGTGTAGAACAGACACTTAATCAAAATTTCGGTTTAAAGCAACCTCTGCTTGTGTGAGAACCAATGTTTTTCAGTTATAAATAACTGCCTGTGTGAAGATAAACCTATTCAAAAGGCTTTCTTGACAGGGTTTCCAGCTCATAGTAATTGTTGCCTCTAACACAAGTTTTAGATTCACTTTTACTAGCTGTTCTTTCTATCAGATGTCCTTAGACTTGCACATTATACTTAAAAGTATAAAATGATAGAAAGTGAGTTGCATCAGTTACTATCTGATCAACTAAGTCATCAATTCAATGTGAAATATCATAACTAGGTTTCAAGAAAGAAGTTTTAAGGAGTTTTAAATTCCCAAACTCAGTCCATCATAAACCTAATATGTAGCAACTAAAATAATCATTCTGCTGCTTCCATTTCACTTGAAACATCCTTTGTGTTCACATGTTCATACCTGAAATTGTTAGTCTAAAACCAAAAGAACAATGAACAAAGTACTTGTCTTGTATTAGAATAATCATAGGACTAACTGTATGAATAACACAATTTAAAATTTGTACTAGAAGCACAAACTTTTGTAATAGCAGTAGTAACTTTTAAAACTAGCAGTACAATCAAAAATTTATTTACAAAAACACAAAGTTTAAAATCATTAAGGATTAAGCATTCCAATACTTGCTACCAAGTACTGAAACCTTGAAACATCAAAATCTTTTGTTAGCAGATCTGCAAAATTAAATTCTGAAGCAATTTTAAGTACTTGAATTAATCTTTTCTCATTGCAGTCTCTTATAAAGTGATGTCTAATTTCAATGTGTTTTGTTTTAGAATGTTGCACTGGATTTTTAATAATACAAATTGTACTACTATTATCAATATGAATAATAGTGTTTAAGAAATTGTACCCATAGTCAAGGAGTTGGTTTTGAAGCCATAGAACCTGACCACAGCAACTTGCAGCAGCTATATATTCAGCTTCAGTTGCTGAATTTGCCACACTTGTTTGCTTTTTACACTGCCATGAGACAAGTCTACACCCAAGGAATTGACATCCTCCAGTTGTTGACTTTCTATCCAAGCTAGCACCTGCATAATCACTATCCGAATATGCTACCAAGTCAAAAGGAGATTCCCTAGAATACCATATACCCAACCTTGGTTGACCTTTGAGATATCTAAAAATTCTCTTGACTGTAGTTAAATGAGAAACCTTTGGAGTAACTTGAAATCTTGCACAAACACAAACAGGGAACATGATATCAGGTCTAGATGATGTAAGGTACATCAAAGAGCCTATCATAGATCTGTAAGTGTGTACATCCACACTCTCTCCATCTTCATCTTTCAGAAGGTGCTTCTTAGAGTCCATTGGTGTGCTTGCTATTTTTGAATCAGCAAATTGAAATTTTCTAAGTATCTCTGCAACATATTTGTCTTGACTAATAAATATGCCTTCAGATGATTGCTTAACTTGCAGACCCAAAAAGAATGTAAGTTCTCCCATAGAACTCATCTGAAACTTATCATGCATAAGTTTCTCAAACTCTAAACACATCTCCTTCCTAGTAGATCCAAAGATAATATCATCTACATACACCTGCTGATGAGTGTGTAAATACTCATCATTTCTTTCACATTTGAGCTACAGAAACAGTCAAAAATACTTTAAAAAGTCTAAAAATGTATAAAAATATCATCTGACTGTGTTTTTATAAGTTTCAGGGAAAAACAAAAAAATAAATGGCATAATTTGCATTTTAGTCCCTGAACTTTCTGAATTTGGCAAATCTAGTCCCTAGAATCTAAAAAAAATGGAATTTTATCATTCAAGGTCCCTAAAATAATCTTAATTGTCAAATTTGGTCCTTGATTGATTGTTTGAGCAAAAATTACAAAAAGGTCCCTGAACTTTTGAAAATGTCAAAAATGGTCCCTGGGTTATTTTAAAATGGAAAATAAATAATTATAACCCTTGTATTATTTATCTTGGCAATATTGGTCCTTTGGAGTAACTTTGGAAAGATGACAACTCAAGCCCCTCTACTTTGCATAAATTACAAAATGGTCCTTGTTACTAAAACCAAATCCAAATCCGGACCCTAGCTGCTTATCTAAACCCAAAATAAAAACACAACCAACCCAGCCCAATCACCACTAAACCTTAACCCGGCCCAACCCTTAAATAAATAAAATACCAGGTCAAACCAGGGTCAAACCAACCCTGGTATTCCTTCTTCCTCACTAAACCCCGCCAAAACCACCCCAGCTCACCCAAAACCACCATCCACCTCATCCCCCCTCCTCAACACTCCACCTAACATGCCAAAACCAATTAATGCATCCCTCCCACTCCCCAATAGCAAAATCAGAGTTAATCACCAAAATCCACTTTTCCCGCCAAAAGTGCCAAGTGGTCGAATCTGATGAATTCTTGGAAATCAATGGTCAAAAGATGGTGGGAAGTACTCAGAGATGTCGACAAGGTGATAAGAGACTATAAAGAGGAGAGGAAAGAGGAAGCAATAGATATCTAGTGTAATTTTTAGTTATTTAGTGTCGAATTTAGTTAAATTAAATTTCTCAGTGTAATTTTAAGCTTTCAAGTAATCCTTTTAGTGTTCTCACATGTATTAGAATCTTTTTCAATAATCAATTCCAAGTTTTATGTGATAATTCAGTTAATGCAATTTTCTCAATTTCAAAAATCTCATGAATGATTGAATGTTATTGTTAGTGTTGTTTCTGGACTTCATAGGAACATATAAGCTCCCAGAAGCTCATTGAAGCTTTTAGAATCCTTAAAACCTGTATTAGCAGTAAAAAATCAAAAATACAAAAATAGTCAACAAAAGTCAAAACAACAGGATCATGGAATTTATTGCTGGAGCAGGGTAAATATTGGATTGCCCTGGGTTAGTGAACCTGAAGAGGTTCTATAGGAGTGTATCATTGGTCCTTGTTCTTGGTTTTTAGCAGGAAGCATCTTGTAAGCAATTCTCTTTAATATTGCATAGTACTGTGTAACCTAGTTTGGTGGCTTAATCTTTGTGATTTTCTGTCTTTGTGGTGTTATTAAGTCTTAATATAGTTTAATTTAGGCATCTTGTTCATTAAATTTGCCTGTTGCTAAAAGTTCTTCATATCAGTCAATATAGCATATTGACAATTTCTGTGTTCTTGCTGCTATACTTGGGATTTTCTAGTTTAAATTGGTCTTATATAATCTTAAGAAGTGTTAGAATCAAGTATTGTGTTTTAAAATTCAAAGTTGCTTTAAATTTCTTGCAAACCTGTCCTGATCAGGTGTGTTTGGAACAGGGGTATATCCTGTGAATTGGTTGTTACTTTGTGGTTAACTGAGCATAAGTAGATTGCATTAGGTCCATATAACTCATATAAGTCACAAAAACCAGTAGTAATAGTTAAAAAAAAGTCAAAACTCACTTAATCTCATCATATGTGTTAACTGTTAGCATATTAGGATCCATAATCACTCAAATCTTGTCATTAGTTGTTAGGTTAGCTTAAAATAGTCTCATTACACCATATCATACCATAATTAATCAGTAGTAATCAATAGAATCTCACCTAAGTCAAACCTTGTTCATTGCTGCAAAAGTCAAAAGATCAGCAGAAACATGGTTTTTGGTTGCTGATCTTGGGCAAAATCAGACCTCAATTGGTGTTTTATTGATAGGGCTTTTATGATTTTTAGATAGCTCACAAGCTAAGCTAACTTTTGCCCCCCTAAGTTTGTATCTCAGTTACTTATTGCTTAGCTTAATTTGGTCTGAAAGTTGGGCTATTTCCTGAGTTTTCTGAATCAAGTTCCATAGCAGCCAAGGATCAAATCTGTTAAGCTCTTGTGCTAATTTGTAGTTTTAAGTTGTTTTAAGCTTATTTTAGTGTATTAAGCCTGTTCTAATCATTTGGTAAATTTTACTGCTTATTTGCTTATTTTTGGCTTATTAGCTTATTGCTTATTAGCCCAAATCTGCTTATCAGACTTAGTAAGCTTTTCATTTTAATTTTCCTATCTTCTTAATATTATTTTAGACTTATCCTAAAATTTTCATAATTTTCTGAATAGTTTTAATATTTTTAATCATTTTAATTAGTTTCTAATAGTATTTAAATCATAAAAAATAGAAAAATAATCAAAAAAATATAATTCCAATTTTCATAATTTTCTTTTGTCATTTTTAATCTAGGAAAAATATAAAAATATTTTTAGGACTTAAAAACAAACGAAATAGAAATATAGTGATAGCTTCTATTTAATAGAATTTATCTTTTTAAATTTTAATTAAGTAATTTTCATTTTTATAAATTTTCTTATCTTTTTATTACTTTAAAGTATTTATAGAAAAATTTTCATATTTTTCTTTGATCTTTTAGTATTTATTAGAATTTTAATTAGTTTAAATAATTATTAAATAGTTTTTAATTAATAATAATTAATTAATAAGTTAAATAAATAATTTTCTTTTTTCAATAATTTTCTTTTATTATTAGGGTTGTAAAAATATAAATTTCATATCCGTAGGCCTTTTATTTCTTAAAACTCACTTTTTATTTTGTACGTTTACGTTTATTTAAATTTAAACGTACGGTTTTAGGTTTTTATACGTTTCTAGTTAAATTGTTTTTGCATCCTTGTTTATATAGCTTGGTTAAAGCTATTTTCTTATCTAATTAGTGTAATCAAAATCATAATCCCTTTTTCTGTTCAATAACACTTGATCACAATCCGTTTTTAAGCACAATTTCACACTTCGCTGGGACTTAAACGACCCGGGGATAAAACTATACTCCTTGGATTATTGCATTGTGTCCTTGATAGTTTGACTTTGTTTGACCACATCCGTGGTTGATTTAAGTTGACTGTTTTAGAGCCAATCAAATTTTGGCGCCGCTGCCGGGGAGGTGTGCTGCGTGTTCTAAACGTTTTGCAGTATCGTGTCTTTGAACCCCAATCTGTGAATATCTTCTCTCTCTTGTATATTTATCATATATAAAGCAAAACGCTTGTGAAGTTAACTCATTTAATAGATCAAGCACCAAAAATATCGTATTCCTATTCCCCATAAAACCATATAAAAAACAAAAATATTTTCTTTTCTTTTCTATATATACTATCATATAAAAAATAAAAACATCAAAAATATTTTCCATTTTCTGTGTTAAATAATAAACAATAAATAAAAATTAACCATCGAGAACCAAGACTGAGCACTACCTAACTGGGGGTGCGGCCATAATAAGTTCCCAAACTTAAGATAAAAACTTGCCTTTGTATCACTTGCGAATATCGGCTCACCTTTAATTGATAAACAAACTCTAACGGAGGTTCTAGGATAGTCTGACATTAAATTGTCGGACTGAAAGAAGCGGGTTTTTAAGGAGCGTAACTGCCCACCTTTGCTTCTCCGCCACTCTGTGCGTTTGTCAGTTAGAGAGCTACCGTACGCCTGTTGATTATTGGTTTAAGTTCACTTGTGTTTTTTTTTCTCGATCTTGATTTTTAAATAGAAAAATTTTTTGTTTTCATAAAATCCAAAAAGAATCTTCTTACCCTTTTCTGAGTTTCCTCCACTATAAAGGATTCTTAGACTCGTCTTAGTGCATGCGCACTCGTTCTTCTAGGTCATCAAGCCCTCTCCGTGAGCTTGGAAACATACCTCGAAGGCGTCGTAGACGTTCTGCCCCATCAGGCGTATCTGAGGAACGTACTAATCCTGTCGTCATGGCAGAATTGCCAATGAATGAGCTTCTCCAGGCACCCATTGAGGGTTATGGAGATGCCATTGTTGTTCCAGCTATTGTAGCTGAGAGTTTTGAGCTCAAAACCGGGTTACTGAATCTTGTAACCTCAAGCCAATTCTACGGTTTTGAGAGGGATGATCCTCATGCTCACATTCGATGGTTTAACAAAATTACATCTACCATCAAATACAAGAACATCCCTGCTAGCTCAATCAAACTTCTTCTATTCCCATTTTCTCTCGAGGGACAAGCCCGGATATGGCTTGAAAAACAACCCCCTCGTTCAATTGAGACATGGGAGGACTTAGTTACAAAGTTTGTAAACGAATTTTTTCCACCGTCTAGAACGACAAGTCTTAAAAATGAAATCATCAAATTCACACAAAGATTTGATGAATCATTTAGTGACGCGTGGGATCGTTACAAAGAATTGCTTCGTAAATGTCCTCATCATGGTTTTACCGAATTGATGCAAATCGACACTTTCTATAATGGAGTGAGCCAATCTGACCAAGATTCTCTCAATGCCTCCTCAGGAGGGAACTTTTTGAGCAGAACTGTCAAAGAAGCTTTAGCAATTATTGAAAATAAGTCTAAGGTCCGTACTGCACGAACAAAGCCATATCATTCTCAGGCTAGTGCCGGTCCTTCTACTTCATCTCCCGTGAGTACTTCTAGCACCGATGCTAAGATTGACAAACTCACGGATGCTATTCAAGCTTTGGTTCTCTCAAGCCAAAAGAAAGTCACTTTCACACAAACTCCTTCACATGCTGAAGTGAAGAAAGTGGAAGTCTGTGTTACTTGTGGTGGCCCTCACGCATACTACGACTGTACTGCCACCGATGGCAGTCCTTTTGAAGTTAATGCTATAGCCGGTACTTCAAATCAAGGAGGTAATCAATACCGTTCTCAAATGGAACCATACCGAGCTAGTAGTTACCAAGGACCACCCGGTTTTAATCAGAACCAGAATTTGCAAAATCGGAACCAAAATCAACCTCGAATGAACCAAGGTTATCAAAATCAAGGGAATTTCAATTCTGGACAAAATCAAGGTTTCCAAAATCAAGGAAACTTTAACCGAAACAATTCCAACCAGGGAAATCATTTTCAGGGAAATGGTAATCCAAATCAAGGGAATTTTCAACATCAAGGTTATAATCAAAATAACCGAATGCAAAATTTCCCTAATCAACATCAAGCCATTCCAGCCCAACATCCATCATCTGATGAGTTGTTGAGGCAGTTCATGAAAGCTCAAGAGGACACAAACAGGTTGTTGGTCAGCCAGATCTCTGAGATTAAAAAGTCTTTAAATGATCAACCTTCGGGCTCAGGAAAACTTCCGAGCAACACGATCGCTAACCCGAAGGGCGATGCTAAGGCGATCACAACCCGAAGTGGTGTTTCATATGAGGGACCCACTATTTCCACTACCACTTCTTCTTCTTCCCCCAAGGTAGTGAGAAGTGAGCCTGAGGTGACTAAGGACCAGGTACTTCCTACTAATAACGGAAGTACCAACAACGTCCAACCTCAAAGTGTCCCGAAACCCAAGACTAAACCTCAAGTTGTCTTTGAACATCCTGAAACCCCGGTTGAAAACCCTAAATCCAAACCTTCTATTCCCTACCCATCACGTTTAAATGAGCAAAAACTCCGCGAAAAAGCTAGTCAACAAATGGATAAATTCTTCAAGATTTTTCAAGAATTACACTTTGACATAAGCTTTGCGGATGCTATCATTCTGATGCCCAAGTTTGCATCCACAATCAAACACTTGTTGAGTAACAAGGAAAAGCTGTTTGAAATGGCAAAGACTCCATTAAATGAGAACTGCTCAGCAGTTATCTTGAAAAAGCTTCCCGAGAAGCTTGGAGATCCTGGAAGGTTTCTACTACCTTGTGTCTTTCCAGGAATGGTTGAATGCTATGCCTTGGCCGATCTTGGTGCAAGCATCAACCTGATGCCTAAATCAGTATGGAAGAAACTTTCTCTTCCTGAACTTACTCCTACCTGCATGACTCTCGAGCTTGCAGATCGTTCAATATCTCGTCCACTTGGCATTGCTGAGGACGTATTTGTGAAAGTAGGAAAGTTCCATTTTCCAGCTGACTTTGTGGTTGTTGATTTCGATGCTGATTCCAGGGTTCCTCTCATTCTTGGAAGAGGATTCCTGAGAACGGGCCGTGCTCTCATAGATGTATTTGAACATGAAATCACATTACGTGTGGGTCATGAAGCTGTTACCTTTAACCTCGATCAAACTTCGAGGTACTCCTCAAATTATGATTCTGAATCGGTTAACCGAATCGATGTCATTGATATTGTTTCAGAGGAGTATTCTCAAGAGTTTCTTGGTTATTCTGATAATTCTGTGAGTGGGGAAACCACCACATCTTCTTTACCTGGCATTTCCGACTCTTCCCTTTCTCTCACTCCGTTTGAGGGAGGTGATTTCAATTTGGAAGAGATCGATGATTTTCTCAAGTGTGATTCATTCCTAGAGGGGATTGATGACGCTGAGATTGATCTGGAGGGAGATATTCTTCTTCTTGAGACATTGTTAAATCAGGACAATTCTCCTCCACTCCCTCCCGTTGAACTTCATAATGAGGAAATCAGATCAGTTGAGAAAACTGATGAATTTCCTGAGATCGAACTCAAAGACTTACCGCCTCATCTTGAGTACGCATTTTTGGAGGGTAATGATAAATTACCCGTCATTATTGCTAAAGATTTAAGTGATGAGGAAAAGGCTGCTCTCATAAAGGTCTTAAAGTCACACAAGCAAGCCATTGCTTGGAAACTCTCCGACATAAAGGGTATTGACCCTGAATTTTGTACTCACAAAATTTTAATGGAGGATGACTTTAAACCAGCAGTCCAACATCAAAGAAGGGTGAATCCTAAAATCCACGATGTTATCAAACAAGAGGTTCTCAAACTTCTTGATGCAGGATTGATTTATCCCATCTCTGATAGTCCTTGGGTTAGTCCCATTCACTGTGTTCCAAAAAAGGGTGGCATTACTGTTGTCACAAATGAAGAAAATGAGTTGATTCCAACTCGATTGGTTACGGGGTGGCGTGTTTGCATTGACTATCGTAAGTTAAATGATGCCACCCGTAAAGACCATTTTCCTCTACCTTTTATGGATCAGATGCTTGAGAGATTAGCAGGGAACGAGTACTATTGTTTCCTTGATGGTTTCTCGGGTTACTTTCAAATTCCCATTGATCCACAAGATCAAGAAAAGACTACCTTCACATGCCCTTATGGAACCTTTGCTTATAAACGTATGCCTTTCGGCTTATGTAATGCTCCAGGCACATTCCAGAGGTGTATGATGGCTATATTTACCGACATGATCGGTAAAACAATGGAGGTCTTTATGGATGACTTTTCGGTCATTGGGGATTCGTTCCAAGCATGTCTCTCCAATTTAGAAAACATGTTGAAAAGGTGTAAAGACACCAACCTTTGTCTAAATTGGGAGAAAAGTCATTTTATGGTCAGAGAAGGCATTGTCCTCGGCCATAAGATATCAAAGAACGGGATTGAGGTTGACAAAGCTAAAGTTGATGTCATTGGTAAATTACCTCATCCCACTACCGTCAAAGGTATTAGGAGTTTTCTGGGTCATGTCGGTTTCTATCGTAGATTCATACAAGATTTTTCTAAAATCGCCCGGCCTATGACTCACCTCCTTGAAAAGGATGCTCCTTTTATCTTCTCACCAGAGTGCATCAAAGCTTTTGACATATTAAAGAAAAAGCTTACTGAGGCACCCATTCTAGTTGCCCCCGACTGGGATTTTCCCTTTGAGCTCATGTGCGATGCAAGTGATTTTGCAATCGGTGCAGTCCTGGGACAACGAAAAGCCAAACATTTTCAGCCTATCCACTACGCAAGTAAAACAATGACTGAAGCTCAAACTCATTACACCACTACAGAAAAAGAATTGTTGGCTGTGGTGTATGCCTTTGAGAAGTTTCGGCCATATTTGATCTTGACGAAATGTGTAGTGTATACGGATCACTCGGCTCTTAAATATCTCTTTGCAAAACAAGATGCAAAGCCGAGATTACTCCGTTGGGTTCTCCTCCTGCAAGAATTTGATATCATTATACGTGATAAAAAAGGAGCTGAGAACCTAGCTGCTGATCATTTATCCCGATTAGAGAACCCACACCAAGATGTCTTCGAGAAAAAGGAAATAAATGAAACATTTCCTCTCGAGACACTCAATGCGGTTACTTTTCGTGGAGATTCTACCACCCCGTGGTTTGCCGACTTCGCAAATTACCATGCGGGTAACTTCATAGTGAAAGGGATGTCGACCCAACAGAAGAATAAATTCTTCAAGGATGTTAAACATTATTTCTGGGACGACCCCTACTTATTCAAAATCTGTGCGGATCAAGTCATCTGACGGTGTGTTTACGGACAGGAAGCTATTGACATTCTCAAAGCTTGCCATGCTGGACCCACGGGGGGCCATCATAGTCCAAACTACACTGCCAAAAAGGTGTTTGATTCCGGCTTTTATTGGCCCACGATCTATAAGGATGCCCAAGAACTCATAAAAACTTGTGAAGCTTGTCAGCGTCACGGTAATATTTCACAACGGAATGAAATGCCACAAAATGCAATTCAAGTCTGTGAAATCTTTGATGTCTGGGGCATCGACTTTATGGGGCCATTTCCATCATCTCGAGGAAACAAATACATTCTCATGGCTGTTGACTATTTGTCAAAATGGGTTGAAGCAAAAGCTTTACCCACTAATGATGCCCGAGTTGTTGTAAAATTCCTTAAAGCTCTTTTTGCCCGTTTTGGAACTCCACGTGCTATAATCAGTGATCGTGGTACGCATTTCTGTAATGACAAATTTGATAAAGTCATGCAAAAGTATGGTGTAACTCACCGTCTTTCTACTGCGTATCACCCACAAACAAGTGGGCAAGTTGAAGTTTCAAATCGGGGTATTAAAAGAATCTTAGAAAGGACTGTAGGAGAAAATCGTGCCTCCTGGTCGGATAAATTGGATGATGCACTATGGGCCTTTCGTACAGCTTACAAAACACCCATCGGGTGTACACCTTACAAGCTTGTGTACGGAAAGGCATGTCATCTACCGATCGAATTAGAGCACAAAGCCTACTGGGCCTTGAAACATGCAAACTTTGACCTTCAAACTGCGGGTGATCACCGAAAAGTTCAAATGAATGAATTAAATGAACTGCGTGATCAATCATACGAGAATTCTTTGATTTATAAAGAAAAGACAAAAAAGATTCATGACTCAAAAATCAAGAACCGCGTTTTCAACGTTGGTGATCGAGTCCTTCTTTTCAATTCAAGATTGAAGATTTTCTCGGGAAAACTCAAATCCCGTTGGTCTGGTCCATTCACTGTTACAAAAGTTTATCCATATGGTACCGTTGAGTTATCTCAAAATGACGGACCAAATTTTAAAGTGAATGGCCATCGGTTAAAACACTATTTTGGAGAGGACATACCATTTATGGTTGTCCCGGATCTTCAAACTTTCCCCATGAACCAATGAATGCGGGGATCGAGTCAAGCTAGTGACCCGGTGATCAAAAACATTAGCAAAACATGGGTTCTCACTCGTGTCTCTGTTTTCTTTCTATTTTCTACTACCTAGTGTGGGGGAGATGGTCCCTTCCACTTACTTCCCCGTAGACTTTTAAATTGCTTTTTCTCCCGGGCTGTTCAGGAGCACTTTATTACAGTTGGCCGTTCACAAGCGGTTAACTAGCGTGATAAACCTGACTGTTCGGGAGAAATCAACTTAATTCGGGGTCGAGTCAGGCTAGTGACTCGGTGATAAAAAACATTAGCCCGCACCATATGGGTTTTCACCCATATATTCTGACTTCTTTCTATTTTCTACCACCCAAGTTTGGAGGAATGCCCCACAGGTTGTATATATGTAAGTATTTCAGTTAATGCAAAAAAAAAAAAAAAAAAAAAAAAAAAAAAAAAAAAATAGAAATAGAGGGAATTTGCATGCCTTAACGGCTTAAATGCAAATTAAATAAAAATAAAATAAATATGTATATAAAAATAATGGCTATTCAGTATTTCCCTTTTACGTTCTAAGTGTTGGTTTAACAGCCGGTTCTTTGAATATTGAGGGCAATATTCAGTTCTAAGTGTGGGGGGGAAATTCTAGCGAATTTTATCAAATGTATCATCTAGCACCCCCATTTTAGCCAAAATTTTAAAATTTTTTTTCTCACTTAGAACTCAGAAAATGGTTATCAGTCCGCCATGTCTAACCCACATAAGGATTGGCTAATCCCGGAGCAAACGGCTCTGGGTAAAGATATATCAAATCCGTTTATGGCTTGCAATTTGCCAAAAATTGTATGGTTCTCGACTCACCATATCTTTAATTAGTGAAGAGTTGGCTAGCCCGCAAGATTATGGCTTGTGGTAAAGGCTTTGGAATACCATAATTGGTAATCAGCTCACCAAAGATAATATTAATAATTTATCTAAGAGTTGGCTAGTCCAGAAGCAAACGGCTTCTGGTAAAGACTCCCCAAATCCGTTGACAGCTGGTGATTTGCTCAAAATCACATGGTTATCAGTGTACCATAGTTCTTACTTGAACTGAAACATTTGGCTACTCCAGAGGTGATGGCTTCTGGTAAAGAGATACATCCATTAAAAACTTCATAAAAAGATTGCTAGGGACTAGCAATAGTTTAGTGTGGGGGATTGATGAGTGTGTAAATACTCATCATTTCTTTCACATTTGAGCTACAGAAACAGTCAAAAATACTTTAAAAAGTCTAAAAATGTATAAAAATATCATCTGACTGTGTTTTTATAAGTTTCAGGGAAAAACAAAAAAATAAATGGCATAATTTGCATTTTAGTCCCTGAACTTTCTGAATTTGGCAAATCTAGTCCCTAGAATCTAAAAAAAATGGAATTTTATCATTCAAGGTCCCTAAAATAATCTTAATTGTCAAATTTGGTCCTTGATTGATTGTTTGAGCAAAAATTACAAAAAGGTCCCTGAACTTTTGAAAATGTCAAAAATGGTCCCTGGGTTATTTTAAAATGGAAAATAAATAATTATAACCCTTGTATTATTTATCTTGGCAATATTGGTCCTTTGGAGTAACTTTGGAAAGATGACAACTCAAGCCCCTCTACTTTGCATAAATTACAAAATGGTCCTTGTTACTAAAACCAAATCCAAATCCGGACCCTAGCTGCTTATCTAAACCCAAAATAAAAACACAACCAACCCAGCCCAATCACCACTAAACCTTAACCCGGCCCAACCCTTAAATAAATAAAATACCAGGTCAAACCAGGGTCAAACCAACCCTGGTATTCCTTCTTCCTCACTAAACCCCGCCAAAACCACCCCAGCTCACCCAAAACCACCATCCACCTCATCCCCCCTCCTCAACACTCCACCTAACATGCCAAAACCAATTAATGCATCCCTCCCACTCCCCACTAGCAAAATCAGAGTTAATCACCAAAATCCACCTTTCCCGCCAAAAGTGCCAAGTGGTCGAATCTGATGAATTCTTGGAAATCAATGGTCAAAAGATGGTGGGAAGTACTCAGAGATGTCGACAAGGTGATAAGAGACTATAAAGAGGAGAGGAAAGAGGAAGCAATAGTTATCTAGTGTAATTTTTAGTTATTTAGTGTCGAATTTAGTTAAATTAAATTTCTCAGTGTAATTTTAAGCTTTCAAGTAATCCTTTTAGTGCTCTCACATGTATTAGAATCTTTTTCAATAATCAATTCCAAGTTTTATGTGATAATTCAGTTAATGCAATTTTCTCAATTTCAAAAATCTCATGAATGATTGAATGTTATTGTTAGTGTTGTTTCTGGACTTCATAGGAACATATAAGCTCCCAGAAGCTCATTGAAGCTTTTAGAATCCTTAAAACCTGTATTAGCAGTAAAAAATCAAAAATACAAAAATAGTCAACAAAAGTCAAAACAACAGGATCATGGAATTTATTGCTGGAGCAGGGTAAATATTGGATTGCCCTGGGTTAGTGAACCTGAAGAGGTTCTATAGGAGTGTATCATTGGTCCTTGTTCTTGGTTTTTAGCAGGAAGCATCTTGTAAGCAATTCTCTTTAATATTGCATAGTACTGTGTAACCTAGTTTGGTGGCTTAATCTTTGTGATTTTCTGTCTTTGTGGTGTTATTAAGTCTTAATATAGTTTAATTTAGGCATCTTGTTCATTAAATTTGCCTGTTGCTAAAAGTTCTTCATATCAGTCAATATAGCATATTGACAATTTCTGTGTTCTTGCTGCTATACTTGGGATTTTCTAGTTTAAATTGGTCTTATATAATCTTAAGAAGTGTTAGAATCAAGTATTGTGTTTTAAAATTCAAAGTTGCTTTGAATTTCTTGCAAACCTGTCCTGATCAGGTGTGTTTGGAACAGGGGTATATCCTGTGAATTGGTTGTTACTTTGTGGTTAACTGAGCATAAGTAGATTGCATTAGGTCCATATAACTCATATAAGTCACAAAAACCAGTAGTAATAGTTAAAAAAAAGTCAAAACTCACTTAATCTCATCATATGTGTTAACTGTTAGCATATTAGGATCCATAATCACTCAAATCTTGTCATTAGTTGTTAGGTTAGCTTAAAATAGTCTCATTACACCATATCATACCATAATTAATCAGTAGTAATCAATAGAATCTCACCTAAGTCAAACCTTGTTCATTTCTGCAAAAGTCAAAAGATCAGCAGAAACATGGTTTTTGGTTGCTGATCTTGGGCAAAATCAGACCTCAATTGGTGTTTTATTGATAGGGCTTTTATGATTTTTAGATAGCTCATAAGCTAAGCTAACTTTTGCCCCCTAAGTTTGTATCTCAGTTACTTATTGCTTAGCTTAATTTGGTCTGAAAGTTGGGCTATTTCCTGAGTTTTCTGAATCAAGTTCCATAGCAGCCAAGGATCAAATCTGTTAATCTCTTGTGCTAATTTGTAGTTTTAAGTTGTTTTAAGCTTATTTTAGTGTATTAAGCTTGTTCTGATCATTTGGTAAATTTTACTGCTTATTTGCTTATTTTTGGCTTATTAGCTTATTGCTTATTAGCCCAAATCTGCTTATCAGACTTAGTAAGCTTTTCATTTTAATTTTCCTATCTTCTTAATATTATTTTAGACTTATCCTAAAATTTTCATAATTTTCTGAATAGTTTTAATATTTTTAATCATTTTAATTAGTTTCTAATAGTATTTAAATCATAAAAAATAGAAAAATAATCAAAAAAATATAATTCCAATTTTCATAATTTTCTTTTGTCATTTTTAATCTAGGAAAAATATAAAAATATTTTTAGGACTTAAAAACAAACGAAATAGAAATATAGTGATAGCTTCTATTTAATAGAATTTATCTTTTTAAATTTTAATTAAGTAATTTTCATTTTTATAAATTTTCTTATCTTTTTATTACTTTAAAGTATTTATAGAAAAATTTTCATATTTTTCTTTGATCTTTTAGTATTTATTAGAATTTTAATTAGTTTAAATAATTATTAAATAGTTTTTAATTAATAATAATTAATTAATAAGTTAAATAAATAATTTTCTTTTTTCAATAATTTTCTTTTATTATTAGGGTTGTAAAAATATAAATTTCATATCCGTAGGCCTTTTATTTCTTAAAACTCACTTTTTATTTTGTACGTTTACGTTTATTTAAATTTAAACGTACGGTTTTAGGTTTTTATACGTTTCTAGTTAAATTGTTTTTGCATCCTTGTTTATATAGCTTGGTTAAAGCTATTTTCTTATCTAATTAGTGTAATCAAAATCATAATCCCTTTTTCTGTTCAATAACACTTGATCACAATCCGTTTTTAAGCACAATTTCACACTTCGCTGGGACTTAAACGACCCGGGGATAAAACTATACTCCTTGGATTATTGCATTGTGTCCTTGATAGTTTGACTTTGTTTGACCACATCCGTGGTTGATTTAAGTTGACTGTTTTAGAGCCAATGATAATGTCATCCACATACACCTGCACTAATAGAAGATCCTTCTTGTGCTATTTGATGAAAAGTGTCTGATCAATCTTTCCTCTTTGAAATCCATTTTCTAATAAGTAGGAAGCTAGTGTTGCATACCAAGCTCTTGGTGCCTGATGAAGGCCATATAGAGCTTTCACTACTCTGTACACTTTGTCTGGATGTAATGGGTCAATGAAGCCTGGAGGTTGTGAAACATACACCTCTTCTTCAATTTTTCCATATAAAAATGCACTCTTGACATCCATTTGGTAAACTGTGAAGCCTAAAAATGAAGCATAAGCTAAGAAAAGCCTAATTGCCTCAATCCTTGCTACTGGAGCATAAACCTCATCATAGTCTATTCCTTCTTCTTGTGTGTACCCTTGGGCTACTAATCTAGCCTTATTTCGAATCACTATTCCCCTTTCATCCCTTTTATTCTTGAAAACCCATCTAGTGCCAATTACCTTTGCATTCTTAGGTAAATCAACTAGCACCCATACTTTCTGAATCTTGAACTGAAGAAGCTCCTCTTGCATAGCTTCTACCCAGCTTGAATTATCTAAGGCTTTCAGAATGTTCTTTGGTTCATCTTGTGAGAGAAAACATACAAACAAGCAAGAGTTTGAAACTCATGCTGCTTTGAAGCATAAAGGGCATCAAGAAGCCCTTGTTGGTCTGAAGACATCAGTTGTTGTCTTGTCTTCACACCTGATTGTACATCTCCAATCACATTATCTAGGGAGTGGACTTTGTGAATTCTTGTTTGTGGAGTAGAAGGAACTTGATAATTTGATGGAAGATTGTTAAAATCCACCTCATTATCTGAGAATTCTGCTTCTTTTGTTTCTGAAGGGCCAGTAGCAGAATCAGTTGACCGAACAGCAGAATCAGTAAGCTTAGCAGCAGAATCACTAGCAGAAACAGATACACTACCAGCAGCAACAGAAATGCTACCAGCAGAAACATTTTGTTGTTCCTGAGTTCCATCTTCTTTGCTTTCATCTTCAACACCTTCTTTAGCTTTGCTAGAAGAAGATTCATCAGTTGTTGAAGTTGATTCCACAATTGTACTTGACCATATTGGCATCGAAACATGATCTTGGTTTGACTCCTTTTCTAACCTTGCCTCATCTGTTTCTTGTGAACCTGAAAATTCATTAGTTTCAACAACAACAGGCACATAATTCATTGATTTGGTTAGAACTTCAAGATCAAATAGCCTTTTTGGTCCTTGACCTTCTACATTGGATTTATCTTCTAAAAACTCCACATGTAGGTTTTCTTCTACAATCAAAGTTCTTGTGTTGTATACTCTAAATGCTTTGCTATTAAGAGAATATCCAACAAAGAAACCTTCATCTGCCTTACCATCGAATTTTCCTAAATGGTCTAAGGTATTGAGAATTGTCACATGACATCCAAAAGGTCTAAGAAATCCTATTTCAGGAGTTCTACCTCTAAAAAGTTCATATGATGTCTTATTGTGAGGCTGAATAACTAAAAATCTATTTTGAACATAGCAAGCAGTGTTGACTGCTTCAGCCCAAAAAGTTATAGGTAGCTTAGAATCAGCTAACATTGTTCTAGCAGCTTCAATTAGTGTTCTATTCTTTCTCTCAACAACACCATTCTGTTGTGGTGTTCTAGCAACACTAAATTCTCTCTTAATACCTTTTTGTTTGCAGAAATCATCCATAACTCTATTCTTAAATTCTGTCCCATTATCACATCTAATGACCTTCACTTTCTTGTCTACTTGGTTTTCTATCTGTGTAATGAATGTCTTAAGGATGCTTGTAGTCTCATCCATAGTGGATAGAAAGAAAACCCACGTAAATCTAGTATAGTCATCAATTATAACAAGACAATATCTCTTATGCATTATACTACTTACTGAAACAGGTCCAAATAAGTCCATATGCAGCATAAACAATGATTGATTGATATAGTTAAAAATCTTGGACTTACAAGTGGCTTTGTATTGTTTGCCTTTTAGACAAGCAATGCATGTTTGATCATTTTCAAATCTTTTGTGAGGTAAACCTCTTACCAAACCATTCTTAACAATTTTATTTATGGTTTTGAAATTAATATGGCCAAGCCTTCTATGCCATTTCATTGATTCATCCAATGTGGCCTTTGCAACAAGACAAGTTAAATTCTTTTTAGGAACAATGTTCTTCATGTCTACACTGTACATATTGCCTTTTCTAGGAATTCTAAGAAGTACTTTACTTTCATCAGGCATCTTAAAATCAGGAGAAAGTACAAGACATTCAGTCTCACAGAAAAGAACATTGTTCTTTTTGTCACACATTTGTGAGACACTAAAAAGATTATAATTTAGCTCTTTTACATAGAACACATCTTCAAAATCTAAATTTCCAATTTTAATGGTACCTTTACCGGAAATTTTGCCACCAACACCTCCTCCAAAGGTAACATAGCCTCCATTTATTGATTAAAAATCTGAGAGATAAGACTTGTTGCCTGTCATGTGCGTTGAACATCCACTATCTGAGAATCCTTGATCTTCTTGTTTATCAGTTGAATGTTCCTGCACACAAATATGAGTGTTAGTTTCTTTTGGGGACCCAAGCCATTACTGACTTGGATCTGCCTCTTGCATCAATGTAATTTAATCTTTTAAGGATAGTTGATGCAACATTGGATTTTAGAATCCAACATGCTGAGGCCTTAACAGCATTTGCCCTGTTTTTCTAAGCAGCAGTACTAACTGCTTTCCTAGCAGTCTTAACTGCTGGCTTTGCAGTTTTACTCTTTGGTTTCCAAACTTGTTTTTGGACCACTGCTTTTGTTTGAATGGGCCTTAGAACAGTTTTTGATGCATGTTTGAAAAATGTTTTTGCACCCTTAGCTGTTGATTTTGAGTTAACAGTCATCAATGGTTTAGCAGCAGAATGAACTTGTCTAGCAACAGAACCATTTGGTCTAGCAGCAGAATCTGTTTTTGAGCCAGACTTGTGTGAGACTGTTCTGGGTTTTGTTCTATTAATTCTAGAACTAGAGTGAAAGTGAGTTTTAGGTGTTTGCCTTTTGTGGTTCACTCTATTGTTTTCATACCCAGTTACCCAATGGTTGCAGAAAGCTACAAGATGGTCAAAACTACCACATGTGTAACAAGCTTTGTTATAAAAAGCAAAGTCATCACCTAATTGGTTAGACTTGAGATTGTTCCAATTCCTTTGGTTACCTCTGGGCTTGTTGGTAGTTCTATATTGCTCACAATATCTAACTGGTTGCCTAACATGCTTAATGTTTGATTTAGACCTATCAGTATTGTGTTTGACTATCTTAGGAACACTTGTTCCTACTTTCTTAAACACTTCAGGTTTAGACATAACCTGTTCTTCTTCATCATCACTATAAGTTGTACAATCTTCAACAACTATAGCATCTAAGTTCTTAACAAAGGACACCTTGTCCCGATAAAGTAAAGTTTTATCTAAACTTTTACTTACTTTTTCTACCTTAAGGCTCTTGCTAGCCTTAGAACCATATTCCATGATTGGTTCTTGAAACTCAAGTAAACCTGAATTTCCTAGGTCAATCCCTGGGGGTTTAGGGATGCCTCTATAAGGAGGTGGGACACTTTTATATCCTACTCCTGACTTAGCTCTATTAATCACCTGACATTCTACTATGTTGTGCACACTTCTAGAAGCATGTTCTAGTGCCTCAGTAGTCAAGTGAATGTTTTCATTTTCCTTTTTGACCCTATCATAAGCTTCTCTCAAAAGCTTAATTTCAGCATCTCTAAAGAATATGTCCTGTCTTAGGAGAGCTTTGTCATCAGAAAAAGCTTATTCATTTTCCTTATAGTATGTGATTTGTTTCTCTACCTTTTCTAATCCACACTTATAGTTTATAAAGTTTTGAAAAGTATTGCTTAGCTCTTTCTTTTGATCATCATATTGTTTCATTAAAACCTGTAGAGCATTAAGAGCAGTGCAAGTATTAGAACAAGCTTTATGATTTTGTACCTCAGTAGCAGAAAAAGCCATAAGTGCCATTTGAGCAGGAGTTTCTTCTTCATCTGCCATGAAGCTCCAATCAAAACCTAAGCCATCAATAGCTACCATAGCTTTTGGCTCAATAACCTCCTCTGTTTTGGATTTGCTTCCAAAACCTCTATTCTTGCTATCTTGCTGCCTTGGTCTTCTGCACTCTCTTGAGAAATGACCCATCATGTGGCAGTTATAGCACTCTATCTTTGACTTATCAAAACCAGCAGCATCAGTGTTGCTGATTATGAGCTTCTTCCCCATCTTGTGATAGAACTTCTTGGCTCTCATGCTAAGAAGATAAATTTGCTATTTTAGATCCATTTCCTCCAGATCATCTTCATGGATCTCTTGGAGGTCTTCATAGGAGAGCATGGACCCATTATTCTGACTTGTAAGAAAGGCACAACAAGTCTTTTCATCCAAAATACTAATGGTACTACTTGATGACCTAGCAGCACCAACATCATCAACAACTTTCACCTCTTCACTTGATTTTGAGGTACTAGGAGTTGACATAAATGCCTTGTTCCCAGTATTAGAACTAGTACCTCCATTCTTCTTCAAATCTTGCTCCACAATCTTGAAGTTGCTATACAAGTCCATCAGTTCCATGGTGTCTAAGTCTGGCTTGTTCTTCGAGACAACAACATGCATAGCCCACTCTTCAGGTAAGCTTCTCAGAAATTTTGAGTTCAAATCTTCTTAAGGCATTTCAATCCCAAGAATAGCAAGTTGTCTCACAATATTCTGAAGCCTATTAAACATGTGGTCAAGAGATTCATTGTATGTAGAGGAGAAGTTTTCAAACTGCTGCTTGAGCAGTGTCTTGTGGGTTTTCTTGGTGGCTTCATTTCCACCATACCTGGCAATAATAGCTTCAAACAATGACTTGTCATCTTTGAACTTGCTGAAGTTTAGAAGTTGATCATTGGGAATGGTCATCATCAGCATGCTTCTTGCCTTCAAGTCATTTTTCTTCTTTATTCTATCTTCTGCAGATGATGGCTTTGTCTGCAGAGTTGAGACCGCTTTGCCGTCCACTGTTGATGTAGTGGTGGTAGGCTGGTAAGAGTTTCCATCTTCAATGATTTCCCAAAGTGCATAATCTTGCACTTGGAAATATTGCTCTATCCTCAGCCTCCACATCTCAAACTCATTCTGTTTGAGCATGGGAATCTTTGCAGCAACATTTGTCTGAATAGATTCAACATCCATTTCTTCAGCTTCTTCTTCTAAATCAATAATATCAGCCTGATGCTCTGATACCACTTGTTACGATTGTGCACACGGTTAAGGTGGTTAAACCTTTTGTTCTTTGTGTGTAAGATATATTGAGTGAATATGATTAAGTACGCGGAATTTATTCAACCACACTTAGAAGGTTATTTGTGGTGTGGAAATGGAATGGTTATGTTTGTTCTATGACAATGAACAATGAAAGATTAACACCAAACGATTCAATATTATTAATGATAGTAATATGAGTGATCTTGAAATATCACTAGGGTTACAACCTTGAATCTTAAGTTATTCTAACTTGTGATATTCTTGTGTTTGTTCTATGTCTTAACAGTTATGAACTTATCAACTTATCTATTTTATGCACTTATTCACATCGACACATAATATCAAGACTAAGATCTTCTTTTATAGTCCAAGAAGATCTTTACAATATTGCTTAAAGTCTAGCCGACCTACTTGTTAACTTATCTTGAGTGTGTCAGTACATAAGATACAACATGTATCTGTGTACACAACTTGTTAACTAAGCACATGGGGTAAGATATTATCTATCGTATATTGTTGACCAAAATACAAATAATATCTTTTCATACTTATCCATCTAGCAGCAGAATGTACATTAGCAGCAGCAATGTTAACACTAGCGGCAGAATCCTTCAGCAGCAGAATGTTAAGCTTAGCAGCAGAATCATTTATCGCTAACAGCAGAATCAAATGTTCTAGCAGCAGGAACAATCATTAACAGCAGGAACCAAATGTACTAGCAGCAGAATCACACTTAGAGTATTTCTTTGATTAGAACCCGATATTAACCTTCTTGAATATTTAATTCCCAACACAAATTATTTGTATAATTTTACATACTAGCAAAAACTATAAGTTTAGAAAATTTTATAAATTTCGGCATAACGCGTCCATTTATACAACTTTCCCAAGTCGTCGTGACTTTAATTAACCTTGTCTGTAATTACAATATTTCGTTATCATTCGCGTAATTATTAGTTTTTGGGATTATTGAATATTTTGTGTGCGATCCGAGTCTAATATACTAAATTCTTTTCGAGTTTAATATATTATGCCATCTCAAGTCCCAAAATGTCTAAATAAGTCCATTATCTAATATCGTAAATCCGATAAAGATCCACTAATTGTCCAAATGTCCAAATATTTCAAGTCTCGAATCAATATTTATATTGTATTAAGTATCCGTATTATTCAAATCCAAGTCACAAATCCCAAGTCCAAATTATATCCGAAACGTACCAATCATCACAAGTGTCACAACAATTAAAGCGTTAGTCAAATAATTAATAGCCGTAATTATAAAATCATGTCAATTATTAATCCCAACTCGTTTTTAACTTTATGTGGGTTTTGACCCAACACTAAGACCAAACGTACCCTAATATTAATGGTGGGCTAGGAGCCCAATAAACAAACAAATGTACCCTATTTGACTGAAAATGTACACAAACACATTTAACAAATCAAATTACCCTTTTCGTTGACATTAACCAAGACCAGGATCAAACGTGAGCCAGTCAAACAAACATAACGCACCCTATTTGGGTGTTGACCCGGGACCTAAACATTAACATCACACTCACCCTACGTGGGTGTTAATATCGAACCTAAGTCATCAACCAAACGAGTACATACACGCCCTTCGTGGTGTCCCGTTAGATCATACCAACTCGAGATGATACTAACACAAGCAGCAAATTTAGTCAACAAATCTGAATCTAACCGTGACTCTAAGTTCAAAACAACAACAGTGAGCAACCAATCGACCAAACGTTCAAACCCAACTCGAGATAATTCCCCATAATACGCAACTATTATCCAACTCATGACCTCAACGAGTTAAACCCGACTCGTTTAAGACATAAACATTCCCAACAACAACCACATGACATATTGTTAACCCCAAACGAAACAAACTAACTCAACAATTTAAACCAAAAACAAATAAATAAGTAATCCCAAATCTAATACGTGACCAAAATGGTTCACGACCCAAGACCACTCGACATTAACCATTACCATAACACGTTTTGTTAACTCCTTACCACACGAAATCCAAGTTTAACACGTTTTTAATCCGGTTCTTAATCCATGTTTTAAATCCACGAAAACTATAACAAAATTATTTATAATCGGTCAAAACAAAACAAATATATACATGCGGGTTTCACGGTTACCATATCATGAACGAGAGGGAGGAAAGACGGTGGCG
The DNA here is from genome assembly GCA_021014915.2 of Artemisia tridentata subsp. tridentata. Taxonomy (NCBI): domain Eukaryota; kingdom Viridiplantae; phylum Streptophyta; class Magnoliopsida; order Asterales; family Asteraceae; genus Artemisia; species Artemisia tridentata. Next base: position 182,735,705 of record CP139509.1, on the reverse strand, counting down.
ACGGCAAAGGAGGTGGTGTCTTCATGAGTACAACTCGAACCACGACTCCAAACGTGCCCTTCACCCTATACTCGATCCAAAACCACGAACTCTTAATCTACAATGGCGGCGGCGGGCTTGCGAGATGGTGGCAGTTGTGTTGGCGCGGCGGTGTGTGGTGGTCGGCCATGGCGGCAGTGGCTCGAAGATGGGAGGAGGGGGCTAGGGTTTGTGGTAACAAATGGGGAGGAAACCCTTATCTTAATCCTTTTATACTAAAATGAGGGACTAATATTGTAAACCCTAGAAACTTCAAGGGGCGACGGTGTAATTATTCCATAGGGACCATAGCTGTAATTTCTATTATCTTTCTCGAAATGAGGCTCGGGGCTCATTAGGGATTGATAACGATCATTTCAACTCACGGGAATTTCGCCATTGCGTTTCAATTAATATTTACAATCAAAACGACTACTCATACGCCTCGTATCTCGAAATTAATACCAAAATCCAATTAAATTATCGGTTCTCCATATAAAACACGTCGGGAAAATTACGGGTTGTCACATCCTCACCTCCTTAAACAGAATAGCGTCCTCGCGATTCAATTCAAGCTACCCGTTACGGTCGAGAAGAGATGAGTACATACGCACGAGGATTCATCTTCACATTCCCTACGTGAATTCAGTCATACGCACGAGGATTCATCTTCACGTTCCTACGTGAATTCAGGACCTTTTCGCGAGTTTCGACAAACTTTGTCGATAGGGATGCGACTTTACTAAAGTCGTTTGACTCCACGGTTCATGTAACACCCCCAAAATATCGCAGCGGAAGATTGTGTCTTTGGGGTGCTACTTCATAATACAAAGTACAAGTTATAGAAAACGACCTCTAAATGAGACGTTTTGAAAAGTTACCATTCGATTAACGAATTCAGAGTTACAAACATGAGATCTCAAAGTATGATACATAAATGTATACAAAATGTTTCGAATGGTAAATGATAATAGCATAAGTCTTCAAAATATGCAGTGCGACTCTATGCTTCAAGATCTAGCTATCGTCTAATGTACCTGAGATAAACATGCTAAAGTGTCAACACAAAGGTTGGTAAGTTCATAGAGTTTAGTTTAAAAGTAAAGTATTTGAATAAAGATTTCCCAGCAAAAGCCTTGTAAATCCACTCAGTTCCAAGCCCCGCCCATACAAGACTTGCAACCTGTGTGTTTATAACCCACTGGTAACATAGTATGTCTAGGGTAGATGTCTTGCATATCAATGCATCATGAGATTACTGGGTGCCATTTCCCAAAGAATACTGGGTGCCATTTCCCAAAGATTATTTGGTGCCATTTCCCAAAGATTACTGGGTGCCTACTTCCCAAAGACAAGTATGAAAGCGTATCGTATAAAAGTATAAACATTTAAGTAATTGCATAAATCATGTATTTGATAATTCCAATCCACATTAATAGATTTACACATAACAGTGTATCACATAATAAGACGTCACATATAAATAGCATAAAAGAATAAAAGTATCACATAGATTTGAATCATTGACTAACTGTATCATAAAGTTAAACGTGTATTTGTAAAAGTATAGTTTGAGCATGTATCTCCCCCAAAAGTATAAAACATGTATTAAAAGAGTAGGGGCTATGACTCATGGTAAATTATAAGAGTTTAGTTTACTTGTGAAAATAAGAACAAGTATTTAAGCATGCATGAAAATAAGAACAAGTATTTAAGCATGTATCTCCCCCAAAGAGTTAAAACGAGTATAAAAGTAGGGGCTAAGAACTCACGGTAAAGTATAAGAGTTTAGTTTACTTGTGAAAATAAGAACAAGTATTTAAGCATGTATGAAAATAAGAACAAGTATTTAAGCATGTATCTCCCCCAAAGAGTTAAAACGAGTATAAAAGTAGGGGCTAAGAACTCACCTTGAACTAATGATATCACCATGTATAACAGGATTGATGGATTAAGCCAGGAAGTCTCTACGCGTAACTACCGTTCGGGCCATCATAATTCAGAGGTCATGTAGTAAACGTTCGAGGAGCTAGGACACTTTAATTCGTAAATCCAGCAACTCGTCGATCCGTTTACCCAAATGAAACCCCTCACATGAAGTTCCCTAGTGTTGTAGTACCCGATACTAAAATAAGATAATAACAAAGTCTTTTTGGAGACTTGAAGTTATTTGAAGATTATAACGACGCCTTTCTTGAAAACTCGAAGCAAAGTAGATCAAAATCTAGCTTTTGCTCAAGAACGCTTGCACGTTCTTGAAAGAAACTAGCTTATGCCTCCTATTTATAGGAAAATTTCAACCGAGGACTAATTGTGTAACTTTTCTGCTTTTCGTGTTCGGGACTTATTTAGGCTAGCAAACGTTTGATTCAAGTCACGAAAATTACGCCGTTGCGTTTAGAATAGTTTTTCCAACAAAATGAATATATAAAACGAGAAATATTTTTACAGGGGTCATTATTGTAACTTTTGTGTAATTATGGTTTGGGACTCATTTAGGCTTGATAACGTTCGATTTATGACACGAAATTAGTACCATTGTATTTAGAATAATTTTTCCACGAGAAATGAGTATTTACACGACTAGTGAATTTCTGAAAATATCTAGATATTTTGAATGAATAGTGTTTAGATATTTTGATGAATAGTGTTTAGATATTTTGATGAATAGTGACTAGTTATTTTTGCAGAAATGATCCGGCGAGTGTCAAACTCTCGGATTATCATTAAAATAGTTTAACTTACGAGAATATGAAATAAAAATTTTTGGGAATGAATAGTGAAAGTGAATAGTAAAAATGAATAGTAAAAATTCGGAAATGGATAGTAACCTGAAAATTCGAATTGTTACAGTTCATGATTTCGATAGGTTTCTCAACAAGGTCTAAACATTCATCGATCTGGATCTCTCCTAGAGGGAAAACAACTGCCTCATCGGCAAGTCATTTCTTTAGATTACGCACATGAAACGTCGCGAACACTGCTGAGTTCTGACGGTAGCTCGAGTCTGGGAGCTACCGGTCCAAATCTAGCAAGGATCTGGAAGGGATTGATATAGCGAGGATTAAGCTTTTCATGTTTACTAAACACTTCACACATTCTCATGGTGAATCTTTAAGCATAATCTAGGCTTTATCTGGGGATTCAAGAGGTTTACGTCCTTTGTGTTTCTAATGATTCGCGAGTAGCTTGCATCTCCGTTTTGACTTTGAACGATATTCTCGGTAGTCTCATGAACAGGTTTAGGGTCAGTAAGTTGGGTATCTCCACTTCTACCCAACAAATCGGCGATCGACACTTACGACCATAAATGTGTCTCGTACAGTGCCGTTGAAATACTATCCAATGTTCCTGCAACACGATTCTTACTTGAACGCTTTGCCGGTTATAAGGTTGTGAGTGGAAATATACCAATCTTTCCTGAAAAAATTTCATTTTCTGATGCATCAAACCGTGGACGTGTGACCGCCGCAAGATACATGACTTTTGTGAGAAACGTTTTCGACTTGCATGTTCTTAACGACTCTTCTTCCTCGGGAACAAGATAATATCGCTTTGATGGTCTTGACATGTAAAACCATTTTTCATCAATATGGATAACATTGAACATATCTTTGAAGGTTGGATTAGCACTTGACAATGGTGGATTAATCATAGATAAACAAAACTCTAACCTTGCTTTTTTTTATTTTCATTAGTGAGTACCACCTTGATAGCATTTGTGTGTGGTCAAAGTGCACCTTCTTTGATTCTTTGATGCATCATTGATTTTGAAACACTAAGTGATTTTGCAAGAGATCGAATATTTGTTCGAAGACGTAATGGAATATTTAAGACTTCATCATAAGTTATTTGCACCCTTTTAGGCCCAACAACTATTAGCTTCTTTGAATTTACATTGACCACTGACCCATTTAGCATTTGAAGTTTAGCTCGGTGCCAAATGCGACTAGCGGTCCTATTAGATACGCCAAATTTCTTTGTTACTTTGGTGATTGACCCTTTTATCAATTCTCCATTAATACTTTGTTGCAATAACGATTCATAGATTGCTTGACGTTTAGAATTGCTTAAGTTGGGTTTAGTGCATGAACTTGTGAAATGCTCCATAATCATGAAAGCAAGTTGTAAAGTGAAGACCAAGTATTTATATTAGGCATTTTAAAATAAATTCAAATTTTAAAGTGGTAACTAGAAAAAAAGTGAAGGGATATTAAAAGATAGGGAATATGGTGGGAACTTTTTCATTCAATATGAAAAGAAAATTTGTTTCTTATCTTGAAAAAATAATGGCGCCACTTTTTCCTACAAAAAGGTTAGCAAAAGAAAAAAAGATTAAAACTATAGTACATGTAAGTGACACTGAAGTGTTTTTAATTTTTTTGACTTTTTATATTAATTGAGGGTATAATTGTCATTTGGTTAACTAACAATAGTAACAATTTAGTAAATCTATATATATATATATATATATATATATATATATATATATATATATATATATATATATATATATATATATATATATATATATATATTTTTTTTTTTTTTTTTTTTTTGTTATGGACACTTAATATGGGACGGAGGGAGTATGTTTTTGTATTTGATTTTATAAGTTTTATTAAAATCATACAAGTCTTGCATTTTATTTCATTTCATGCATGCATAACGTACTCGAAACCCTCACCACCTTTCTACTAACTCATTTCCCTCCCCCATTACCCTTCAAAAACCGGACCCCTTAAATAATACACAAAACTTCCACTAACTATTATACAACTTATTAAATAAACTAACTAGTCATGATTTACTTACAAGAATCTTACAACACCAACTCCACACTCCACCCTTGCTTCTCCTCTCTTTTACATGCCACCCATCACATCTCCCCTCACCCCAATGAGCTTGCCATGCACATCGCATCTTGTCTTGGTGGTTTTCTCAAAAACCACTAACTAGCTTATGGTTTTCTTCCTTTCTTCCACTATAAATAGAGATCAAATCCTTTCATTTTTCACACACAAATACACTCACATACTCACTCATTCTCAGATGGTCCTAAAGCAAAAACAAGGGTACTTTTATCCTGGGTAAAATTTATGAAAAGTTAGTTTGAAGATCTAAGGGTTTTGGAAAGTAAAATTTAGGGTTTTCTAGTTATTTAGTTGGATTAATCTTGTTCATTGTTCATCCATTCATCACCAACTGATTGTAAGCATCTAAGACCCATTTCCATACTCATTTTATGTTTAAATATCATTTCATGTCTTTGTTGTATCACCATTATACGATTTATGGGTTGAAATTGAGAATTAAAACTAGTTTGGTAAACAAGTTTCTGTCCAGAATTTTTTGTCGTGTAGTTTGAAATAAAAATCCATCCTAGACATTTTTCTCGACCTTGCCAATTTTTACACACTTATATATATGTCTCAGGATGTTCCACGTCAAATTTCATAATATTTGGAGTTGATTTAGTATTTTTAATAATTAATAGGCCACTGTTAGTCCAGGTATGCAGTATTTACTCACAAAAGTATACGGTGACATGAATCTGAGTTCAGTTTGTATTCGGTAAAAACAACCACTCTAGACACTGGTTGAGTAAAAATGGTATGAATAAATATTGTAGATGACACCTAGACCTAACCACAACAATTTGGATGGAGTCGTGACGATAAGTAACGAAGGAGATACGGCCTTTACAAGATAGGTTATAGTTTCTTCTTTTTAACAGCTTTGACATACATGTGAACTTTTGATTTTATTAAATAATTGGTAAAGAATTGAAACAAGTGGCTTACATTTTTGGAAAGTAGACTTAAAAAAATGAACCTAGGCTTTTGAACCAAGTAATTTCATTAGAAAACGAGTGAGATCTAGTCTGATTAAGATGAAAGTTTTCTGAAAATATCTAACAGCAAGTCCTAAAATGTTTTTGTATGAATCTATAACTAAAACATGTTTTTGGCAAATCGGGACTTTGATTTATTGAAAGTAGACATGTTTATCTTTGTTTAGAGAGTTTAACGGATAAAAACGATTTAGAAAAGAAGTAGATACACCCATTCAAAGACGGACTTTATTTTAATCAGCAACTTTATTTATAGTTTTAGAAGTTTTAGTTATTAAAAACACATTTTGACATTTTTATTAAACTTTTAATGTAATAAACTTATTAAAACCTCACTACAAGTGTATAAGGATGATAAAACTTTGTAGAACTCATATGCATTTAGTACATATTGCATTTTCCCTAAAACGACTTATTTACTTAGGTCGTGGTTAGGATTACTTGTTCGTTGAACATGCTTATCATTTTCCATACTCATTACTTACTCAACGTGAGTTTCATAGCCCCTATTTTACATGTTTCAATACTTATTTTGAACTACTTTGGGGTGAGAATACATGCTCAATTACTTTCTTTCGGAAACAAGTACATAAAACAATTACTTATTGCCTAACTTACCACATTAGCCACAAGGTCCCCATTTATCATGAACCATTAATTATTTGTAAGCGCGAATGTTGTGAATAGATCTATTGAATTGACATCCCCGTCCGGGTTGGTCACACCAACTGGGCAAACAGACGCATATCATTTTGGAACATTAGGTGTTTGGCTCGACACCCAAATGGGCAATCATATATTTGTGCAAATCGCAAACAGAACACGTTAAGGTTTCAGGGTCATGAATTTAGGGCAACAGTAACACTTTTTCTATGACATTCTATTTGTTATAATGGTCATACACACATGGAAATCTTGTGGTCCACACTTGATATTTACATTTACATTTACATAAACCTATGAGCTCACCAACTTTATGTTCACATTTTTAGCATGTATTTCTCAGGTGTTTAAGGTTTGCTTGGTTTAGCATACATGGAGTCCATGTATAGAGTCGCCGTTGGCGGTCACATTCACGAGGATTTTACTACCTGGACATCATTCATCATTTGACTATGATTTTCCTAAAACTCTTATTATTTTGCTATGAACTTGTGAACAATTGTATTTGAAAACCTTATATTGTTTCAAATTTATCAAATGATGTACTTTTTAAACGACTCATTTAGATGTCGTTCTTTATATTATTGTCTTTGTGCTATGAGCGTTACGCCCCAGTTACCTTTTTGCTGCGCCATTTTGAGAGTGTGACAGATTGGTACCAGAGGTTGCGTCATTAGACCTAGACTATAACCGTTGCATCATAACATCTCACCGTAACATTCCGCTGCATTCCACACACTAAATCACTAAACTGTTATACATACTCGTTTATTTTAATGGTCTCTAAAACTTTTCTAAGACATTATGAGTGACACAATGGTCTCATTTGTTTTCAAGAAATTGTGAGTGACACAATGGTCTCATTTGTTTTCATTACATTGTGAGTGATACAATAGTCTCATTTGTTTTCAAGACATTGTGAGTGCCATTCAGACTTTCAGTATTTTCCTCTTTTGGCTATTGGTTTGATTCGTTGGTTTCTCGGTTACATTGACTATTTGTCCTAATATTCTCTATCTCTTTTTACTATTGTGATGATTTATAGTTCTTCCGTTTGAGTTGATTTGGGTCATTGACCTTTCTCTTACACATCCTTTCATTTGCTTCTTTGTTCGTACGAATATCTAATCTCCTAGTTCCTTCGCAAGCTCAACCAAAAGTGGTTCGGTAGCTGGAGCTACATAACCATCATCAGGTGGTGTGATAAGCATGGCTTGTGAGGTTAAGGGTTGCCCTATTTCATTCATAATTTCAGCAACCTGTATGGGAAAACTAGCAAGATTGTCAGTAATTGTCACACCCTCACAATACGTGACTTGCAGCGGAATGGAATACCTGGGGCGTGACTGCCATAGCATCACAATTACAGTTATATTGAATGACCTAAAGTGTCGTTTAAAAAAAACATCGTTTGATTGATTAAAATATTCAGAGTTACAAAAATTAGATCCCAAAAGATAATTCAAGTTGCGGAAACAAGTTTGTCACAAATCAAACGATAATATAAGCGCATAAAATCCAAGTGAGACGCGTCGTCATCGCGACTCTATGATAGGTCTTCATGCATTTCATGATGCGAATGCCTTAATTTCTTGAAAATACATTGCTAAAAATGGTCAACAAAATTGTTGGTGAGATTCATAGGTTTATGTAAATGTTTTGTGCGATATCCACAATGTAAAAAAAAGTTAAGTGTGACAATGTAGCCATATAAATAATACAATTGTTATAAGCTCATGACCCCGAAGCTAGACTAATAATGCGTGCCCCAACTAAGTGTTTTGCCAGACACTCTAATATAATTCAAATGAAATGCGTCCGTTTGACAAGTTGGAGCGACCAACCTGGACGGAGGAGTCACCCTCAATAGATCTATTCACTCATCCTAGCTTAATGTCAATTAACGGTCCATGATAGATAAAAGGGGACTTTAACTGGGCAATATGGTAACTTAAGCAATGTAAATAAATTTAATGTACTTGGACTCGTAATAAAAATGGTGCAATGTATTCTCCCCCGAGAATTTAGAAATTAAATAATTAATTTAAAACGGGGCTATGAAAACTCACCTGATGCGATAGCATCAATGACAATAGTGGATATGATGAAATGTGGCTCGGTCTCTAACCGCAACCTATTATGAATGATGTATCTGTTAGAGTTAAATGTTTAACTTTTAATATACGTATGTCCGGTTTCGAACCCGAGACTCGGGATTGCACACAATAACATGAGAGTTCCAATGGATGAATAAATTAAATATGTTTATGTATTTTATTTATTCATTTCACAAACAAATACTTAACGACAGTTAGTATTTAACGGGGTTAGAGATAACGATCGTTAAAAGACTAAAAGTGAAAAGAAGGATCTAGAACCCATGTGTATGGGTTGGGTCGGCTGGAAACTAGCCTTGGGCTAGGGGGCCGGTTTTGAGGAGGAGTAGGGAACAAGTTTGGTGCCTTAGGGTTAGTCTATAAATACAATTCATTGTGTTTAGGGTTTTACTAATCTTGAATCCCTAATTGCCAAACTTCTTCTTCTCTTCTCCTTCTTGCCTAGGTCGATTGGACGTTTTTTAATTCCACTAGGAATTGCCAATTCAATCAAAGCAAATCAAGTGTTTGGTTGTTTGTGATTCTTGAACCTAGCTTATCCCATTGGAACGCTAGATTACGTGTGTACAAGAACGAGTGACTAGTTTATTTTAACTAGTGTTTTTCCCTTAACTTGGATCGACATTTATATACCTTCTCTAGGGTTTATACTTGTTCTTGGAAGCTTGCATAAGGTACGTGTCTATTTAAGTTTAATTAATTACTTGTTCTTGTAGATCTATCCGCTGCGTGTTCTTTGATGCTTATATGTTTATAGTTTATTATGATTCATATATTCCAACAGTGGCATCATGAGCCTCGTTTAAGAACTTGTAATTAATTACTTAAACCTAAAAATTGGATCTTGTAGAGATTACATGCAATAATAATTTTAGGGTTCGTTTATTTTTTTTAAAAAAAACCCTAATATGGTTCGATCCATATATATTAAAAATTAGGGTTTTAGTTTTTAATTAAAACTTGAGAAACCCTAGGATTGCATGAAATTTTTTAGGGATTAATTAGTGAGTACCGTATGTGATGTTACTAATTAATTAGATACGTACATGAGATATTGACATGATAATATGGAATGCATGATTATGTGATCAATATGGTATCCTTGACAAATCTTGCATATTTGTCATGGTATGATTTGTATGTTATGTATTGAATTATTTGCTACATGATTTAAATAAATCTTAAATTGGGGAAGACCTCAATATATATTAATTAAAAAGTTATGTGCAATGTGGTATCTAACTAACTAAAACTTACGCGGCCAAGTTATTTGGCGTCTGTGGACCATTGGGCACAATGAGCTCGAAAACCAATGGGAGTTTTGTTAGTTGCATACATTTAAAATTTCACATAGAATTAATATTAGGATTTATTGAAAAAGGTTTGCATGTGGCTATATGATATCGTGGATGATCATATATTTGTTATTATGTGTTTATTTTATTTTTTTTTAATTACTTGATCTTTTGTGTTTATATATTATGATGGATTGCAACACACAAGAGGGTAATTTTCATAATAAAAAATAAATAAGACTAATAACTATAAAACCTTGTAGTAATTTTATTCATTGCCAAGTCTTATGTGCCGACAGTGGTTCGCTTCGCACGGTAATTTGCTCCCAGGCGAGACTAGCAATTAATAAATTATTACATAAAAATGTTTTAGCAAGAAAATCATATTTTTTTAGTTGATTGATTGCAACTGTACAAAAGTGGTCGAAGCGGCGGACCTATTATTGACAAACTATAAAGTGGGTTTAAGGTTGGCTCACATTAAATTGTGACCTTAAAGGGGCACGGTTTTAACCAGCTTCGGCGGCTGTCATCCCTCCGCTCGCCTGTGCGTCAATAATAGACTTACCAAGTACACCATGAAAAAGTACGAAGCATCTTAAGGCAATGTTGTAATTTGCTCAACGCCTCAATTAAAAAATTTGATAATTTGAGCTACAAATAAGTAAACGGTTTTGTTTTTGCAAACATATATGATACAAAGATGAATGCATGACATCTTTGTACATATTTTTTTTTTGATTTTACACATCAAAATTTATTACCCTTCAAATTTAAGTTATATGCTACCCAACTACAAAAAGAAACACCTAAGGTTTCATCCTACATCACTAGCAGCCAAAGCTGAATGTTGATGTTCAAAGGGTGGTCATCTAAGGGTAAATTGAGTACTTTATTGCTAGCAGCCAAAGCTGAATGCAATAAACCGACGTCAATTTACTGTTTCTTAAGTTGGTTAACTTAATTGGGCACTTTTATTACTAGCAGCCAAAGCTGATGTAATGGAACGGCGCCAAGGCATAAAGATTTGGGGATGAAACATGCTTACATTTTGCAACTGATGTTGGCAATATAATGTAAGTCCCAAGATTTCTAGGAATTGCAATTTGACATTGGCAATTGGGTGATCCCGTACCTTGTTGAGCACTTTCATTGCTAGCAGCCAAAGCTGATGTAATGAAACGGCGTCAATTAGGATCCTAGTTTTCAGTGAAAATTAAATGGTTTTTAACCAATGGGTGTTTAATTTTCATGAAATGTTTAATTATCAAAAGTACTAACTTTTGAACTTTTTTTCTGTAGAAATGGCCCAACCCGGAAACTCGTCAAACTTAACCTCTTGTTTCAAGATGATGCTTGAAAAAGAGAAATTGACTGGGACTAAGAATTTTAACGATTGGTATCGCAATCTAAGGCTTGTTCTTAGGATTGCCAAACGTTCTGAATGTCTTACTGAGGACCTTCCGGTTGCTCCTCCTGCAAACTCGCCTAATGAAATACTTAGGGAGTTCAATGAAGCCTATGACAAGCACAATGATGCGGCTTGTCTCATGCTATCGGGAATGGACACTCAACTGGTTAAACAGTTTGAGAAATATGGCCCGAAAAACATGATTGATGAACTGACACGAATGTTTCAGAAATCTCCTATGGCTGAATTGTATGATGTACTTGACAACTTGGGCAAGTGCAAGCAGAATGCAACAACACCCGTAAGTGATCATGTGCTTGAAATGAAAGGTTATCTTGACCAACTAGATGCACTTAATTGCGGGTATGTGGAAGACGTTAAAGTTGGCCTCATCAACAAATCCCTCAATGAGGAATTATATGGTGACTTTGTGCGCAACTTTAACATGCATTGCAAGGGGAAGACTTTTTCTGAATTGCATGCAATGCTCATTGAGCATGAGAAGGGACTCAATAAGAAAGCTCCTACACCTGCTGTTATGGCAATAAGAGGTGGTAGAGTAGCTAAGCCCGGTAAACCGAAACATGTGAACAAGAAAGGAAAGGGCAACGCTGACAAGGGCAAGCAGATTGTGACCTATCAGCAAAAGCCAAAGAAGCAGAATCCTCCTCCCAAGAAGGATCATCCTAAAAAGGATACGGCTGCTTGTCACCACTGCAATACTCCTGGACATTGGAAGAGGGACTGTTCACTGCTACTTGAGGAGTGTCGCAAGAATAAGAATGCCAAGGCTGGGCAGGGCGCCAGCACTTCAGGTATTTTTATGGTTGAATTGTTTTCTTTTCCTCGTAAGCAAAATGCCTGGATATATGATACAGGATGTGGTACTTACATTTGTAATACATCGCAGGGACTTAGAGGAGCGAAGAAGCTGAACTATGGGGAATGCTACTTGTACGTGGGAAATGGAATACGTGCAACAGTAGAAGCCATAGGGACTTTTGAGCTAGTTTTACCTTCTGGTTTAATATTAGTTTTGAACAATTGTCATTACGCACCTTCTATTGTTAGAGGTGTCGTTTCAGTTTCTTTGTTATTGGATTTGGGTTTTAAGCATACTTTTAATGATAATGGAATTTCTGTTTCTCTAAATTCTGTTTTTTACTTTAATGCTATTCCATTAAATGGTGTGTTTGAAATTGACATGGAGAACCATGTATCCAATAGAAATAATTCAATGTATAGCATCGTGAATAAGAGAGTCAAGTCTAACTTGGACTCGTCTTATTTATGGCACTGCCGTCTTGCCCACATAGGCAAGAATCGCATGGAAAAGCTACAACACGATGGGCTTTTGAAAAATATCAATAATGATTCAGTTGATAAATGCGAATTTTGCATATCTGGGAAGATGACAAAGAAACCTTTCCATAGCAATATGGAAAAGGCTTCGGATCTACTTGGATTGATACACACGGATGTGTGTGGTCCACTTAGACATGTGTCTAAACGCGGTGCTGTCTACTTCTTGACCTTCACGGATGACTATAGTCGTTATGGTTATGTTTATTTACTTAAACATAAACATGAAGTCTTTGAGACATTCAAGGTCTTTAAAAATGAAGTAGAATTACAACTCGGAAAGAAGATTAAGGCACTTCGATCCGATCGTGGTGGTGAGTACTTAAGCCAAGAGTTTAAGGATTATCTGGGTGAGTGTGGCATTGTGCAACAACTCACTTCTCCTTATACGCCATAGCAAAATGGTGTATCTGAAAGGAGAAATCGTACCTTGTTAGATATGGTACGATCCATGTTTAATCTTACAACTCTTCCCTTATCCTTTTGGGATTATGCTCTTGAAACAGCTGTTCACGTGTTGAATAGGATTCCAACTAAGAAGGTTGATAAGACTCCATATGAAGTATGGACTGGAAAAGCTCCCAACTTTTCTTACTTAAAGGTCTGGGGTTGTGAGGCGTTTGTTAAACGTAACTCACCTGACAAACTCCAACAAAGATCTGTTAAGTGTATCTTCGTAGGATACCCTAAGGAAACAAAGGGTTACTATTTTTACTTCCCACCTGAAAATAAGGTCATCGCGGCTAGGTACGGTGATTTTCTTGAAGATAATCTAATATCTCAAGAAATCAGTGGGAGAGTATATGATCTTGAAAATGATCATGAAGATACGTCACCTTCTGAAGGCACTAACACACTTCCTGTGGAACCTGAAAGTTTAGGTCCTCCACCTGAAGTAGAAGTGGTACCCGTCCGTAGATCTTCAAGATCTGCAAAGGCTCCTAACCGTCTATGTTTAAACATAGATGATGAGGAATCTACACTATTGGATCACATTGATGAGCCAACTAGTTATAAGGCTGCCATTAATAGTCCTGAAAAGGACAAATGGCAAGTAGCCATGGATGGGGAAATGCAATCCATGAAAGACAATAAAGTCTGGATTGAAGTAGACCTTCCACCCAATGCTAAGGTAGTTGGGTGTAAGTGGCTCTTCAAGAAAAAGACTGACATGGATGGCAACGTACACACCTACAAAGCTCGTTTGGTGGCTAAAGGCTTTACCCAAACATACGGTGTTGACTATGAGGAGACATTTTCTCCTGTGGCCGACATTAGAGCTATTAGGATTCTTATAGCCATAGCTGCCTACTATGACTATGAGATTTGGCAGAATGGATGTCAAAACCGCCTTTCTGAATGGTCGCCTAGATGAAGATATCTATATGGCGCAACCTGAGGGGTTTGTGAATCCGCAATTTCCTGAGCGTGTATGCAAACTTCAAAGATCCATTTATGGATTGAAGCAAGCATCCAGGCAATGGAATAAGAAATTTGATGAGGAAATCAAGAAGTTTGGATTTACTCAAAATTTCGATGAGCCATGTGTATACCACAAAGTTAGTGGGAGTAACACTACTTTTCTTGTCCTATATGTCGATGACATATTAATCATGGGAAATCACATACCTAGTCTTGATGAAGTTAAGGCGTATCTATGTGAATGTTTTTCTATGAAGGATTTAGGAGAAGCAGCGTATATCCTTGGAATCAAGATCTATAGAGACAGATCTAAACGGTTAATCGGATTAAGCCAAAGTGCTTACATGGATAAAATATTGAAGAGATTCAATATGCAAAATTCCAAGAAAGGATATTTGCCCATGCAAGTTGAACACGGCTTATGCAGCGAAATGTGTGCTTCTACACCTGAAGAGGTGGCATACATGAAGAAAGTTCCGTATGCTTCGGCAGTAGGATCTATCATGTATGCAGTTAGATGTACAAGGCCAGATGTGGCATTCGCTCAAAATTTAACCAGTCGTTATCAGCAGAATCCAGGGAAAGATCACTGGCATGCTGTTAAGAACATTCTTAAGTATTTAAGGAATACTAAAGATATGTTTCTTGTTTTCGGGGGAAATCCAGACGCAGAACTGAATGTTACAGGTTTCTGTGATGCGTCCTTTCAGACTGATAAAGATGATACGAAGTCTCAGACGGGTTACGTTTTTGTCATAAATGGAGGAGCTGTGGACTGGAAGAGTAAGAAGCAGAGTACAACGGCCATGTCTGCTACAGAATCTGAGTACATTGTTGCATCGGAAGCAGCACAAGAAGCTGTTTGGATAAGGAAATTCATTAAGGATCTTGGAGTGATGCCTTCAATAGAATTACCTATAAATGTGTATTGCGACAACTCTGCTGCAATCACATTCGCCAATGAACCTGGAGTTATGAAAGGCGCCAGACACTTTAAAAGAAAGTATCACTATGTTCGAGAACAAGTCGATGATGGTGAAATAAAAGTACTCAAAGTTCACACAGATGACAATCTGGCTGATCCTTTCACGAAGGCATTACCTAAGGAGACGTTTAATCGTCATGCTCAGGGTATTGGTCTTCGTTTAGCAGATAGTTTCATGTAAATCTGTTGGATTAGTATTTCGATAGGGACGTATAAACAATTATTATTTTAATGAAATAAAGTGTGGATAACGTTTATTATCATTATTAATATTTGTGTCCTATATTTGCATGTTTAAATCCGTGAATAATTTATTTATTCTAAATAGTCCGTTGTCAATTAATAATATGGGAATATTATTGAACTAAGACAAATGTGAGGATTGGTAGAATGTACTGTAAGGTTAAGACACCAATGTCACATGATATTCAATATTGGATAAATTGAATATAGGACTTATCCCAACCACATGATTATACTTTATGGATCATAGTCATCAAGTATATCATGAATATTTATCCTCAGACTTGAGATGCCAGATAATTGCCGAGGATGTAGTTCATTTTCTGTGAGATAGTCTAACGCTATCCGTAAAAGGTAGTTATAAGGGCTATTTTCAGAAATGATGCAAAGTTCGAGGGTTATGCTCGCAGTCAATAAGGGATTTGTTCCTTCAACTTTGTGTTGAAGTTTAATACTGCTTGGCCACTCGTGTGATTAACAAGATGTTTGCGTGCGTACGCCCAAAGTCTATCTGGAAGACGTTCAGATGTTTTGGTAATCTTGTTCAATTATGTATAAACGAGAAACTACTGTTAATTATGGAATGACAAAGATCCATATCCAAATTAACGCGGTATTAGTAACAAAAGGATAAGTATGATGATTAAATCATCACGTGGTTTTTTCCAGGAAAACCATACTCGGATCGAGCTGGGGGCATTGGGATCTGTTAAGCTAGACTAGCCCATGTCATTACTATATTAATAGTTATCCAAGTGGGAGCTGTTAGAGTTAAATGTTTAACTTTTAATATATGTATGTCCGGTTTCGAACCCGAGACTCGGGATTGCACACAATAACGTGAGAGTTCCAATGGATGAATAAATTAAATATGTTTATGTATTTTATTTATTCATTTCACAAACAAATACTTAACGACAGTTAGTATTTAACGGGGTTAGAGATAACGACCGTTAAAGGACTAAAAGTGAAAAGAAGGATCTAGAACCCATGTGTATGGGTTAGGTCGGCTGGAAACTAGCCTTGGGCTAGGGGGCCGGTTTTGAGGAGGAGTAGGGAACAAGTTTGGTGCCTTAGGGTTAGCCTATAAATACAATTCATTGTGTTTAGGGTTTTACTAATCTTGAATCCCTAATTGCCAAACTTCTTCTTCTCTTCTCCTTCTTGCCTAGGTCGATTGGACGTTTTTTAATTCCAATAGGAATTGCCAATTCGATCAAAGCAAATCAAGTGTTTGGTTGTTTGTGATTCTTGAACCTAGCTTATCCCATTAGAACACTAGATTACGTGTGTACAAGAACGAGTGACTAGTTTATTTTAACTAGTGTTTTTCCCTTAACTTGGATCGACATTTATATACCTTCTCTAGGGTTTATACTTGTTCTTGGAAGCTTGCATAAGGTACGTGTCTATTTAAGTTTAATTAATTACTTGTTCTTGTAGATCTATCCGCTGCGTGTTCTTTGATGCTTATATGTTTATAGTTTATTATGATTCATATATTCCAACAGTATCTAATGTAAGTCATGAATTTACGCAACACATGCAAATACGTATGTTACCGATACCACTCGGGAATTTTTGGAAATAATGTTTGTCGTCGAAAAATATATTTTTGACGTCTCGTTAAGTTAATAAACACATTTCGTGTAAATTCGTTGCAACGATAACCCACAATCGTCGTTTGGTGATTTATTGATAAATATAGTGTTTTCTTCGTAGTTTACTATTTTTCTCAACTTGTGAAAGTATGCCCAAATGGCCTCGCAAAACTAGTCGTGAAATATTGTACGTTAAGAGTTAGTAATCAAGCTCGGCGTTTTTGAAAACCTTGTAACAATATCTTGAGTTCATAACATTTAACTTTTGACCACACGGGTTTCGATCAATGAGAAAAATGGCTCTCAATATAGTGTATTGCAAAAACAGTTTTTATACTTAAACATTTTAGTGAAAAAGCTGATGGAAATGTTTAGTGTTCGTCGGGTTTCAAACGCGCGTATCTCGGTCGTTATAAGCTCGTTTTCTATGTTCTTTATATCCACGGCTTCGTATTAATGTAAACTAACATATTTTTGGTAGGTCGGCACTTCTAGATCACGTCTAACGCCTCGTTTTGTCCGTTGAAATTCGTGGGACAGCGCCTAAAATTTTCAGAAAACTAGTTTTCGTCGTTCAACTTAGAATTAGCATATCTTTTTCGTCGTAAGCTCGTTTTTGCTCATTCCGGCGGCCACGGTTTCGTTTTTGAAAATATTTTTTTAAAATGTAAGCCAAAATGTCTCCTGAGCTACTGAGTTTTCCAGATTTTCCAAAAATGGACAGAACCTCTTTTATAACTTGTTAAAACCGATTTTTCTAGTTCAAGACTTGTTCTAAACACTTCCAATCAACACCACAACTAGTCTAAGCCTACCATACACCTTCTTAGGGTGTCATGGGTTCCTAATCATCACAAAAAATGGTGGATCTCATGAGATTACAAATAAAAAGCTTGGATCTATTTTTAGAAAGGAAAAATAAACATTATGTGGTATCTAACATATATATATTTGCATAACTTGTTAATAGAACATAAAAATGTAGTGAATGGGAGTATAAAAGATTGAAAAATATATGTTAATACTTAATTGAAGATTTGGTGATTTTTGAAGTAAAAGCTTAAGTATCCTTGGGGTTTTTTATTTCAAAACCCTAACTAGGAGTACAAATGGGACTAGATTACTTGATCTTGTAAAAGTTTGATGAACTCTCCTTGTTCTTGTGTTCTTGGCCAATCCAAATGAGAAGGAAAAGGAAGAGAGAATTTTGTTATTTTAGCTAGTTGGTCTTTGTTGTATGTATGTATGAATGAAAGATATGGAAGTAAAAATAATAGGTATGGCTTGTCATTAATTTTTGTCAAGAAAATCAAGTAACTTGGACTTTGGGGGGAGGCTTGTTGGCGTGAAATTGGGGAAGGATGGGGAGGGAATGGTTAATTAAAGCCTTTGTCTCCCATTTGCAAGAATTATGTAGTTTTAGTTGTGTATAATGTGTTACCGGGTACCGAGTTATCTGGAAACGAATTTTAACGGTACCAAATAAAATATGACGACTTTGTAAAAATTATGAAATCACATTCCTGATAAGAATCGGGTGTTAAAATAGTTGTCGTGTTGAGTTATCGTGATTCGACGTAGTTATAAGCGTTTACCGGGAAATATAGCAACTGCTTTAAAAATACCGGGTAAATTAATAATATAATTTTTATATCATTATACTGAGTATGAAAATATGTTATGATCACTGCCGGGAGTGTCGGGTGTATTATTCGTAGAAATGACTGAGTGGTAACGTTTACTAAATAAATGAACATACGTAAATTGAAATAATGCAAACCCGTGCATGACCTAATATGTTGATGATGTTACTGATGTTATGTAGACTACTCTAGTCTATATGATGTGTCCTTACTGATGATGCATGAATACGCAGCTAAACCATAATGGTTACGGGCATTTGAATACCCGTAAACCAAGTTTACGAAATGGTGAATGATAGCCATGAAAAGTGATTTTTCTCCGAGAATGAATAGTGTTTCATGAATAGTAAAATTTTTGAAAACTTCTCAAAGTCTCAAACTGACTTCAAAAATGATGAATAGTAATCCATGAATAGTAAATTGTCGAGGTTCGGAAAATGACCTGAAATTACGATTTGTCACAGTCGCCCACTCAAAAAGGAATTCAGTCCCTGAATTCAGTTGGTGTTGGTCTCTGGAGTGGACTCGGTGAAAAGATGTGGGTACTTGAGTCGCATCTGGTCTTCCCGCTCCCAAGTAAACTCGGGACCTCTTCGAGAATTCCAGCGAACTTTGACAATAGGAATTCGACTCTGCTTTAACTGCTTGACCTCACAGTCCATGATTTCCGCTGGTTCCTCAACGAAATTGAGCTTATCGTCGAGTTGAATTTCTTCTAATGGAATTGCAAGCGTTTCATCCGAAAGACACTTCTTGAGGTTTGAAACATGAAAGGTGTTATGTACGCTGCTGAGCTCTGACGGAAGCTCAAGTCTGTATGCCACGGGACCGATTCTCTCCAGAATCCTAATTGGCCTAATGTATCTCGGGTTCAACTTCCCGCTTTTTTCGAATCGTATCACGCCTTTCCAAGGCAAGGCTTTCAACATGGCTCGTTCTCCAACTCGAATCCTAATGGTTTGCTGCTTAGGGATACCTAATCCCAATGATTTGCGTCATGTACCGACCTAACTTTTCTTTCGTTCTCTTGTCGCTTGAAACTGATTCTTGACTTGTAAAATTTTCCTTTGTTGCTTCACAATTAAGTCCTAGACTAGTGAGTTGGACCTTTTCCGATTTGGTCCGCCAATAGGTAATTGGTACTTCGACCATGGAGTGCCTCAAAGGATGCAGTCTTTGTATTCGTGTGATGGCTATTGTTGAGGGTGAACTTTGTCAATGTCAAAAGATTACTCTAAACAATTCAAAGTTGATTATACGACGTTGAGCACGTCCTATAGTGCTTAGATAGTTCTCTTTAATGCTCGTTGGTCTAAGGATGGTAGAGCGTACGTACATCTGATTGGGTAGGAATATCTTAAAGGGATTGTCAGAAGTTTGAGGTGTATCGTCTATCCTTTATTAGGGGTACTTGAAATTCGTACAACATGTCTCGTGACTAATTTCACGATGATAGGTTCGTTGGAAAGGTGTTATCGGAAGGATAAAGTTATGGTAACAGTTTTAATTCCTTGTGTCTTGTTCTAACAAATGTTACGATATGAGTCTCCCTTCGCCTATGGTGCTTAGTCTAACTAGTACTTCTGGAATGATGGGATTGGGTGACTATGCCAAAGATAGTGATTTGGGTCGCCTCGTGAGATCTTATGTTTTTCCGTTGCGATACGAATCAACTTACTGTACACTTCTAGTCCTTGTTTGTGGTTTCGTAATCCTTTCATCGTTTTCTTATGTCATAAAATACTCCTCGTAGATGGAAAGTCTCTCCTAGAGAGGTCAATGGTAAAATCCAACTTAATGGTTGAGTGAGTGACAGGTGGTGTAGGTATCTAGAGAGGGTTTGTCAAAAGAGATGTTTATGAAAGATTTTATTTGTTTACAAAGCTTTTGAATGAAGATTGTTATTAATAATTCTTGAAAAGGTGATTATTTTCTTCATGGCATAATCCTTCCTGAATTATACATAGGTGATCAGGCCATGTATAATTGAGGACTAATGATGCGATGCTCGGTTTAGTCAAAGTAGGATTATGTTTCTCAAAAGTTTTAGATGGTGTCCAACGTGTTGTTTGGTAAAATGGTAGTCTGAATCTTTGTTTTAACAAGAAAAAGTGGTTCGCATGGGAGTAACTAGTTGGTAGAATGCTAGTAAATCAATTTATGAGGTGATGGTAATATAACGTGGTTTAAAATCTAGTGAAATAATTTCCTGAGATGGTAATAAAATAGCTTTGAGTAAAATTATGTGAAATGGTTTTATGAAGTGGTAGTAAAATATCTTGTAATAAAATCTGTTGAATGGGTTATAGGACGTGTTTGGATATTCCTACGGAATGGTAATAACCTATGGTCGAGACGAAATTTGCCTAATCCCTTCTAGGATAACGGTATTGATGAGTGTGTAAATACTCATCATTTTATACCCGGAAAGCCCCACAAAAATGACCAAAAACACCCAAGTAGACCATATAATGTTACAAATATCCTTGGATTGTGTTTTATGTGCTTCAGGTACAAAAGGATTGAAAACGGGTCGAATACGGACAAAACCGAGCTTGATTTGGAAAAGAGCTGAAAACCGAAGCCGGGAAAGACGTTTTTCATGTGGATTTGATTCAAGCTCAAGAAATCCCAAAATGGCCCTTGGATTATTCTTACTTGGCAAGATTTGGTCCCCACAAATTACAACAATTACACATTGGTCCTTTTTAAAATCCTTAAACTAAACTATCCACAAAAACTACACAAACCGGATCAAACATAATCCCATGTACCCTAACCCTTTACCATCCGGATAACCCAACAAACCCATTTAGCCCTTTAAGCCCACCACGATACCAAGCCCACACCCATCCTTTTTTGTTGTTTAACCTAACACAAATCGGGGTCAAACTCATCATCTAAAAAGAATACGGTAAAACACACTTTAGCTACTCAGTTAACCTCAACCTAATCACTATTTATCTTCTTCAATCCCCCAAATCCCGCCTAACCTAGATAATCCCAACCAGTCACCATCACCTCAAGTCAGTCCAAGAGAACTTCACATGGTGGTGTTTCTCTTTCCCTCTCCACCTCATCGATCCGAGGCAACCTAAATCCATCCTACGGCCAAGATAGAATGTTGTGGGGATCAAGAAATATCCGAGGGCCAAGAATTAAAGCTAAAGAAGCACAAGGGATTCCACTCACATAACAAGCACACAAGCAGAAGAACCTTTTATTTTTATTTTTTTAACTTAGTATAAAGAGTAGTAGTTTTGCGACAGTAGGGAGGTTTAATTTAGCTTTTAATTTTAGGTATTTCTCTTTTTTATTGTATTTTATCTTTTATTTTATTTCCGGTATGTAGTTTTAATTTCAGTTAATAAAATTTAATTTATCTTGTTTTCATTCCGTAGTCAATTTAAGTCAATTTAGCTTATTTTGCTTATTCATTATTTTTATTAAGTGTTTTAAGTAGAATTTTAGCAATATGTTTTGCTTCAATTAGATTCTGAGGGTTTGATCAGCTTGTTTAATTTTCTGCATCAGCAGCCTAGCTTAATTTGTGTCCTGTTCTCAGTTTGATTTAAGGCCTTTTAGTGTACTTATACTCTTTTGTCGATTGTCTGAACTTTGGTATTTGGAGTAGCTTAATTTTAGTCTCAATAGGTTTCGGCTTAAAGTTTTAGTCTAAATCAGTTGTGAGTATTGGTTAGTTTAGTATTAGCTTTAGTATTAGTCAGTTGTGAGTATTAATCCTTAAATCCTTTCTCCATTTAAGCTTATACGAACTTATTGCCTTTTTCCCAGCTTATTGAAATAAGCTGGGACATCCTTTACATTTTTCTTAACTTCAGTTTAGCTTAAAGTATTCTCACAAAAATTTTCAGATTTTTATCCTTTCGTTTATTATTTTTAATTATTTATTTTATTTAAATTAGTTTTTAATTCGTATTTAATTACTTAAAAGTCAAAAAAATATTTTTCTTTTTTTTCCAAAATTTTCTTTTTATATTTAGGATGTAGGAAAATTATTTTGGTACCCGTAGGTTCATTTTTCATAGTTTGTTACGTTTTTACTCGTTCTTAGCTCCCGTTTTTCTATAATTCGCGTTTTTAAGTCTGTTTACGTTTTTAATCATATATGTTTTTCTTAAATTGTTTTTCTTGTCCCTTTAAATCGTTTTTAATTTATGTTCACTTATCTTAGATTAAAAACCCAAAATCACATCTTTTCCATCATTCAAACACGTTGCACGAATCGAGATCACGAATTCCATTCACGCCTTCGTTGGGGATAACGACCCGGGAATACCACTTCCATTGTATTCCTTGGAAAAATACGACCTAATTCCAGCGAATCAGTATGTTGTTGCGAAATGATTGAATATTGAGCAAATGGGATAGGAAATGAAATAAACAAATGTCGGGATTATTGTGGAGATGATAAAAAAAATAGAGATTACATTAGATATGAGGGTACATAATACAACGAGGTTACAAGAAAGTACATAAGATAGTCTGCTTAAAGAAATACAACCCAAAAGGGCTCCTCCTAAGGTTCATTATTACAGCAGAAGTTCTCTGTTCTTAAACATTGTTGATGTATTGGCAATCCCTTCCTCCGATGATGTAAGCCTTTCCATGTGCTACTCCACCTTAGTTCTCATTCCCTTGATTTCCTTGGTTTGGGCATTCATTCTTATAGTGTCCTATCTCCCCACAGCCAAAACATGTTACTGGAGGTTCCTGATTTCCGGCAAGGATTGGAAACTTGCATTCTCTAGTCGAATGACCAACCTTCTTACAGTTGCCACATGGATTTAGACAACGACCAGGGTTATGATGACTTTGACCCTGGTTGCATTTGGGTAGGGTACATTTGTAACCTTTCTTTTCAATTGGGCCTGCAGCATAGGCCTTATCAGCTTCTTGTCTCTTTGGTGGTTGTTGGGTAGCATTGCCACCCTGATTGTTGTTGTTGTTGTTGTTGTTGTTGTTGTTGTTGTTGTTGTTGTTGTTAGCATGGTTGGCATTGTTCCGGTTGTTGTTATAATTGTTGTTGTTTCGGTAGCTGTTGGAGTTGTTGTTGTTATTGCAGTTATGGTTGTTGTTGACAGTGATTCCTTTCTTCACTACATGAGCCATAAGCTTCTGGGATATTCTGATAGCCTCGTCCAGTGTTTGTGGATCAAAAGAAATTACATCCCCCTGGATGCTGTGAGGTAATCCACCAATGAAGTTTTCTACTAACCTCTCGTTATCTGGAACCATAGTTGGACATAACGCAGCCAACTCTTGAAACCTCCTGATGTATGCTTCAATCTCATTACCTTTAGTCACCAACTCATAAAACTCTGTTTCCAACTTCTTCACTTCAGTGCGCGGATAAAACTTCTTAGACAGTAACTTCTTGAATTCATCCCACGTGAGCTTGTGAGCATTCCCTTTCCAATAAGTTGGGCATAAGAATTCCACCACGACATAGCTTCATCAATGAATGTACTGGTTGCAAACTTTACCTTGCTGTCCTCTGGACAATTGCATAGAAGGAATACAGATTCTGTCTTTTCAAACCAGCGGATCATGGCAGTGGCTCCTTCAGTGCCTTTGAATTTTACAGGATCACCACTCTTGAAGTCTTTGTAGGTACACTTACGACCATTAGTACCATTCGCAGCTAGTCCTGCAGCTTCTGCTGTTTCTGCCCGAGAAGCGGCTTCAGCAGCAGCGGCTACGGCTGCTCTTTCAGCTACTAGTGCTGCCTCAATACTGTCGGCAACTAACTTCCTGATATCAGCGGGTGTCATAGATGTAGTAGCTCTTTTTGGCGGCATGACTCTTCATAATCACAAAGATAACAATAATGACAACTCACAATAGAAACGTTCATCACACGCAACGTGTATGAATACAATGAAATCACAACGAGAAACAACCACGAAATATCATAGGTATAATTGCAACACACATGAATATAATACATGAAAATTTCGGCCTACATGGACCGATATCATAGATAGCACAACCATATCCATATAGTAGGGTCAACACTTGGTAAGTTCGTTGTACAACAACCAAAATACTACAAGTTTCCTTGAACTATGCCACACATCCCGTGGCTAGGATAATAGTAAAAGCTAGTAAGGATATAAGTCTAGTCTAGAGGTTCCCTGGTGCTCCTCTGATTGGATCCTGGTTTGCGGTATCTTGGGGTTGGGATGAGTTCTGATGTGGGGCCTGAAGTTGTGCGTCGATCATATCCGATATAGTATAAATCTCAAACCATTCCTTAGGAATCTGCTGTTGTTCCTGTTGAGTCGGTGGTCTTGGTACCATCCACAAAGTGTTATCTAGTTCCTGATATGTAGAAATGGAAAAGGAGAATAACAATGGTGGTAATGGGAAGGCAGGGGCAGTCTCTTGAATTTCAAAGGCCTCAGTGTCATATCTGGTAGTCTCTTCTAAGTCTGGTTCAGGTGGTGCTAACGTCTCAAACAGGTGGGAGTTATCATCTAACAATGGTGAGTGATATGGGATTGTCGAGGTATAGGAAGGTGAGAGTGGTGGTGTAGGTGTATCAGTGGATGATAAAGCATCCTCGATATCCGAGTCTGCTGGAATGATAATTGGGTGGTTGGGTGAAGACATATTGCTGTGAACCATGTCAATATAAATATATATAAGTATAAGTATAAATAGCTCGCATAGTGTGTGTATGAAACCGCATGTATAGTGAATATGCACTTATGATGAAATGATGTGATGCTGTGATAATGTGGTTATAGTCTAGGGTCCGAGATACAACCTAGTACGCTATAACCTTCGCTCTGATGCCAATCTGTCACACCCCCAAAATACGTGACTTACAGCGGAATGGAATACCTGGGTCGTGACTGCCATAGCATCACAATTACAGTTATATTGAATGACCTAAAGTGTCGTTTAAAAAAAACATCGTTTGATTGATTAAAATATTCAGAGTTACAAAAAGTAGGTCCCAAAAGATAATTCAAGTTGCGGAAACAAGTTTGTCACAAATCAAACGATAATATAAGTGCATAAAATCCAAGTGAGACGCGTCGTCATCGCGACTTTATGATAGGTCTTCATGCATTTCATGATGCGAATGCCTTAATTTCCTGAAAATACATTGCTAAAAATGGTCAACAAAATTGTTGGTGAGATTCATAGGTTTATGTAAATGTTTTGTACGATATCCACAATGTAAAAAAAAGTTAAGTGTGACAATGTAGCCATATAAATAATACAATTGCTATAAGCTCATGACCCCAAAGCTAGACTAATAATGCGTGCCCCAACTGAGTGTTTTGCCAGACACTCTAATATAATTCAAATGAAATGCGTCCGTTTGACAAATTGGAGCGACCAACCCGGACGGAGGAGTCACCCTCAATAGATCTATTCACTCATCCTAGCTTAATGTCAATTAATGGTCCATGATAGATAAAAGGGGACTTTAACTGGGCAATATGGTAAATTAAGCAATGTAAATAAATTTAATGTACTTGGACTCGTAATAAAAATGGTGCAATGTATTCTCCCCTGAGAATTTAGAAATTAAATAATTAATTTAAAACGGGGCTATGAAAACTCACCTGATGCGATAGCAACAATGACAATAGTGGATATGATGAAATGTGGCTCGGTCTCTAACCGCAACCTATTATGAATGATGTATCTAATGCAAGTCATGAATTTACGCAACACATGCAAATACGTATGTTACCGATACCACTCGGGAATTTTTGGAAATAATGTTTGTCGTCGAAAAATATATTTTTGACGTCTCGTTAAGTTAATAAACACTTTTCGTGTAAATTCGTTGCAACGATAACCCACAATCGTCGTTTGGTGATTTATTGATAAATATAGTGTTTTCGTCGTAGTTTACTATTTTTCTCAACTTGTGAAAGTATGCCCAAATGGCCTCGCAAAACTAGTCGTGAAATATTGTACGTTAAGAGTTAGTAATCAAGCTCGGCGTTTTTGAAAACCTTGTAACAATATCTTGAGTTCATAACATTTAACTTTTGACCACACGGGTCTCGATCAATGAGAAAAACGGCTCTCAATATAGTGTATTGCAAAAACAGTTTTTATACTTAAACATTTTAGTGAAAAAGCTGATGGAAATGTTTAGTGTTCGTCGGGTTTCAAACGCGTGTATCTCGGTCGTTATAAGCTCGTTTTCTATGTTCTTTATATCCACGGCTTCGTATTAATGTAAACTAACATATTTTCGGTAGGTTGGCTCTTCTAGATCACGTCTAACGCCTCGTTTTGTCCGTTGAAATTCGTGGGACAGCGCGTAAAATTTTCAGAAAACTAGTTTTCGTCGTTCAACTTAGAATTAGCGTATCTTTTTCGTCGTAAGCTCGTTTTTGCTCATTCCGGCGGCCACGGTTTCTTTTTTGAAAGTATTTTCTAAAAATGTAAGCCAAAATGTCTCCTGAGCTACTGAGTTTTCTAGATTTTCCAAAAATGGACAGAACCTCTTTTATAACTTGTTAAAACCGATTTTTCTAATTCAAGACTTGTTCTAAACACTTCCAATCAACACCACAACTAGTCTAAGCCTACCATACACCTTCTTAGGGTGTCATGGGTTCCTAATCATCACAAAAAATGGTGGATCTCATGAGATTACAAATAAAAAGCTTGAATCTATTTTTAGAAAGGAAAAATAAACATCATGTGGTATCTAACATATATATATTTGCATAACTTGTTAATAGAACATAAAAATGTAGTGAATGGGAGTATAAAAGATTGAAAAATATATGTTAATACTTACTTGAAGATTTGGTGATTTTTGAAGTAAAAGCTTAAGTATCCTTGGGGTTTTTATTTCAAAACCCTAACTAGGAGTACAAATGGGACTAGATTACTTGATCTTGTAAAAGTTTGATGAACTCTCCTTGTTCTTGTGTTCTTGGCCGATCCAAATGAGAAGGAAAAGGATGAGAGAATTTTGTTATTTTAGCTAATAGGTATGGCTTGGCATTAATTTTTGTCAAGAAAATCAAGTAACTTGGACTTTGGGGGGAGGCTTGTTGGCGTGAAATGGGGGAAGGATGCGGAGGGAATGGTTAATTAAAGCCTTTGTCTCCCATTTGCAAGAATTATGTAGTTTTAGTTGTGTATAATGTGTTACTGGGTACCGAGTTATCTGGAAACGAATTTTAACGGTACCAAATAAAATATGACGACTTTGTAAAAATTATGAAATCACATTCCTGATAAGAATCGGGTGTTAAAATAGTTGTCGTGTTGAGTTATCGTGATTCGACGTAGTTATAAGCGTTTACCGGGAAATATAGCAACTGCTTTAAAAATACCGGGTAAATTAATAATATAATTTTATATCATTATACTGAGTATGAAAATATGTTATGATCACTGTCGGGAGTGTCGGGTGTATTATTCGTAGAAATGACTGAGTGGTAATGTTTACTAAATAAATGAACATACGTAAATTGAAATAATGTAAACCCGTGCATGACCTAATACGTTGATGATGTTACTGATGTTATGTAGACTACTCTAGTCTATATGATGTGTCCTTACTGATGATGCATGAATACGCAGCTAAACCTTAATGGTTACGGACATTTGAATACCCGTAAACCTAGTTTACGAAATGGTGAATGATAGCCATGAATAGTGATTTTATTGAAAACTTCTCAAAGTCTCAAACTGACTTAAAAAATGATGAATAGTGAAATGGTGAATAGTGATTGATGAATAGTAATCCGTGAATAGTAAATTGTCGAGGTTCGAAAAATGACCTGAAATTACGATTTGTCACAGTAATAAAATGCATCACCGGCTTTGGGTTAGGTTCAGCTTGCACGGTAGGTGTTAGTAGTCGCCTAAGCCTTTCTACATCTTCTACCGTGATATCCCAAATGTCATACATATCACATTCCTCCTGGACTTCCTCATTCTCTTTTGCAGTGTCGATACCGACATTATCTATATCCTGTTCACAAACACTAGCAAAAATATTAGTAACGGGAGAAATAGGAAGGTTAAGAAGATCACCATTTCCATGGTTAACATCCTCAAATTCTTCATTGTCACACCCATTATGAATCTCCTCTTGTTTCATTCTTCGAAGGTTTTCAGCTCTAATTCTGAACAATTCATCCAACCCGCTTGCTATCATTAATTCTCTATCTTCAGGTTGAGGATCAGGTGTGTATGCCGATTGATCAGAAAATTGGGATTTTATACCATAAGTGGGATCCCTCACTTCATACGTCATCGGATATTGCGTAGCCATGTACAAATTGTATTCTTCTATACTCATGCTACCAATGTCTACTTTGTTGCTCTTACTGGGAAATGTAGAACCGGTATTGGTGAATGGTCGCGGAGTTTGAAAGGAAGGTTCTAGAGGAGGGAATCTTGTAGGAGCTCTCCTCGATCGAATATTCCTCAATAATCTACTATCTTTTTCGCGCTCATACTCCAAATACTCATTCATTGTCATGTTATCAATATCCGGCTCCATCTCCATGATTTCCTGAAATACAAAAAGAAACAAAGAAAATAGAAAAGAAGGGATAAGGAAAACTAAAAAAACAAAAATCCTGAAAGAAAGAAAAAAAAAGAAATAAAAAACTTAAATTAAAACCCTATATAGCTCCCCGGCAGCGGCGCCAACAACTTGATGCTAGATTTCTGACCAGGTTTTAATATTTATAATTTCTCGTCTACCTAAGGTCTACCTAATGCACTAACGGCAATGTACCCAATCGTGTGTAGTGTAGTAATCGGTAAAGCCGATGTCGTCCCAAGAGCTATGAGTGTGGATCTAATCTAAGTTCTAATGTCACAGATTTTAAAGGGGGTTTTATGAATTGATTAATTAAACTAATGAAATTAAATAAAACGAAAGCAAATTAAAATGAAAGAGATAACCAGTAGGAAGAAATGTGTAAGCCTAATTACTAATCTTGTTATGCTATGATTAAGTTTTCTAATTACTGTTTTCTATCGCTCCACATGGGGGTAAATGTCACTAGACTACTCGGGGAAATTCGTCTAGCCTATTTTTCATAGGTTCCTATTCCGTAAGCATACGATTACAAGAGTTCGTGGGTTAACCTATGTAGAGTCATTAAGTACCACTACAATCTAGACTTATTCTATGAAACCCGACCTCTTGGAACTTAGGTTCCCCCTAACTTCTTCAGCATCTCCGTTTGGTAGGTGATATTATGGTCAATTCGCACGCAAGATAGTGGTAGTCCTATGGTTAATTCTTACCACTATTCGCAACCCGTTTCACTAGGGTCCGATGGTCAATTATCCTAGTTTCCTAGATACTATCAAACATTAACACTGCCGAAACAAGGGTGTCCGCAAATAAGCAAAGAAAATATGCACATAAAGCGATATGAAAACGAGAAAACTAAATCATAGCAATAACAATTTCATAACTAGGCTAACACATGAAATGATTAGCCAAACATACAGTAAATTATACCAACAACGATGAATAAAACATGAATTGAATTGAACATATTGTTTGATACAAATGACTTGATGTAGAACTAATGAAGACGATGATTGCAAGTGAATTTTCCCTTGAAAAGTGGTTGATTGCTGCTGGAAATTGCCCTGGAATGGTGCCCTAGTCGGCCCCTGGGAAGGGGTGAAAAGAGATACTCAAAATTGTTGAATTAGGGCTGTATTTATAGGCCTCAACAAGGTTACGGCGTAACCGTAAGTGTGAGTTATGCCGTAACTATTTTAATATTAAGAAATTCGAAACAAAATTCTACGCCGTAACTTTCCGATTCGGTTACGGCGTAAAACTCTCGTACTTATTTTTGCCTTCATTTTGGAACTTTCATGGCCTTGTCCGCATTTAGCCCCTGAAGTAGCGCATGGTTTCATTTCAAGTCCTTGTATATTTATAAGTGTAATACTTATAAAAATTGTACGGTTTCAACCCCTCATCGTTCTTGACTTAATTATTAGAGGTCCTTTATGACATATAGCTTCCGTTAAGTGTAATAAGGATTGACCGTCTTTAGTCCCTGTTCGTTCTTGTTGTTATTATGAAGAGTCCTTGTAAACATCATATGAATTGCCCAACTTAAGTCCTCCATAGTACTTGTTATTTTTCGGTCCTTGTAATAAATAAACTTCATACCAATTGACCGCTTTCAGCCCCTGAACTTCAACTCCTTTGCGCCCAAGGTATTAATTACGGCGTAACTAAATCACCAAGTTACGACGTAACCTTCAAACTTGGTCAATACGTTTATCAATTATGACGTACCTCAAGAGCAGGTTATGCCCGTAAAACTCTCGTAAACTTTTCTTCTGTTTTTACGCTGTAACCCAATTAATTTGTTACGGCGTAACCTTCTTGAAACTTAGAAAATTTCCTTGGCCTTTGTAATATGTGTTACGGTGTAAGTCAATCGTGCCACTTACGCTGTAACTATCTTCTAAATATGTTTTTGTCCTTTTCTCGTATCTTTTCCGCTCCAACGCCTCAATTAGCCTGAAATGTAAATATGAACGAATTAAGTATCATATTAATATAATTGAGGCAATAAACACGGGAATTTGATATATAAAATATCAGGCTAATTTGATGTTATCAGAGTTCACCACTATCTCCTTTGATGATAATTTTGGTATATTAGTGTAGCTAGCCTGTATCTCTGGCCTTGGGTCCTTTATATAGTGTCAAAGGTCGTGATATATCTCCCATATAACGATAGTAGAGGCAAGTGATCGGCCTCTCCATGAATGCAATCATTATTAAGTATTTGTCTTGTAGCTGACAGATAAGTGCACCGTACTTCGCTTCAAATCATATATCTTACCCGCCAAGCAAGTACGCCGCACATGGTCATAAAACCGGCGTACTTGGGTCTTTTCCTTTTACTTTGCACTTCAAGTCATTCTCTTTAACGACCATTACTAGTTACAACGATTCCTAGTTATATTTTCAAGTAATTTGCTTCATCATTCCTGCAACAGATTAGTACCAAACTCTATACAAATAGCATAATAATCTATATAATTAAGTAGATAAATAATATATAATAGAGAGAATAAATATGTATATATAGAGCGTTATCATACCCCTTCTTAATTTGTGCATCCACCCCTTCAATCCATGCTCCACATCTTGATGGGCTTATGAGCTTAAAATTAAAAAGCCAATACGCTATTTTTTGTGGCTTATGAGGTTATCAACTTGAGCTTATAACTTAGTTTAGTTCATAACCTGAAGAAATGTTACTGTTACTAAAAGAAAGTAGTTCCATGTGTGACTTAAGTTTGTGATGATCATCAATAAAGCTCAAGGTAAGACAATTCCAAATGTGGATGTTTATTTGTCGGGGTTTGTATTCTATCATACACAACTTTATGTTGCGTTGTCTATAGGGATATCACGTGAAACTACAAAGGTACTACCGTACTAGTGAAGTTTGCCTAAGAGTTCAGTCAGAAGGAGTATCATCTCAAAATATCGTGTACCAAAAGTGAGTAACATGCATTGATAGATAACTCAAACGCTTTTTAAAAGTTCAGTTTGACCAAACGTCTTTATAAATAATCTTTTATTATAATGTTGATTTAATTTGATGCATTTTAAAGATAGTTTTTGTGTCGAATTATCTTTTTTTCTTTAAAATGGTAAAACTTTCGTTCCATTTTGAAACATATATCGTGTCTCGAGTCATCTTTTTGATAGTACATTTTTATCTGAAAGCTTTAAGAATTTTATTAATTTTTTTATGCATAAACATTACACAAAATAATAAACCGAAGATCCGCACAACTGCCGTTATACACTATTAGAAAAAGGAAAATGATTTATCTTTCTAAAAATTCTCCAAATTCAAATCCAAAATGTGTGAAATTATTGGATGGTAAAATTGTGGACCATTTGATTTATCCAATAAAAATAAAATTTTAAATATGAAGATAATTAAAAAAATTTGTAGTAAGATACTTTGTCCGTTTCAAAATAATAATTCACATTTTCTTTTCCTGATATTTCATTTTAGTTGTTCACTACTAAATATAGATAAAGAATTTTGATCGAGTTTACCATGTTACCTTTAGTTTGAAATTATTTTTACAAATTTTTTAGAGATGATATCATGGTAAAAAGTAAAAAAAGAGAAAACACAATGATTTTGTTTAACAAAAATCAAAAAGTAACAGTAGTCGTACAGTAGTAAATATTGAATCCATCCCCCGCCTCACTACTACAACTTCTTTCTTTCTTTCTTTTCTTTCTGTCTGTCTCTTGTCTGCCTGTGTGTCATCGTTTGAATCTCTACGTTTTCTCTCTCTCAAAAAACACACACACACAAATCCCTAATTACTATTTCTTTTATTCAAAATCAAAATCAAATCAAATCAAATCTCAGATTCATTCAATTCACTTTATTCCGATCCAAATTCATCACTACTGATTGTTTGTTACTAGTGTGAGTCACTTGATTTCTGATTTTAGGTTATCAATTTAATTTCACTTGATTAATTTATTTACTAGTGTTTGGATTTAAAGATCTGTTTATTTTTATTCTTCAGTTAGGGTTTTGTTGTTTAAATGTGTGATTGTTGTGTAATGTGGTGAATTATTTATTGCGAATCGATACGCGGCGAATGCAGTTATTACAGTTTTGACTTGACGGAATGGCGGTTTTATTATATGTTTACAGAATGACAGTTTTACCTTTTCACTTTGAGATTCGCGAATAGTATTAAGGGAAAGTGTAATTAATTAGTGCTAGTTTGACTTGAGAGAATGACAGTTTTACCTTTGACTAATATTTATCGCGTTGTTTGAGATATGCGAATAGTAATTTAAGGAAAGTGTAATTATTACACATTTTATCGTTTGATTAGTAATTGATGCTTTTCTCGAGTTTTGTGTATAGTCATTTAAGAAAAGTGTAGTTATGTGCAATGTGGTGATGTTATAGCGGTAACGGAACATTTAATGACTATTGAAAGATTTTATGCCGGGTGTCCCAAAATTTTTAGACTGTAGAAAAAGAATGACAGTTTTACCATTTGACTAATATTTAATGCTTTTTCTGAGATTTGTGAATAGTAATCTAAGTTCGGTGTATTGAATAGGAAAGACATTGTAGTGATTATGATATTTGATATACGTTTCAAGCGAAATGTATGTTTGCTGGTTTAGATATTGTTTTATGATTGATCATTAATTTTTGGTATATAAGATCTAGCTAAATTATGCGTTTTTTTTCGTTGATGAATTTAATGTGATTTGATACTTGATTAAATGTTTTGTCGTATTATGTCGTTGAAAGGCCCAATTATTGAATGTAATTACTAGTGTGATCGTATTATGCAATACGGTGATATTATATACTGATAAAACAAAACCTGTAGTGATTATCCTTGAAACCTAGGGCTTAACTCTTTTGGTCAATCATGCTACATTTTGACGCGCATTTCGAGCAAGATATATGCTTGTGGTTGAGATATAGTTTGTTAAGAGTTTACTTGCCGTATGTTTTGATATATGAGTACCACACACCTCTTTGTAATCTGCTGCACTTATTCACCAATCAAATATACCAATGATGAACTGGAATCAATGAGATAGGTGGAATAAAAACTTGTACCGAACTTTAGGTGTTATTGTTGTTGTGGCGCTTGCCGTAGTGGTTGTTACTAGTAGTTAGGACCACTACGAGCTTCCGTTAACTAAGTAGGTTGTAGGTTTACACCACTTGTGGTTATAGCACTATTCTTTTTTGTTAGTTATTTGTGATCAAGTTAATATTCTTACCCATCATTGGTCTTTCAATGAAATTAAAGAAAGATCATCATTTTTTAATGATGTTAGTAGTTTTCGGTGAAATTTGTGATTATTAGTAATCTTTGGATTAAAAGGTCTAATTGTATTTTGCGTTTATGATTTTTGATGTTCTTATTGTAGTTTAATCCTTGAATAGAGGTTTTTATCCTAATTAGTGGTTAAAATGCCCAGTTACATGTAATCCTATTGTAAAATGTGGTGATGTAAAGATGTAATAGAACCTGTAGTAATTATCATTGAAAAGTTATATTATGTCTGTTTTTGGCTCCACCTAGGGGCTAGGGCTGCTATTGAGACATTGAGTTGGGTAGAGCTAGTGTGTTGGGTTTCATCTCTTTTAGTCAACTGGCCGATGATGGATGTATGGAGCAAATTGTTTGCTTGCTATTGAGATATGATTTATTCATTCTCATATGTTTGATATATGAATATTCCATATGTTTGCTTGCGTTTGTGGTTGTTGCTAGCAGTTAGGACCAATATAAGTTGTTGTTACCATAGAAGGCTGTTCGGACCAGAGCTCTCAACCTTATCACACAGTTCTTTTTGTTCGTTATATATAGCGATAAGATTAACCTTCTAGTAAGTTATATGCATATAATCGTATCCATCATTTCTCAGCAAAATGGGGTAGCATATACTTGTTTCCTGCAGAGTGTATGTTTTTTGTGTGAATAATATCACAGTCCCACCTTGGTTGTTCCAACTGTTGCAACATAATCTGGCTCAAGGAAGCAAAGTGTGTATCTATTAGGAATTTTTATTGTACTTTCTTTTTCACAAAGTGTCTATATAGTTATATGCAATGTTAACCTCCCGTTTTTTGTTATTGCAGGTCATATGGTCTTTAAAATAGGGGGCCGAATTGAATAATTGTTTATTAAATATAGAGCTTAAAAGGTCCTTTGTTGAATAAGAAAACAAGGTTGAGTTGGTTATGTGATTCATCTTTGGATGGACACAGAAGAACCACGTGACGATTTAGGTACCTCAGAGCAAGGGACTTCTAGTAATACATGGTGGCCTTCAGAATTTAGTGATAAATTTGCATCTGTTTCATTGGGACCGAAGAAAGAAGGTCCATCTCATAGAAGATCCATGAGCACCACCACATATGATAGGCTTCTTTCTCAATCTCAATCAGCGTCACAGGTCCTTTGGAGCACTGGAGTGCTTTCTGATCCTATTCCAAATGGTTTCTACTCGGTCATTCATGTAAGCATTTAAACTTTTATAGTTCTGCTAGGATACCACTATTACAATTTCTGTTGAATTTTTTCGTACTGGATTTCATGCCTTTGGAAGCCCCCCATTCATAAACTGCATATGTATGTTAGTTATAAAGTTCAAGCATGCATGTTGTATATTGTGAAGGATTTGAGTTAATGTTGAATAAGAGACACATGGAAATTAGAGTGACAAACTCTGGGCTTTATATCGTCTACTATAGGGTCTTCTTTGTAGCAAACATGTTTTCATTGATAATAGTGAACTTTACATCAGTTGCAGATACATCCTTTACAATTCCAGAATGTGAATGGAAGAACCCTATTTGAGTATGAGATAACATTTGAATAGTATTCTAAAGCTTACACTTGTCAAATTTGTAAACCCATAAAAGTCTCACCAATATATTATAACTGATAAGAAGCTCCGCAGCTCAACTTTTGATGATTGGTTACCATAATATGAAGTTGAAAGCTTCACTGATACATATAGTCCTTAATTAAAGCATTTGACGTAATTTCATGTCTAAAAGATTTGCTATTTACATTATATTCTTTGTTTCTTGATCTCGTTATCTCTGCCAGCCCCAAGGTTCCAAAACTGAACTACTATTTCATTTGTTTGGCAATTCGTAGTGTTCCATTTCATCGAATAAATGTATATTGGTCCGCATGTTGCAAATATGGCATCTTCTTTTTCCCTGTTTGAATTTGTGGCTGTGAATCTCGAATGAGAACTTATTTATATACAGTACCGATTTAATAGTTGTACAACTGACCACCCATTGACTATTTCCAAGACCACTCCGTTGCTGATCATCCCACCTCTTGTTCTTGCTTCCTGCATACTTTTCAGCAAAAGTAAACTTAGCCAAACTCTTTTATCGTTTTTTTCTTGAACAGTTGCAAAGCTGATTCCTAAACCTTTTCACGTTTGACAAGCTGTGGGATCCCTTGCTTTCTCTTTTACCTGACAAGTTTTAATTTAACACCTATATCTTCGGCAGAACTTCAGTTAAAAACTATGAATTGCAAGCTCCATTCCTGCTGGTATAGAAAGTACCTCCAAGTAGAAATCATGCATGAGTGTTAAGAATTACATCTATTTTTTGATGAAATGATGGGAGTTCTTTTAGATGTAGCTTCTTTGCAGCTATTGATCTGTATTATGTACAGGATAAGAGGCTGAAAGATCTTTTTCATGATATTCCCACATTGGAGGAACTTCACGATTTGGAACTTGAAGGTTTGAGAGCCGATATCATTCTTGTTGATTCCCAAAAAGACAAGAAGCTTTCCATGCTAAAGCAGCTCATTTCCACACTAGTGAAAGGTCTGAACTCAAATCCTGCGGCCATTATTAAAAAGATTGCTGGATTGGTGAGTCCTGGATATTGCTTTGTCTTGTAGTTTGTGTTGATTGAATTAAATTTGCTCCCGTTTATTGGTAGAATTGCTTTACAATAAGATCATTGGTACTGCATGTAAGTTAATACCCCTAAGCGACCAGGATTTTTGAAAGAAAGCTGCAAGCTGACTGAAACAGGATTGTAATATAATCGAGACCTTCATGGAGGCCTAATCTATCTGTTTGTTTAGTTATCTGATAAATAATTGGGTTACTTGATGGTAGCTTATTTTTATTAACTTTAACATGCCATTGATATAACTAGTGACATTTACACATTAGACAAGCTTAGTTGGATGTCAAGTAATAATTGCAGAATGTTGCACTACTAATCTGATGTCACCCCTGTAAGTTTTAGGTTACACGTTTAATTGAACTTTTTTTCACTTTAATAATTGAGAACAATGTATGAGCTCATATAAAAAAATAGGCCACTTGCGCTCATCTTCATTTCCAGCCCACAGTATGAAGGTTCTTGCTGGCTACTACTCTAGTTGAACAATAGGCCTAATTCACATATAAACAGACCACATGGGGTTTTAATGACTATTAGACCAGCTCCAGTTTAACCACCTAGCATGTCTGGTAACAAATTGAACGTAGCACGAAAGTAAGTAAAATGCTTGAGAGTCCCTTGAGAACTCTTTAACACTGAATCAACCTTTGGTGCACCTTAACCTATGCTTATTACTCTCTCAATTCCATAGTAAGTGCCCGAACTGACGTTTGAAAGTTAAAAACACTTTCAACTTCAAATCTTGTATTGATCTATGTTGTTTAATATATAAAGTTTCAACTACATTACATGGTAAAGAATCACTATTTTATATTTGATTTTGAGAAGTACTATGCTGTCACAAATCCCTGACTTTAAGGGTTATATTAGCACGTGTGAGTTTCTCATTTTTCAAGTTATATTTTATATTTTAAAGCTTAGTTTGTTGTTTATAAAGGTGCGTGTTTTGATTATCCATTGTATGTAATTTCTTTTTCAGGTGTCAGATTTCTATAAGAGGCCACAGTTTGATAGCCCAGTTAAAGCTGGACATGATGATGCATCTCATGTGCCGGGGAGTCGAGGTGTCCAGTTGCTGGGGCATATTAAAAATGGTTCATGCCGTCCTCGTGCAATACTGTTTAAAGTTCTTGCGGATACTGTAGGTTTCGAAAGTAGACTGGTAGTGGTAAGATGCAATAAATTCTGTAAACCTCTATACCCCCGCTAATGTATAATAATATCTAGTAGGGTCTTGATACTTTGGTCTTAGGGTGTTTGGATGTGCTATTTGATAGTGATTTTGTATAAATATAATCAAATAATCAGCTGTATTGTAATGAGCTATAGGAGATGGTGTTTGGATGTGCCTCTGCCTTTTGCAGTTTAATACCACGCTGTTTGGGTGTTTGACAAGTTCTGATTATTTAAGAAATCGATACATAAATTACCAAATTAGGTGTTTTTTAAAAAAGGAAACGCGTCTTGTGACATGAGAGTAAAAAATCTCAAATTAGGTAATTAGGTTTTATATATTTTACTCTCTTATGAAAGACGTTTAAATAAGAAGATGGTTAAAAGCTAAATTTCTTTATTCAAGAATAAAAAATTGATTATTGCAAGTACATGTCATAAAAGGGATAATCAGTTCCCAAACCTAAATCTGAACACCCCCTTAGTTGATAGTTTCTGGCATGTGAATACAAATAAATAGCGACATTCTGAAAGTATGCAGCTCTTTTCCTTATAAATTTCGTGGTTGAATATTTTCAGGGCTTACCTGATGAAGGAGTTGGTGAGTGTATAGATTCATATAAGCATATGTCTGCAGTAGTTGTTCTGAATTCTGTAGAACTACTGGTTGATCTTATGAGATTTCCGGGTCAACTTATACCCCAATCAACAAAAGCTATTTTTATGACCCATATTTCGGGAGCTGGAGAAAGTGATTCTGCCGAAAATGACTCATGTGATTCGCCACTTGAACCAAATAGCCCTCTATATGGGTTTTCGGAGAGGATTGAGAATGATAGGTTGGATGCTTTTAGCATGTTCATCAGTTCATGTATTTCTATTAATTTTTCTATCTACTGCTGAAGTTGTAGAAGTTTATATCTATCTTGATGTAATCCTGCAGTTCTGAGAAAGATGACAATCTCCATCACCAACGGAGATTAGAATCATCTTTGAATGTGCCTGGACCTTCATTGAGGAGTAAAATGATGCGTTCTGCTTCGTCTATTGATGGAAAATGGAGGTACTCTTTTCTATATTCTTAGGTTTTTAACAAGTTTATTTAATATCGAGATATCATGCTTTGTTCTCTGTCTATCTTCATCTATTAAATTGTAATTGGGTTAATGAATTATTGTAGTTTGTATTCATAGCTCTTATTTTATTGTCCACTATGTATCAGTTTATCCCATAGTGAACCTGATATTGCTGCCACATTTTGGCGAAGGAGTCGGCGGAAGGTGATAAATGAACCAAGGACTGCAAGCTCAAGGTTTCTTTCAGCTCCCATATTTTATGGTCCTTTTTTAATGTTATCATAGACAACCTTTCACTGAAAGATAACATCCGCTACTAAGTATAGTATAATATGCATATGGGTTTTTTCCTTTCTTTCTGGTGCAGGATAGTTATTTTCATTTACGGTTGTATGATCTCCACGTATTTAATAGCTAAACAACAAACATAATAGGCTGCTAAAGAACTGTAAAGCATAATAATCTTTAGTAAAGACATAATTACAAGGGCATATACTTGCGCATTAAAGCATACTGTGCATGTAATGCCCCTAAGTGAAGGATGCATAACAAATTCAAAGGTGAAACCCAAATTTATTTTTGATAAGGAAGCAGTGCATCTACTTGGTTTTCCAGTTTTATACTAGTTTTGAGACTTTAGTAAAGACTAATTTAGTTATTGTGTATCTGTT
The DNA here is from genome assembly GCA_021014915.2 of Artemisia tridentata subsp. tridentata. Lineage (NCBI taxonomy): Eukaryota > Viridiplantae > Streptophyta > Magnoliopsida > Asterales > Asteraceae > Artemisia > Artemisia tridentata. Next base: position 182,695,671 of record CP139509.1, on the reverse strand, counting down.
TTGAATATTGCAGTCCAGAGCATCCATCTTTTCGAGCACGTGGTCGTTCCATGCTTGGTGGTGATAGGAGATCATTTAGAGACTATCCTGATGAAGTTGGTCCTTCAAGGTTCTTACAACTGCTATATCTGCTGTCGAAATTCTTAACTCTTAATCTTACATGAATTGGACATCTTGTTATGTTTTTTTTTAATGCTTGTTAATTCCTGATATCGTTGTTGCATTCTGCTGTCATATGATCATATCTTTACCAACCAAGCTGTTATCTAAACTGCCTGGTGAGACTTACATCTATAGTACACCAAAAGTTGTCTAAGGCTTTATTGTCCGCTAGTTTAGTTTTGGGTATATATTGACATTTTACTTAGGAATAATTACTTGTTATTATGTCCTTTTCTGCCAAGTGTAACCGTAGATCAGTAGATGCATGGTTTAAGAGACCTGATGCTTTATGAAACCAAAGATTATGCAAGATTTGATTGTCCTATGGTGTTTTTATGGATATATCATATATGTAGAGTAGACATACTACCAAGGAAGAACCGCCAACTTCTTATGTCTTACTGTTTCTTTGTGAAATATATTTTATTGGAAGTCCCTTCCTGTGCACATAACATACAGGTTCAGAACTCAGACTTCTTAAATAAGAAAAACAAAGTACCTCAGTGTGTCTTCAAAGGTATCTATTCTACTTTGGTATTCTGAAAAAAAGCCTACTTGAAAGACATATAAAAAATAATTTGCATGGCTAAGTAAATTCCGGTCTAGCTTTGGAATTTGGTTCAGATATGAAAAACCAACCATGTCTATTCAAATAGGATTTTATTGCACAAGACACGTCAATGTAGGTGGTAGAATCCTACTGACTTGGGTGATTGAATACCTTTACCGTGTATATTTAGGTAAAGAACTTTCGGAAGACTTGAAATAATAAATAAATCAACAGATGACATTTAAACAAATCTGATTATGTAGCAGGTCAGGTAGTCGTAAGCGTTCTCAGCATATAAGTCGTCAGCAATGCCAATTTCGCAATATAACAAAGAGCTAAAAACATTAATTTTCTTGCTCTGCGGTTGTTATAGAATATTGTTCTACTTGGCAAATTCTTATGTTCACCCTAGTAAGAGTGTGAATGTAATTCCATTTGCGTGATGGTTTTAAAAAATAAAGCAAGGATTTTCTAAATCAATAAAACTAATTTCAGTACTAATATTGTGGATTCTACAGGTCGGACGGGACATCAACGTCCGAACATCGTAGAAATCGAAGAAGAAGCATCAGCATTACTCCAGAAATTGGTGATGACATCGTGAGGTTGGTAGTCTTTTATTTTTAGCTGGGAACTTATGTTGTTAACCTAAGGTTTTTCTCATACTTATTTCAAAAAAACCGGAACCCTATGGTATATTATAAGTGGGTGGGTTGGGTTATGGGTCATAACATGTAGTTTCATAGTGTTAAAAGAAAAAAATTAGTTACAGAGACACCATGGATTTTTGTTGGTTTTATAAATAGAGGTGTATTAAGAAAAAATATTGATTACTTGTTACATTTTAAAAATTGCATTGACATAAAGCTGGTGAAATATGATGCATTAGCAATGTCGGACCAGCCTATTTTATTCAAAAAACAAACAATGAATGAATACATAGCAACCTTAAAAAAGTAAAGATGCAGATATCCCTATTAATTATAGATTTCCTACCAAGATCTGTAATTTCTCTTGTGGATGGTGCTTCTCTTCTAATAAAATTAAAAAATGATATGAAAGCATGCTTAAGGAGTGACAGTTTCTTGAAGGCAACAGACATCATGATTCTTTCTTCTATGACATGCAGAGCTGTACGGGCAATGAATGAAACATTAAAGCAGAATAGACTATTGAGAGAACAGGTGGAGACTAGGCTGCAGAATACAGATATCAGTAAAGATGTATGTGTTTCTGTTTATTTTTTGTGTGTAGACTGTGTTGATACAAATTCTGTATCTATTGTCATAGGTACATTAATCTATCTAATTTTGCAACAATAATTTCCATGATACAGGTGGAAATAATACACCCAATAAATTTCAAATATAAATGTTGAAGTTTAGTTTCCATTTAGAGTGTTATTATTATGTTGTTTCTTAAATAAATGCATCTATTAGTTTTATACTTTTATGATAAAATTGTTACCGTGAATCAAAACAAATTTTCATAGTTTTGGAATTACTAATCAGATAGCAACTGAGATTATGTCTATATATTCAGTTGTTTTCATAATTAACAAATAGGACAAAATATATTTGTTTTTACTTAGGTTTTTATAATAAAAAATATAGTACTTTGTTGTTCCTAGCAATCATATTCTGTCTTGGTCTATCTAATAATTGCATTCTTCATCTAATTAGAAGTATGTTTATATTGTCTTTTCTTACTTTATTTATTTATTATTTTATTTTTTTGGTATTGTAGTGTTTAACCACTGTTGACTCTATTATGGTTAATAACGTGATGTGATATTGTAGGAGGCGGATGACTCATCTTTGTATTCGCTTCAAAGGGAGCATTTGAATTCACAAAAGGCAATGTCATTACCTACATCTCCTCATCAATACAGACATTCAGCTTCTGGGAGACCTGGTATTCCAGATGGCATGGTTCGTGATGAAACAGTCTCCACTTGGAACAAAATTCTAGAATCACCCATGTTCCAAAATAAGCCTCTATTGCCTTATCAAGAGTGGAATATTGATTTCTCAGAAATTACAGTTGGCACTCGAGTCGGAATTGGTAAGAAACATGTTCTAAATTTATTTTGTCATACATGATACATGTATCTCATTCTAAGTAAAGTTCTTTCATTCATCCAAGCTTGGCGGCACAGATTTGGATTGTTTGTGGGATGTGGGATCACTAGGGTCCCTAGTACTTGAATCCTGCTAGTTTTGTTATACCCTTTTCACATCAAGTTTTCTCTACTTCTCTGATCATTTCTCCTCATTCCGAAGTTGAATGTATTCTATCTTATATCAGAAAATAAAGATGCTCCTTCGCCATTCTCAAAACTAGTTCCAGATAATAAATATCCTCCAAAAATTCCCACTAGACGTTGCAATTGTAATCCATTTGCTTATGAATGGATTAATTTTGGTTTGTCTTATCTCTAGCGGGTCAAATGAGCTACAACAAAAATTCAGTTGAGAGTGAAAGGGTCAAATGGGTTGAACGGGCCAAAATTTGCCCAAACTGTTTTTAAAGGCATACAGCAATACGACCTCCTAAATCACGTATGCTAAAGTAAAGTTAGATTAATATCCATATATTATCATAACTTTTTAGTAATTTCGTATTTTAAGAATTTGGACAAAAAGTTAACTTCTGGTAACCTGACCCGTGCAAGAATTACTCGTTTTGACCTGTTACACAACCTGCCAATTGTACAACCTCTTGTTTCCACCATTATAATGAGCGGACTTCAATCCTGCTGCTAGACTAGCTGTATATAATCTCATGTCCAGGATACCTACATGCATACACATGTACATAACTGTATACATCATCTGTTTACATACTTAAGGTTATTGTATTCAGGATTTTTTGGGGAAGTTTTCCGTGGCATTTGGAATGGAACAGAGGTAGCAATAAAAGTTTTTTTGGAACAAGATCTAACAGCTGAGAACATGGAAGATTTCTGCAATGAAATATCTATTCTAAGGTACATTTGTGGTGGATGATTTTAAGTCATTTATTTTATTTATACTCGTCTAACTCCTCTTCCTTTTCTTCCTTGTGGTTTTTGACAGCCGTCTTCGACATCCGAATGGTATGTAATTCTCCTTTTTTACTTATGTATTTTGGTACAGGTGGAAATTGGGCCGGTTGGGTAATAGGTCTGAATTGGTAATTCGTAACTGCGGCTTAAACAGGTTGTGTCAGGTTGGGCGGGTTATGAACCATTAAAAATACATAACGTGTTAAAATTTGATTACAAAAATAATATTTAAACAGCTTAATCTGACCGTTTTAAGATTTTGAAGCTTTTTTTGGGTTACCATGCTTTCCGACCTTTTGGCCGACTAATCATCGGGGTTTGAACCCACCGCCACACAGACTTAAACCGGGTAAAGCCCTCCCTTTTCAGGAGGTTGGCTTGGCCACTTCAGGGCAGGAATTGAACTTGAGACCTCATAGTTTAGTGATGATATTCACAAGCCTTTTGCCACTAGGCCACCCCTAGGTGGACTTGTTTGAACTTTGAACCATCTGATCGGTTCCCTTCTCAGTTGAAAACGTTTAGCTTTTCCTTTTTGACCCTGTACAGTCATACAGATAAATCATAACCTAACTAATAAATGGGTAAACTGCAACCTTTTTCCTATGTTTTGATTTTTGAATAACTCTTGTATAAAAATCTCAAATTGTTCAACCAAGCAATGTTAACTCTTGACAGTTTAACTACAAATAAAGCCTTAACGGAGATACTGTCTGTATTTAAGATGCAAATATACTAGTACCTAGAATTTTAAACACTACTCATGATTCTGTGACTCTGTGTTCTCTAAGTCGATGCAATTTAGAAAATTTAAAATAAACTGACTAAAATATAATTTGATGGACTGTGCAGTTATACTGTTTCTTGGTGCCTGCACCAGACCTCCACGCTTATCAATGGTCACTGAGTATATGGAGATGGGATCATTGTATTACTTGATTCATTTAAGTGGTCAGAAGAAGAAACTCACCTGGCGTAGAAGACTTAAAATGCTTCGTGATATATGCAGGTTGGTCAGTTATATTGACTTTTCAAATGTCTTTCAAGAGTAGTCTGTCATCATATGGTATTTTATTGCTGTCCACTTAATGTTTTATGTGGAGAAGATAGACAAATGGGATTATAGTCTGTGTCCACTTAATATATGACCTCACTTCATCTTATTCGTATTTCTTGTTGCATGTTATGAAGAGGGTTGATGTGCATACACCGAATGAAGATAGCTCATCGTGATATAAAAAGTGCAAATTGCCTGGTGAATAGGCATTGGACTGTAAAAATATGTGATTTTGGGCTCTCAAGAATGATGACCGAATCACCGATGAAAGATACCTCATCAGCAGGCACTCCTGAATGGATGGCTCCAGAACTTATCAGAAACGAACCTTTCACTGAAAAGTGTGATATTTTCAGTCTTGGAGTCATCATGTGGGAGTTGTGCACTCTCAGTCGGCCCTGGGAAGGTTTGCCGCCTGACCGGGTAAGTTGCATCCACTAATTGCTTAATTTTTATTAGATATATCATATATGGTCATTTAAGGAGGTTATTAAAGCCGGCAAAAGGGCCGGTAGGTCAAAACAGATTCTGGTCAAAATGAGGAATTACTGCTAAATCTTATTTTGGAATATAATGATTTATTTGGTTTAATGCCTAAAAAACTTTGGGAAACTGTGGAGTCGTTTGACTCTTGAAGTAGAAAAAATTATTCAAATCAAGTCATTTATAATTTGCCACATTTTTGACTCTTGAAAAGTATAAAAAATTATTCAAATCAAGTCATTTATAATTAACTGCGTTGAATTTGCCACATTTAAACATTATTTGGCCATAATCGTTGCCCATGAGTATGTTTCAGTTGTGAAAACAGGATTTTTTTTTTAATCTGATAGCTTTGGTAAAAATCATTGTTGTGTATGACCTGTGAAGCAAAATAACGTATGCTCTCTTTTGTGGAAAGCAAGTTATTAAATTTTACCAGTCTTATGTGTTCTCAAAGGAGCCTAATGTCCAATGGTATGGTGTTCAGGTCGTATATTCTGTCGCCAATGAAGGTTCACGATTGGACATCCCTGAAGGTCCACTTGGCCGGCTAATTGCTGGTAACTGTTCTTTCTTCTTATCTGTTCTTGAATGTCTTCACTATTCTCATAAAACTAAATTGACTAATATTGAAGCTTAATTTTATAGATCAAAATGAATAAAGTCAATAATTTTGTCGGTTACAGAATAGGCCAATAGGGTGAGTTGGGTGACAACTTGAAATGGTTTATTAGGGAGGATAAATTCTGGGAGGTAATTTGTATGCCACCAAAGTTACCTCACACATCACATGGTACAATAAAAGACAACAAGCCTTGTGGTGTGTAGTCATTTTGGTAGTGTACAAGTCCTCTCTAGAAATTTTGGCCAGGTCAAAACCGGGTGGGTCGGGTTGGCCTATTTTTTCTTCCCATAAATGAATTTATATTGCACCTGTTAATTCTATTATTTCTAACAAAAAGTAAATATGAATTTCTTAAAGTGGAGATTGCCAGTGTTATATTTAACGGGGCCTTATTCTTGCAGATTGCTGGGCAGAACCGCACGAGCGACCAAGCTGTGAAGTCATTCTCACTCGTCTACTGGACTGCGAATATGCCCTTTCTTGATCCATATAGATTGTAATGAGACTATCATATATAAGTCAAAAAAGAAAAAAAAAAAAGACATAGGAGAGGTTTTACAAAACTTTTATCGGCTCGAGTTCTTGACTTCTGTATAAATCCAGTTTAATTGGAACAAAACACTGGTTACCATTACAATTCTCAATCACAAAACTCTTTCAAGACTTCATACGGTCTCCTGTTATCTTTCTCATTGAAAGTTTACTTCAAGTTCTTAATTTTTGTGAGTTGTCGCAAAATATTCAGGTGGCAATGTGAAAAATGAGTAAATGGTCAAAACGGGTCAGGTTGCCTAGGAAACGTTTTTTCCGATTTTGAGATTTTTCCATAACAAACGTGCGTTAAGTGTGACACTACTAGCACAAGATAATATAATATTTTTAATAAAATAATCACAGAAGCTGTGTACATTAACATAGACCGAATGATTCTTGACCCATTTGACATTATTTTTAGCTAATTCTTTGCGTTATTGAGATATTAGATAGCCAGTAAACATGTCTAAAATGTCATAACGTGCGCACACCAAGTAGGTTCACCTGTGAACGTTCATTATCTCAACTCACGAGCATGAACAATAAGATTAGAGCATCTGTTAACATACAATTGACACAACCAAAATATTAATAACATAAAATGAAATATAATTGAACTTGTAAATCATGTATTACATTCAACGCCTTATTTTGCGCATCTGTTACATCTTATTCTAGACTCATACAAGAAATCTACTTGTTTTTAGTCCTCAATCTGACGCCTGTTCAATTTATCTTCAAATCGACTACACGAATCTGCTCTCATCTCAGTGCTCATATCGTTCTCAGGTGCTGGATAATAATCTTCTCTAAGCTGAACATCTCTCAGATTTGGAATCCTCAAAAGAAACATCAAAAAGTGCTCATGAGCCGTCCCATGAATAAACAGTTTCCTCAACATAAGACACCCTTGTAACAACCCTGCTGCAGGTAACGACAAACTCCTCTGGTTAACATCTCTATCTTGTGGAGGCCAGTAATCAAGTTCAATTAGCCTCAAATTCCCGATCCCAAACAAATAAAACCGTTCCCATAAGCTCAAATCCATGTGACCCGATGGTGCAGTATGTGCAAAACCAGTCGTGTCACCGCAGTCTAATTTCATCTTTGATAGTTTAGGGTATAACACTAAAGAACTCAACCCGAATTCCCTATGTGCGGGTTTTGGGAGGTACTTGCAATCACCTTCAATTTTGATAAAAATCTCCTCCAAATTGGGACAATTTTCGAGCCCTGATGATAACAATGGTGTCAAGAGCTCACCAACCGGAAACCAAAGAGAGAGATGCTCAAGTTTTTCCCATGTTTTTTCTTGAAACCCATTGCTAGAATCATTCAAATCAAAATCAAGTTTCTGTTTTTTCCTTGAATTACCCAACTCATCATCAAAATCATTTTCTGTTTCAATCTCGTGGAGATCATCTAACTCGTCAAAATCATCCCAAATACAATCAATATGAAGCTTACGTATCCGACCCTGGATTGGCTCCAATGCTTTCAAAGATGACTTTGCACCTAAATTCATACAACACGAGATCTTAACTTCAACTAGAGTCTGACTCAAAATACAAACAAAAGTCCTCATTCCTCTACCCGTAATATTCTTACACCCTTGAACTTCAAACTTAGACAGCTTAGAACACCCTCTCGCAATTGCAATGAAACCCATATCAGTCAAATCAGCTACATTCCTGATCGACAACGATTCAAGCCGTTGACACAATGCAATCCCATCTAACTTGGACTCAACCGGCATTGAAATCCCATGAAAATTCCCAATTTTCAAACACTTCAACTTCAAACATTTCGAGTTCAATATTTCCAAAGCAGGGCCACTATCTCTAACATTATGAGAAACATCAAACATAAACTCTTCCAACAACGGAAGCCCGGAAAACATTTCAATCAAAGTCGAAACAGTAACACATGCATCATCCGTACTAAATCCTTGCGTCTCCGGATCCGCTCTAGCGTTCACCAAAGCCAATGGATCCGCAAGACACAAAACCGACAATTTAGGACAATTAACCGGAATCAAACCTAGCGTTTCATCTCCAACAAACCCATGAAGCCTAGGATTAAACAAACAAACAATATAAAACTTCTTCAAATTCGGACAACATTTCGTGATCTCCTCAACTTCTTCACCTCTAAACCCATCCGTTATCGAAGGGTTCATTAGATTCAAACAAGTAAGCCTACTCGCACTCAACGGATAAGTTCTCAACACTATAGGAATATCATCAGTCCAACAATAAAAATTCGACAAATCTAAATCAACTAATTCCCTACAGTTCTCAAAAACCGGAGAAATATCGTCTCCAGGCCCAACCACTGGCCGCTGATGCCATCTGACTAACTTAATCTGACGGATCAGCGGCCAGTGAGGGGCCAGAACCCCAATAGCATTAGGGTTCCTAGAATATATGACAAGGGACAATACATTAGGAAACACCTGTCTCAAAAGCTGCGCAAAAAGCGCAGGAGGGCCAGGGCCACCCGACAAAAGCGGGTGGCCCCAGGGTGATAATAAAGACAAGTCTAGATGAGTGACAGGTCTAAAACATGAAGGGAGCATAAAAAGGTCACGTGCGTTGCCACGTAGGGTTAAAGAGGTACGTGTGGACCTCTCTAATGAAAGCCATTTATGGGAAACTAAGCTGGCGGCGTTGCGGCTACGGGTGTCGGAGATGGCGGCGATTATGTTGGAAAGGATGACGTCAGGGAGGTCACTGATTGTTGTGGTGGAGGACATTTTCTCTTTCTTTTTTTAGGTAGGTGTTTCAGTGATGTGTTTTTGTTTATTTTTTGTTTGATGGATGTGAGTTTATAGGATAGGGTTGTGAGGATAATATATGGTATATTTTTATTTTCTTTTTCCAAAATTCTTCTTTCCATTTGTGTAAGGGTGTGAATGAGTTGGGCCATTCGTAAAAAGCTCGCACGAGCCGAGCTGAACGACCTTGAGCTTGACTTTAAGTTTGGGTTCATTTAGGCTACTCGCAGTAATGCTTGTCGATCGATCACGGCACTTTTTTTTTTATCAGGGTCGTGTATACGATCGAATACTTTTAGCCCTTTTGTGCTTTTAACTGATTTGGCCCTTTTGTGCTTTTAATACTTTTAGCCTTTGCAAACCGTAAAAAACCAACGGCTGATAAAAAAAATAAAATAAAAGCAGCCGTTGGTTTGTAACGGTTTGAAAAAAAAAAAAGTTCTTTTAAACTTTATTTTTATTTTTTTACTTATAAATACATAACATAAACACACAACACAAACACACTTCAATCCACAAATATCACACTTCTCTCTATTCAAAATGGCTTGTCGTCTCCCCCATACCGTCGAACAAATGCAAAAGTATATAAAAAAAAAGCCGAAAAAGACGATGAGGCTCGACAACAGGCTCTGATCGAAGTTATCAAGCAATTTGAGCTTGCAAAGGCACTGAAACGAAGAGAGCAAGTTTGCGAACTACTCTGCGTACGACGATGGTTACCGCTCAGACAACTCGCAAACTTGGGATCACTCGGATTACTAAAATTTAAGTTTATGTTTATGTAATGTTTTTAATCTATGTACTGTTTTAATTATTAATGAAATTTAAGTTTGTGTTAAAAATGATTTAAAAAAAAATAATAATAATTAAAAAAAATGATGAAGGTCGCCCTTACTGGAGCACATAATCGCCTGAAGGTCGCTGGAGAAAGAAAGCTAACGTGGCAGAGAAAATGGGAAGGATCGGGATCCCTTAGTGGGGCCAGCCTTAATAATAGAGTTTGAGGCCGAGCTTCATGTATAAAGACATAGGCCAAATGACACAAAAATATATTAAACTTAGGGTTCATTTTCAATCAAGGTACTCTTCTTTTTTTCTTGCATAAAAAGGTTCCCCACAAAATTTTTTTGGCGGATTTTGGTTTTTTACTAACGTTCGTTAACTCACTTCGTTAGTAAATTAAATGTTTGGTCCCCGAATTTGTATAATCATTTCACGCAACATTAAAAAAAAAAAATTAATTTTTTTTACATGTTTGGTCCTCGAATTTGTATAATTAAACATCCAAAAAAAATTTCGAAAAAAAATTTTAAAAAAAATTATCAAAAAAATATTTTCTTAAAATATTTAAAAAATAAAATTCTTTTCGAAATTTTTTGAAAAAAAAAATCAGAAAAGAAAAAAATTTTGAAAGAAAAAAATAAGATTTTTTTTTTTTTCAAATTTCGAATAAAAAAGTCATAGAAAAAAATTCAAAAAAAATTTTTGATTTTTTTTTTTTGAAAAAAAAAATTGGAAAGAATTTTATTTTTTAAATATTTTAAGAAAATTTTTTTTCGATAATTATTTAAAAAATTTTTTTTCGAAAATTTATTTTCGAAAAAAAAAAATTAGAAAATAAATTTTCTAAAAAAAAGTTATAGAAAAAAAAATTTCAAAAAAAAATTTTTGAAAAAAAATTTGAAAAAAAAGATTTATGAAAAAAAAAAATTCAAAAATAATTTTATTTTTTAAATATTAAAAAACATATTTTTTCGATAATTATTTTTTAATTTTTTTTTTTGGATGTTGCATGAAATGATTATACGAATTCGAGGACAACCATGTAAAAAAAAATTCGAAATTTTTTTGGATGTTGCATGAAATGATTATACGAATTCGAGGACCAAACATGTAAAATAACTAACGAAGTGAGTTAACGAACGTTAGTAAAAAACCCAAATCCGCAAAAAAAAAAAAAAATAAAAAAATAAAAAAAAATTGTTGGGAACCTTTTTATGCAAGAAAAAAAAGAATAGTACCTTAATTGGAAATGGACCATAAGTTTGATACATTTTTGTATCATTTGCCCAAAGACTTATTAGGCTCGCGAGTCTAAAAGAGCCTTAAAATTATGCATGTGTATATTGTATATACGTAGAGTTATGCATAAACGAGCCAAAATAAATAAACGAAGTCGAGCCTTGTGTGCTTAACGAGTCGAGTTTAATTTTAACTTTTTTACATTTAACGCTTCCTAAGAATTAGTTGAGCCCAAGTTAATGAATTTTTACGAGCTGAGCTCGAGCTAAAAATACAAGGCTCGAAATGAAAAATAAAAATACGAGACCGATTTAAAGACAACTTCTTTTTAGAAGTGAAAACACTTCTTTTTAGAAATGAAAACCTATATTTTAACATTCTATAAATATTTATTTTGTTTAGTTTATTTGAAATATTATTTTTGCTGAAAGGAAAAAGAAAGAAAAGAAAAAAATACCTTTAATAATGGAGTAAAGAGTTATAGTAGGTAAGTAGTTATATATTAACTAGAGTAAATTGCATAAATCGTCCCTAAAGTTTGGCCAAATTGCATGTTTCGTCCCTAATGTTATGAAAGTGCAAGGATCGTCCCTGTGGGAAAAACTTTGGTGCAAATATCGTCCTTTTTGGGAAAACTTTTAGTGCAAGTATCGTCCCTGTGGGGACGATACTTGCACCAAAAGTTTCCTCACAGGGACGATCCTTGCACTTTCGTAACATTAAGGACGAAACATGCAATTTGGCCAAACTTTAGGGACGATTTATGCAATTTACTCTATTAACTATCTTTACTACATAAAACAAAAAGCGTCAGAGTTTGATTTTGCTTAAAAATTCAATAACTTATAAAATAAATAATATTGTTTGGATAAAATACATATATTTATAAAAAATAATACAATATATTAATTATTAAAATACTTAATTACGATTTAATCACCAATTTTCTCAGTCTCACTTAAACATATATACAAAAAAATAACAAACAAACAAATTAACGCTACTATACAATGTCGCCGCTATGCGCGAATAATCGTCTAGTTTATTATAATGCATTTAAGATACTGTTTTTTAAAATCTTAATTTTATACAGTTTTAGTAATACCTCTTTTGAAAACTCGTGATCGTGTAGTGCAAATATTATGCTAGTAAATACTTTTGAGTTTAAGAGATAATGTATTAATTTAGTCTACAAATCTTCTTTCTTTTATTGTTTTCTTTGATTCTTCACTTAATTAAGTTAAAGTTAAATTAATAGAGAAACAATTTATGCTCTTTTATATGTTCAACAACCACCACCAAATGCCTAATGATAAGGTTCTTTCTTACCTCTTATGCCTCACAAGAGGTTAAATGTTAAAACTTTGCTTGGTGTGCATATTAAGAGGTGCCCAGTAAGGGTCGGAAATTATCTCAAAATTAACCCGTTGAAGCCACCTACATCCGAGTAAAAAATGCTCGCCCTCTCGGGTAACTTGAAAAAGAAAAACATCATTCGTTTACCCGTTTGTTGTTTTTTATGTTCCAAGTATTTCATTTAGAGTCATTACGAGTTTAAAACTGTACATATAAGTTTTTTTTCTCTATTTTATTTAGTCTCGTTAATTGTTTGCTGTAATATCTCTCGTTTCCAAAAGAAAAAGTTCATTATTTCCAATCCAAACCAAAAGAAACCTTATTCACATTGTAGTCAATAAAAGATGACCAACTTTCGGCTTTAGCTTGGTTTTGCATGTTAAGATTTAAATTAGAGCTAATTCTTAAAATGGTATAAAATTTTAATTTAAAAAAAAAAAAAAAAAAACAAAACAAAAACAAAAATAATGCCTATTTCCAAAAAGGTCATGTGCGAATGTGCGAATCAACAAATATGTTGACACGTGTCCAGACATAAAATACTTTTACCCGACCATTATACCCCACGTGCCATTTGACTTTTTTAAACAAATGTGCGAACGAAGGTGTGCGAATTGCGGCTAATGTGCGAATTGCGGCTAATTGCCGTCATTCGCACATCCGTCGTTCACACATTTCTTTAAAAAGTCAAATGGTGGCCGTCATTCGCATATTCGCACATCTATCATTCGCACATCCAACTGTACTTGCAAATGATTGGTGTTGTACTTATTGTCTGGACACGTGTCAACATATTGGTGGAGTCGCACATTTGCACATGACATTTTTTGAGAATGGTCATTGTTTTTGTACCTTTTTTAAAAAAAAGTTAAATTTTTATATAATTTTGAGAATAAGCTCTTTAAATTAGGTTCGCTTTATGTTTGTACTTTGTCCCATTTTTTCTATAGGAAAAGATAAGATAAAGTAAATGGATAATATGATTTGATGTCATCATGTGATCCGAATTGAAAGGGGAGAAGTAGAATAGAAATGTGACATTAAGTCAAGTTGAGACACGTGATTTTGTATGGGTATGGGGCAAATTGTGTCTGGAAATGGAGCCCATGCCCTCATCCAAAGTCTTGAGTTTGATATGGACCACTCACCAAGTGCTAATATTTTTTGATGGAAACCTTTTTAAAACGTACGCAATTATACGGAAAAATCGATTTAATGTAGTCAACTAAAAAATTTACTAATTTTTGCTCTAAACTCTTGAAAACCCTTCCAAAAACGCATTATTCGATCGAGTCAACCGGTTTTTGCCACATCAGCAGTTATTTTTTTTTTCACAAGTAGCCTACCTCACAACTTACATAAATGGTCCCTCTAGTTAAAATAAGTTGCGTCCGACGTCCAAATCATTTTTTTTCGAAATTAATTTTTTTCTTAAAAATTTAATTTTTTTTTAAAGTTAATATTTAAAAAACATTTAAATTTTTATTTTCGAATTAAAAAAAAAAAAATTCCGAAAATTTTATTTTTAGAAAAATTATTTTTTTTTCGGAAAATAATTTTTTTGCGAAATAAATTTTTCAAAAAAAAAAAAAAAAATTCTAAAATTTTTTTTTACTAAATTTTATTTTTCTAAAAAAAAATTTCAAAATAAAAAATTTTTATAAAAAAATTATTTTCGGAAAAAGATTTTTTTTTAAATAAAATAATTTCGGAAAAAATATAATTTTTCTAAAAAATTTATTTTCGGAAAAATTATTTTTTTCTTCTAAAAAAATTATTTTCGGAAAAATTATTTTTTTTTCTAAAAAAATAATTTTTTCACAAAAAAAATAATTTTTCAGAAAAAAATTATTTTTTATGAAAAAATAAATTTTTTAGGAAAAAAAATTTTTTTTTCCGAAATTTTTTTTTTAGAAAATATATTTTCCAAAAAAAATAATTTTTCGAAAAAAAATGATTTTCGGAATAAATTATACTTTTTCTAAAATAAATTTCGGTTAATAAAAAAATAATTTTTGTAAAAAAACGATTTTGGACGTTGGACGCAATTTAGTGTAACGACAGGGACTATTTATGTAACTTAGTGTTAGGACGGTGGCTGCAACTTTCCAAAGAAGAAGGGACAAAATGGTGATTATAACTTAAAAAAACCTTTGACCTGCGCAGGTCAAAGGATGCGTTTTTGGAGGGGTTTTCAAGAGTTTAGAGCAAAAATTGGAAAAATTTTTAGTTGGCTACGTTAAACCGGTTTTCCCGTATAGTTGCATACGTTTTAAAAAGGTTTCCCCATTTTTTAGTTGGCTACGTTAAACCGGTTTTCCCGTATAGTTGCGTACGTTTTAAAAAGGCCTTCCGGACTTCGCTGAAAACAAGCAATGGAGAGACCCCTTTTAGTTTAACATATGGAAGCGAAGTTGTCATCCCGGCCGAAATTAGAATGCCAACCCATCGTACCATGCTTTACAATCCGGAAGATAATGAAGAACAGCAACGCTTAAATCTGGATTTGCTACAAGAAAGACGAGAGATGGCAGCTATTTGGGAAGCGAAGTATAAAGCCAAAGTCGAACAGTATTACAACCAGAGGGTACGACCGGTAGCATTTAAAGTAGGGGACTTTGTGTACCGGAGAAACGAAGCCAACAAGGTCGAGAATCAGGGAATGCTAGGACCTAACTGGGAAGGTCCATACCGAATAGTTGAAGCCTACCACAACGGTTCGTATAAGCTTCAGACAATGGATGACCGAGAAGTACCTCGGACTTGGCATGCAATGAACCTACGTAATTATTTTATGTAAAAGTTGTAAACCAATCACTAATATTTATACGAATCATTAGTTTCCCAACGACAAGGGGAACAATTTTCCAATCTAAATTGTGTTATATATGTTCTATGATCAAGATGAAATCTAAACAGATGGTGGAAAACACTCCGGCTATAACGAGCGGATCGTGAAAACACTCCTTCGGCTAATCTTAACGGATGGTGGAAAACACTCTGGCTCTAAGGAGCAGATCGTGAAAACACTCCGTCGGCATATCTAAACGGATGGTGGAAAACACTCCGGCTCTAAGGAGCGGATCGTGGAAAATACTCCGTCGGCAAACCAAAACGGATGGTGAAAAACACTCCAGCTCTAAAGGAGCGGATCGTGAAAACACTCCGTCATCAAACGTACAAACAAAATGCAAATACTTAGAATGAGAAACGTAAACAACCCCAAAAATTGTTATTCTAATTGCATTCATTATACAAAAGCATGACACCACTGGTCGCGAGCGATTTCGCTTAAGAAATATTTGGTTACAACATTATTCAATTACATTCATGTAACAGAAAAAACAAAAGAAGCTAAAGAGCCTTCTCTACGGTATCCTTCACTCCGGAGGAGGTGCCGATTTCTTGAACGCGGGGGGGGGGGGGGGGGGGGGGGGGGGGGGGGGCGCAGTCTTTATCTTCGGAGGAGGTATGTCAGGGAAGAGATTCATCAAGTCACTAAGGGGAAGGCGGTGAGATTCCGAAATCTTCTTGACATACGGATATTCAGCCTCAAAAAGCTTGCGGTACTCTGCCTTCCATATGGTCGGAGCCTGCATGTTGATATTTTTGATCTTATTAACCAGCCTCTGGATGTCATCCTCTTTACACTCGGCTTTAACACCGTCCAAAAATCCGGCGGTGTATGTCAGACTGTAAACTCTTCCCATGCTCTTCTTATACTCGGCACTGTTAAAAAACCTGCGGAAGGCGGCCGGAACCAAATCTTTGACAGTATTATGACGAACCACCTCCGACTGAGCTACCTCCATTACCAGCTGTTTTTTATCCCCCTCCAACCTCTAAATGACCTGTCTCTCTCTCTCTCTCAGCTCCTGCTCCAACTTCCTAATCCTTTCAGCCTGAGAAGCGGATGTTGCCCTCCAGTCATTCCTGTCTTTCTCCATCTCTTCCAGCTGGTCAGACAAACCTTGCTCCTGGACCGAAGAAGCAGCACGCTCATTCTCCAACTCCTTCTCCGCAGCCCTTAGATCCCCCAACACTCGCTCAAACTTCCCAGCCTGCGCATTGCGCTCTTGTTCGGCAGTCTTGCGAGTGTGATCCAACTCCCTGTACTCAATGATGAGCTGGGTAAACCTGCACAGCAGCTCAGCCTGCATGACAACCCCAGCCCAGTGTTTACATAGGCCGAGCGTACTAGCTGGCCGTTGGTTAACTCTTCAAGTGCTACCCGTTCTACAGGAGTCGCGAGATGTGACATCATTTCGCGACAGGCTCGGAAGGTATCAAACCGGAGGTCATCAGTGAGGGACCAGCCGGGAACAAAATGTTCTCCTCCGGATTTTCATCTGCGACGGAAATAACTAAGTTAGAACAAGGCAGATTGTAACAATGGATGTCGTAAGAGTGAGTTCATACCTCGTCCAGCCGAATGGTATTCTTCGGAGGGTCCTCTGGAGCTGTGCGAAGGATGCTGGGAGTGTATAGAGTGAGCCGAATGGTCTGCAAAAAAGAGAAATGAGAGTGAAAAAAAAACACAACAAACCAAATGAAGGATATTTCTTACCGTCAGAAGGAGGCTCTCGGTAATGTTCCTGGGTTTCTCCAACAGGTTGTTCCTCCGGATCCTTCTGAATGACATTCTCAGTCTCAGCCGTTCCCTCTTCCGGATGAACGGCTCCTCCCTCACCTTCCGGTTGGGGTCTTTCACCACCCACCGGTCCCTCTTCGGCGTTCTCAACACCCTGCGGCTCAGCTATGTTGAGGGGAGTAGCATCAATGGTATGATCGGAAGATACATTCTCATCAACAGTGTGATCAGTGACCTTGCTTTTTCTCTTCTTCCTCCCCTTCTAGACGGTGGATGGACCCTCAGCGCCCATCTTCTTGCTGACCGGCCCACTCTCCTGCTTCTTTCTCTCCTTCTCTTCCCTTGCAGCAACCACAATGGGATCAGGCCTCTCTACAACTTTCTGGACCGAAGTCTTCTCAGGTACCAGACTTCCTGGTACCAACGGCTCAGTAGTATGGATGGGTCTTTCATGCCCCTCCGGGAGAGGATCTCCCTTACTGTAACACCCGTTTCCTAGGTGTTGGGACCCTACCCTAGATGAAAATGGATAAAGACTTTAGGTGATTGGTTGGTCAACAAAGTTACGTGGAAAGTCAAACCCGATGGTCAAACTAATAGTCAAAGTATGACTAATGTAGTAATATGAAATGTGAGGTATAAACTAGAAGGACCTAAGTTGCCAAGTGTTAATTATGTGTTATAAGTTAGTTGTGGTTAAAGTAGAAGAAAAGAGACTAGAAGGACCATTCTTGCCATTATCCCAAAATGGCACCTAACTAGTTATATCTAGTTATTTCTAGACACTTCATCAATAATTGAGATAGAGAGAGTGAGGACCGGATTTAGAGAGAAGAAAAGAGAGGGAAGAGAAGCTTGGAAGGGTAAGAAGAAGAAGAAGATGAAGACAAGTGCCTATAGTCCTTCCTAGTTATAATCTATCACAAGTTTTGGTTAATTGTAGAAGATGATGATTATGATGATGATGATGGTTAGAAGATGTTGTTGGTGGGATTTATGTTAGTAGCCTAGCTTGGATTGAAGGTAAGTAACTCTCTCTAAAATATGTGTTATGTATGTATTTATCATATATGTGTTATGATTGTGTAAGAATAGGAGACTTGGATTTGGAATGGTTATGAGTTGGAAATTAGGTAACTAGTGACTTTGGTTAAGAGTAAGTTAGCTTGATGGACTTGGACTAGCTAAGGTATGTTGTTTATTATAGTTGTGATGAATGGATGTAATTGTATTATGAAGTTGTGTGTGATGTGGGAGGTATGAAGTAGTTTAGTGGCTTTTATGTGATTATGATGCTTATGTGAAAGTATGTGTATGATATATGTTTTATGATGGGTTACTTACTAAGCGTAAGCTTACCCCTTTAGTTGTTAACGTTTTGTAGGTTCATGTGCGGCGGAATGAAAGTTTATGTGTGGTAGCTTAAGGATTTGGAAGCGGTTGGAAGATAGTGAGCATTAGGAGCTAGGTAGAACGCCGAGCTCGAGTCAAGGTTGTGCCCCCGAGAGTCTCTTTTATGAGTCATTTATTGTGTGTCAAAGTCGGGTAACGGTTTGGGAGTCTAACGAGTTGTCAAGTGTGTTTTAAGTGTTTTTGAGTGAATGTTTAAGGGGCGTTTGGATTTAAGTGTGTTTGTACCCATTTTGGGGATGTAACGGGTCAAGTTGTTATGAAATGAGTTCAATATGTTAGCTATAGTCTATATGTCAAGAGAATAATGTCGGGAATATTTATAGCACCGAAATGGTGTTAAATGGTTTGGGTGTGTTAATATTAAAATGTGCAGGTTTTGTTGCAGGGTTGTAGTTACGGCGTAATCATGTTATGGGTTACGGCGTAACTACAACACCGAGGCATCCCATTTTCTTGTAATTAGGTTACGGCGTAACTACTTCTTGTAGTTACGGCGTAACTTTTGTGCTGCTTGAATTTAAGTTATTTCCAATTAATGTGTAAAAGGTTTTTCAAAAAGAAATCAAATACAACGTAATGTGTCGGGAGAGGAGCAACGTATAGATTTCTGTTTTCAAAGAATGGTGTAACGTATGTATACTTTAGTCAAACGTTTCCGCGTCAAAAAGTTTTAAATTTTAGTCTAAACGGGTACGGGGCGTTACAACTTGGTATCAGAGCCAGGTTTAAGTGAATTAGGTTCTCTTTAGGATTGCCTAGACTTAAACCACTTGTAGACGCGTTAAGTTTAAGTTTGAGAAAGGCGGGCTAATATTTTGTAAGTTATAGGATGTGAATATTGAGTTTTGAAACGAATTAGGGGATTGCTATATGGGTATAATGATGGGGACTTAGGGAGGTGTCTTATGTGATATATGTTGTGGGAGACTTGATGTGTGAGTGATAGGATTACCGTGCACCTCGGGCTGTCTCGGTAATCATTACATGATTATGTGGTTGTGTGCTATGGTAGTTTAGCGAGGCCCAATGAATGTAATAAGTTGTGTAGTGGGTTATAGGGAAATGTGACTAAAAATGAAAGTGTGTGACTTGTGTGATAAGGATGACCAAAGTATAGTCTTATGAGTAATGATAGTTAGTCTGATGATCACTAATGAGGTATTAGAGATGGGTTAGTGAAAAGTCAAGATATTAGGAGCATGATTATGAACGTGTGGTAACGTCGTATGTGTGTGGGGAAGAGATGACATAAATTTATACATAATAAGTCCGTAATGAACTTAGAAAAGTTATAAAATGAGAAAAGGCATAGTGATTGAGAAAATGATGAAATAGAGCGAAACTTCCTAAGTAATAATAGCTAAAATGAGATGAATATGTGTGAAGCTAAGGTGTTGTCATGAAATAATTATATTACGGCTAAGGCGATTAGCTGTAATCATTAATAAATAATGAGCGTGTTATAATTGACGATCTATGTAAGGTCTACATGTAAAGGAAGCGAGTGAGACTAAAATAAGAGAGATAAGATATGGAAATAAAAATGTGATGGATTAAAAACGTAAGAAAGAATGAGAGGAGTATGTGTGAGATAAAGACGTTGTCTTGAAATTAACATATTACAGCTAAGGTGATTAGCTGTAATCACCATAATGAATGCATGAGTTTCGGTTGGTAAAATGTGAGAAGTCTATATGTAAATGAGTCGAGTGGACTAAAATGTAAAGTAAGAATGTGAAAATGATTAATGAAGGCTAAGAATGCAAGAGGTAAAGTAAAGATGTGAAAATAACTAAAGCGGATTAAGAATGTAAGGAGTGTGTATGAGATAAAGGCGTTGTTATGAAATTATCATATTACTGCTAAGGCGATTAGCGGTAATTACTATAATAAACGAATGTAATAATGTGTGTGTGGTGCTTATGACTTGGATCCGTTGTTAAGGTGATAAAGTGTGAATGTAATGATCCTTCGGGATGAATGTTAAATGTGGTATCCCTCGGGATGACCAAGTAAAGGAATGTTAAGGAATCCTTCGGGATGAATGTTAAAGATCCTTCGGGATGAAAAGTGTTGCCTTCACCGGCAAGGGGTTGCCTACGTCCATGGCATATAAAAGTATCCCCATGATGAATGTGATAATGTGAAGGATCCAAGTCTAAGAAGAGTAAAAAATAATGTAATAAAAACAATGAGAAAATAATAAAAGTTAAATTGGGAATTAGGAGTAGTGGTGTTATGTCGGGAGTACATAACCACTAGTTTATATTTCTTGATTAACATCGATTGGGACGCCTCTCCATGTAAATGAGGAATTATAAACAAGTGGGCTATGTGTTGCCGACATGGCACGAGTAGGGTTAGAGAAGTAGAAATCGGGAGTTTAGAGTTAGTTAGGAATTGTAAGGACTAAGATAAGAGGGTTAGAATTGGACCATGGCTTTTAGTTGGGACTTAGGAGAAACATTGATGGAGTGGAGAAATTGTAATGATGATATAATGTGCCTTGCGGCGTGGTATAAACATGATGAATAAAAGTAATGGAATGTGAACGTGTTAGTCGAATGTAACTATGATAAGTCAAATAGTACGAGTTTCTTAAGTATCAAGTAGTAAAAGAATGAGAGTAGGGGGTAAAGCAAGTGGGATTGTGAAGTAACGATAATAGAGTGGATTAGAATGATGGCTAGTTGTAATAAGTATGTTTTGTATTATGTAAAATCTAAGCAGGAGTTGTGTGGTATAGAAGTAAGCGGGAGTAACGTGGATTAGGGCATGTGATATGATATGGTATGCATAGAGTTGCAAGGTCACGTAGATCGTTGCAATAAGTAAACTAGTAAGTAAGGTGTTGGGAAAGAGATGAGTTATGAGACTAAGTTTTGATTAGAAATGGACGAAAGATTTCGGGGACGAAATCTAAATAAGGGGGATAGAATTGTAACACCCGTTTCCTAGGTGTTGGGACCCCACCCTAGATGAAAATGGATAAAGACTTTAGGTGATTGGTTGGTCAACAAAGTTACGTGGAAAGTCAAACCCGATGGTCAAACTAATAGTCAAAGTATGACTAATGTAGTAATATGAAATGTGAGGTATAAACTAGAAGGACCTAAGTTGCCAAGTGTTAATTATGTGTTATAAGTTAGTTGTGGTTAAAGTAGAAGAAAAGAGACTAGAAGGACTATTCTTGCCATTATCCCAAAATGGCACCTAACTAGTTATATCTAGTTATTTCTAGACACTTCATCAATAATTGAGATAGAGAGAGTGAGGACTGGATTTAGAGAGAAGAAAAGAGAGGGAAGAGAAGCTTGGAAGGGTAAGAAGAAGAAGAAGATGAAGACAAGTGCCTATAGTCCTTCCTAGTTATAATCTATCACAAGTTTTGGTTCATTGTAGAAGATGATGATTATGATGATGATGATGGTTAGAAGATGTTGTTGGTGGGATTTATGTTAGTAGCCTAGCTTGGATTGAAGGTAAGTAACTCTCTCTAAAACATGTGTTATGTATGTATTTATCATATATGTGTTATGATTATGTAAGAATAGGAGACTTGGATTTGGAATGGTTATGAGTTGGAAATTAGGTGACTAGTGACTTTGGTTAAGAGTAAGTTAGCTTGATGGACTTGGACTAGCTAAGGTATGTTGTTTATTATAGTTGTGATGAATGGATGCAATTGTATTATGAAGTTGTGTGTGATGTGGGAGGTATGAAGTAGTTTAGTGGCTTTTATGTGATTATGATGCTTATGTGAAAGTATGTGTATGATATATGTTTTATGATGGGTTACTTACTAAGCGTAAGCTTACCCCTTTAGTTGTTAACGTTTTGTAGGTTCATGTGCGGCGGAATGAAAGTTTATGTGTGGTAGCTTAAGGATTTGGAAGCGGTTGGAAGATAGTGAGCATTAGGAGCTAGGTAGAACGCCGAGCTCGAGTCAAGGTTGTGCCCCCGAGAGTCTCTTTTATGAGTCATTTATTGTGTGTCAAAGTCGGGTAACGGTTTGGGAGTCTAACGAGTTGTCAAGTGTGTTTTAAGTGTTTTTGAGTGAATGTTTAAGGGGCGTTTGGATTTAAGTGTGTTTGTACCCATTTTGGGGATGTAACGGGTCAAGTTGTTATGAAATGAGTTCAATATGTTAGCTATAGTCTATATGTCAAGAGAATAATGTCGGGAATATTTATAGCACCGAAATGGTGTTAAATGGTTTGGGTGTGTTAATATTAAAATGTGCAGGTTTTGTTGCAGGGTTGTAGTTACGGCGTAATCATGTTATGGGTTACGGCGTAACTACAACACCGAGGCATCCCATTTTCTTGTAATTAGGTTACGGCGTAACTACTTCTTGTAGTTACGGCGTAACTTTTGTGCTGTTTGAATTTAAGTTATTTCCAATTAATGTGTAAAAGGTTTTTCAAAAAGAAATCAAATACAACGTAATGTGTCGGGAGAGGAGCAACATATAGATTTCTGTTTTCAAAGAATGGTGTAACGTATGTATACTTTAGTCAAACGTTTCCGCGTCAAAAAGCTTTAAATTTTAGTCTAAACGGGTACGGGGCGTTACACTTACTGACCTCGGTTCCATCCTACTCCGGAAGTTCCAAATAATCCGACATGGTAATAGCTACAAAAAAGAAATAAGGTAGACGAGGAATAACAGACACTACATAATATTAAGTAAGGGAAATATGACATTACCACGCCCTTCGGCATCCTTTAGAACGGACTCATATCCTGGATTCTCGAAGACATTAGAGAGGCCCGTCATCCATAGAAGGGCGTTTGAGGGTTTCCTGAGAAGAATCACTTTCCTAGCGACCTTCTCAACGTCCCTATCAGAATGCGTCTCTGAAAACTCGTCGGTTACCTTAGAATCTTTGTGCCTCCATGGCATGGCATCCGGAATTGCCCACCGGTCTATAAAAAAGAAATGGTCCTTCCAATGTTTCAACCCTGTAAGAACCTCCTCAAAGAATTTCTTGGCCCTTCTCCCCGTTCGGTTTTCAAACGAAAACCAGTGACCTTGCTTACACAATCTATAAAACACCCTAAACAAGGCAATGGTCGGACGAATGTCTAAACTGTAGCACCAAATCTCGAACATGGTCACTCTATTCAGACCTATCGGAACAAGCTGGGAGATGTGCAGGCGAAAGTATCCTATCACCGCTAATAAAAAAGTGGAGAAAGGTATCCTAACACCCCTTGTCCTCAACTGATGAACGTAGATACCTATCTTATCGTCCGGTAACTCATTCATGGTCATATCATCCGGAGGAAGAGTGGGTTGTAAATCTGAAGGGATACCAAACTCTCTAACCACATCATCTAATTCTCTTTGCGTCATCTTCGAAGTATGTACATGCATATCAAACTTAGGTACGACCCTACCGGAAGAGGGCCCAGGTCTACTAACTAAGGAAGGGTTCTCCGGTACGTTCATCTCAGCGGCCATAACTAAAAGGATGCCGGGGAATTGTCACAACCGTGATTTTTAGCAGGTTAGTTTGACCTATAGTCTCAACTCATTTAATTTTGCTTGGTGTGTATTACTTGTTTAATTATGATATGTGTATTATCTGTGGTATATAAGTGGTGTAAGTGCGTGTGTTGACCACTAAATCCCTTGGTGTGAGATTTTGTCATGTTGATCAGTGTTGGATTTTGGGATGAGTTCATTTTGATCGCCTTTGTGGTGTAGAAATGACTTGTGTATTTTGTTGGAGTTTTGTGGTTTTGTGTAACGATCCTTCGTTCAAGTGTTTTGAGCGTAAGTAAGTTACGTGGAGTTGGTTATTATGGTTTATATTAATAATAAGTATGAAAAATCTATTTTTGGAAACTTTGAGTGAAAATGATATTTTTTTTTCCGGTTGTTGTAAAATTTGAGTTTATCGCGTAAGACATTAGGTTTTGGATATGGGGTTTTATAAAATATCAAAAATACAAGGTTTTAAGTGTAATAAATAAATTTGATAAATATATATATATATATATATATATATATATATATATATATATATATATATATATATATATATATATATATATATATATTTCGTCCGAATAAAGAGAAAAAAAGAAAAATAGAAACTAAATTTGATTAGGATTACAAATCTTGGAGGAAAAGTTATTCACTTAGGGTTTCTAGAGGTCTATAAATACAAACCAAAAACCCTCATTCCTCTCTTGTTGAAAATTCGGTCGATCACCCCAAGGAGAGGAGAGGAAGATTTTTTTGGGTTTCAATAATTCAATTTAAGGTATGTCTAGTAAACCCTAATTGTGTAATTAATTTTTATTATGCATGTAACAAGTTATGGTGGATCTAGGGTTTGTAATTAGATCTGTAAATTAATAATATTAAACATGTAGGAATCAATAATTAATAATCTTGTGATAGTTGGTGAAGTAATTAGGGTTTAAAAGTTGTTAACTATAGAGTCATGAATCTGGCAGATTTAAAGGTCTGTAAAGATACGATTGTAATTAATAGATGAAGATGAGTTAGATCACGAATTTTATGTCTAAATTATATTTCAGAGAAAGAGCTTTCCAAAAAGTCCGACCACGATCAATTTTGAGGTCGAGAAGGCAGTCAAACGATTTTTGTAAGTTAAGGTGTCAAAACAGTTAAACCGGGACAGAATTAGGGTAAAAGTATTGAGGTCAAAGGTGGCTTTGAAAGTGGAATTTGGATAAGGCCTTCTGTGGGAATCAATTTCTATATTATATTTGACTTCCACGCGAAAATTAGATGATAATAAGTTGTGCGGGTGGGTCTATGAGGTCAAAAATTTTTGATGTCCGATCAGATCCGAATCTGGATAGTTGTCATGTTTGATTTTTCATTGGGTACTTGTGTGTGTTTTTAGTGCATGATCTTCTAGGAAAAGCTTTTATGCTTATGAAAGATCATGGTGAATTTTTGGTGTGAGTTGCGAAGCTTTATTCGCTGTGATTTTATGTGGGTGAAAGTACTTTAGAAATCTGCGTTTCTGAAAGTGTTAATTAAGGGATTTAGTGAGTGTCAAGTATTGGGTGGTGATTAGTATGGTGTCTAGGTAATACATAGTGGGTTATATGAACCTTAGACATCCATCATATGTGTGTTACATGGACTATGGCTTTTAGCTTGGTCGCGTGTAACGTGATTGTTATTTTTGTGTGATATAGATTTGTGTGTTGATAACTTGGAAGCTGCGGATTTGAGGTGAGTTTCATAGTCCCATATTTTTACTTTGTTTTAAACTTGGGATGGAGATGATGCTTGTTTAAATTATTTTGAGTTACTGTGATTATGTGGTTATAATATGCATGGACGTGTAATTGTTATTATACTTATACTACATGTTATTATGGTGTTTATTTGTGGTGATTATATGAGTGGGAAGATGCCCTAGTGGCTCTACTCGTTATTATTATGTCCGGCCGGAAGGGGATTGTATTGGATCGGTGGGCGCGTTCCGTCCCAATTATTGTGAACTTGGATCGGTCGGCACGTTCCGTCCCAATTGTGGTGGTATTTGGATCGGTGGGCACGTTCCGTCCCAAATTTTGGATCGGTGGGCACGTTCCGTCCCGTAAGCTATGATTGCATGCTAGTGTATAATAACTATATATCTTTGCTGTCCTGCTATGCTATGTTTTATAATCACAGTGGACTGATGATAAAGGTGTTTTGTGTGTCTTAAACCTATGAATCTCACCAACATTATGTTGACGTTTTAAGCATCATTTTCAGGTGAGCATTCTAAGGCTAAGATAGAAGGGCGCGATTAGAAGAGACCTAGATTGCATTAGGGATGGCTTATCATTGAGTTTAGTTTGATTAAAAATGGATTTTGTTTGAGATACTTGATTTTCTTTCATTTTAACTCTTTGTTTTAATGG
Source organism: Artemisia tridentata subsp. tridentata (assembly GCA_021014915.2). NCBI lineage: Eukaryota > Viridiplantae > Streptophyta > Magnoliopsida > Asterales > Asteraceae > Artemisia > Artemisia tridentata. Next base: position 182,669,148 of record CP139509.1, on the reverse strand, counting down.
AGATTCCTTGGAGATTTTATTTGGATTATTTATATTGGGGTATCGTTACGACACTTTGTGTTTGTACTTTGCTCTATTTGTTTGCATGTAGTATTTTCTTTATTTAGACACCAAGTGTTGTGATGATATCCATGATGTTGCACTCGCGTTTCCGCCATTGGCGAGGTGTGATAGGAATGAATACAAAAGATAATTACAAGAAAATGTTAGGATTATAAATATTCATGTGAAAGACTCAGTCACCCCGAGCATCTATTAGCATTAAGTAGCTCGTAGGATTATTAGTATTAATTTAGTTATCGTAGTATTTGTGGAGTTGGGTCGGGTCTTTACCCACTGTCAGCTCACTCCACAGCCCACATGAGGCGTTTATGCTTGTTGTATAAATACCCTCTCCCACCAAAGGAGAGGGTTGGACCTTCTCATTTTCACCTAATCTAATATTCACACATTTTCTATCAAGGTTCCATATTCTCTCTTTTCTTCTCACTAGATTCGGCCTAACCACAAGAACCATACATGTTATGATTTGATATTACTTACAATTGGTATCAAGAGCCATGGTTAGGTTCGTTTGATCGTATGTTCTCGGATTTCTTTAATTGGTTTTGTGGTTTTTTTTGGTTCGACTAGTTATTAGGGAAAACACATTGGTTCGACTTTGTTTGTGGTTTGATTAGTTAAAAGCTTGTACTTTTGTGTTTAGGATTGTTGTAATAGCTTATTTTGGTGATTGGTTAGCTTATTTCATAAGCTTATTGGATAATTTGGGGCTTATTCGAATATTTGAAGGTTTTTTTCTAAGTTGCGAATTGACTCTCGGTAAGGATTTCTGTGTTGTGAATTGGGTATTGTTTGTCCTGCAATTTGGCGTTTTACTTAAAAGGGGAAAGAAGACAAATCGCAAGAAAGTGACAGTTTTGTTCGGTAGTGAATTGCGATTTGAGGTTGCGATTTGAATTTGTGATTTGAGGTTGTGAGTTTGGATTGCGAGTTGCCTAAGATTGCGATTTGAGTCTTTGCAATTTGGGTCACTGCGATTTGATTCATTGCTATTTGACTAGTTGCGATTTGATTAGTTGCGAATTGACAAGTTGCGATTTGACTAGTTGCGACTTGACTGATTGCGATTTGACCAGTTGCGATTTGACATTGCGAGTTGATACTTGCGATTTGACTTATTGCGATTTGGTTAATTGCGATTTGACTTGTTGCGATTTGACTAATTGTGACTTGACTTGTTGCGATTTGATCAGTTGTGACTTGACTTTTGTGACTTGATTTTCTTTGAAGACCAGTATTGCAATTTACCTTTGGCTATTCATTGAGATTTGCAAACCTTATCATATCACACTCAAGTAATCAGTATCTTACGGTTTTTTTTGTTGATTTTATAAAATCCCGCGAAAGATTCGATTTCTCGGTTTAAATCACAAGAGTTGTAAAATCCCGTGTAAGTTTACATCATGGCAAGCACTTCTTCTGATGACATTCAAGCTGCCGGGTCCGATACCCGCCCTCCTTTGCTTGATTGGACGGATTATGAGTCATGGGCACAAAGAATACGACTTTACTGCTTGGGAAAAGAGAATGGATTCAACATTCTTAAATCCATTGATGAAGGACCCTTTCAAATGGGCACCACTAGAGATGTTGTCACTACCGTTGAGGATGGAACTGTCACCTTTGGAATCGACAGACCACGTACGTACAACGATCTTAATGAGGAGGAAAAGAAGCGTTATGATGCAGACATTAGAGCTTCTAACATTGTGATTCAAGGACTTCCCAAAGACGTTTACAAGCTTATCAACTTCAACAGTGAAGCCAAAGCTGTTTAGGACAATGTCAAGATGCTTCTGGCTGGATCTGAACTGACCAAAGAAGATCGTGAATCTCAGCTATATGATGAGTTTGAGCATTTCAAGATGAATCCTGGCGAAAACATCACTGACTATTATGTGAGATTTCACAAGCTTGTGAATGACATGAGGATCATCAGGATGACAATGCCAAATATCCAGCTCAATTCTAAGTTTGTGAACAACATGTCACCTGAGTGGGATAGGTTTGTTACAGCCGTGAAGCTCAACAAAGGATTGAGACATACCAACTATGAACAGCTGTATGCTTACTTACAACAACATGAAAAGCATGCTATCTCTGATCGTCAACTGAGGGAAAAACTCAATCCAACAATTTCTAATGATCCTCTTGCATTTGTCTTAAATGTTCAGCCATTCAATCAATCCTCAATTGATCAAGTTTATCACCAGCCCTTTTCACCACAAAATCAGACATCATTTGCCCAATCATCGTTGCACCCACCATCTGCTATGAACTCCCAACTGGATTCAGGATACTCTCATACTGACAAGATGATTGGTAATCTCTCCAACCAAGTTTCCCTACTTGTCCAACAGTTTAGAGCAACACTCCCTCAAACCAACAACCAACTTCGAACTTCATCAAACCCACGTAATCAAGAAACTGTGGAGGATGGAAGGGTTGTGGTTCTGATGAAGCGAAAAGTGTACCGCTTTTAAGGGGTCATTTAAGCCCTAAATCGTATTTATTTGATCAAATATTGCCCTAAATCGTTCCTTTTGTCATTTTAGGTACTTTTGAGGAGAAATCTGGAAAAGGAGGCATTTTGGACGTTTTTGGAGCATAAAAGTGAAGAAAACGACAAAGTCTCAAAATTGTGCTGGAAACTACCTTTGACGGCGTCAGGATTTGTTCTGGACGGCGTCATGGCTTGGCAAGAAAAGGTGGATGTGAAAATTACTCATGATAAGCTAGAGAAATTTGCATGGAATTCTGACGGCGTCATGCTTTAATGTGATCAAGGTCGTCACGGCTTAATTTAAAGAGGGACGGCGTCACGCATAATCCTGACGGCGTCACGCCTTGATAAGCCAGAACGAATTTTGGAGAGCTAAAGAGGGACGGTTTCAAGAAGGTCATCCGGGAACCCTAAAAGCGGCGAGGTGACGGCGTCACACTCCATAACGTGACGCCGTCAGATCTGAAAGTCTATATATAGTTTTGAAATTTTTTGTCATTAGGGTGGAACTTATTGGGGAACTTTGTGTGTGAAAACCCTAGGACGAATTTGGCAGCTTTTTCAAGGCTTTTTGCCTTGAGATCTTCCATGTTACATTGAAGATAAGTTATCAATTAATCATTCAATATGTATATGTGTTGTTTGATTCTATCTTGTTCTTGTCTTTTGTTTAACATGCTAGGCTAGATTTATCTTGTGTTTGCTTAGATCTAATGAAACCTAGCTATTGATTATTGTTTATTAGTGTGTTGTTAGTTGTATTGGATGATTGTTCATCTATGTTAGGCTTAAGAAAACTGGCTAACTTCCTATTCGGTAACTTGCTTGAACGTCTTAAGAAACATGAACCAATGCGTACTAAAGGTTTTTATGGTTGTATTTAATGCATGAGCGAATTCTAGTGATCCCATGTTAGGAGCTTCCTAGCCGGCTCGACATAGGAGTGAAGTAGGAGCTTGTAGAGTTGGGGAAGTACGTACGCCACCCCACGATTGGTATTAAGGAATACACCCGTCATCCACGCAATTAATACACACTAATCAACCGGTAAAAGATAGTTAGGGAGTAAGGAAATCTAAGTAAACACATTTCTCCCCATATAAGTTTTACCACCTTTTCATTTTCTGTTATTTTATTTTATTTGCATTCGTAGTAACTTGGGTTAGTTGACTAGCAACTAATTCCGCCCACTCCTTCAAACCCGAGATTTTACTTGCTTTCATAAAATTATAAAAACATAAAAAAGAATCTTCTCTCACCCTTAGACCTATTAGAGTAGTTTTTCATACCTAACGAACACTATTCCCTGTGGAGAATGATCAATCCCCCGTACTTACCACTACACTATACTACATCGGTCAGGTACACTGCCTGGTGGGGTTGTAAGCCTCTTGAGATCCCTCGAGAGGTAAAACCTGTTGTAAGGTTGCAAAACCACGCATCAAGTTTTTGGCGCCGCTGCCGGGGAATAGTTATTGTTTAGGTTGAATTTTTATTTTATAGGTCTACTCACTAGATTCCTTTCTAGTGAGATTTTTATTTTATTTTTCTAGGATTTTCTTTAGTCTATCTTTTTCTTTGTGTCTTTGTTCGTAAAAGAAATTTCCATTGACTCTTCCGTTCACCATTATGGAGAACGTGAATCCACTACATAATCTACCCCTTCCACTCCAAAATGACATCTTTATGTTCCGTCGACATAATGGTGAATCTTTTTCCGATACATGGACTCGTTTCAAATACTTATTAAAAAAGGTCTTTCATCATGGTCTTGACTTATTGTTTCCACTTCAAATCTTTTACACTCGTATCGACCGCCAAACCCAGCAGGAGATTGAAAATATGGAAGATGGGAAAATGTGGGATTATGGTGATGAAGAGGCATGGGAAATCTTTGAGATTCTCGCCCAAAAAAGAAGTGGAACATGTGACCCAGACAATGCAAGCTTAGACCTATTTGGTATTTGGATAAATCAATCGGAAGGTTTGTTTAGGAATGAGGTGGGTAGAGTTGAGGTACCTAAGTGCATGTCATGGTTAGGCCCTACCATAATACAAGATGAACACATTGGTGATCTTAATGTGATGGAGGATATTGTAAAGAACCCAAGCCCACCAAGTACCCCACAAGTCCCACCATTGTCTGAGGCATACACACCGCCCTTTACTTACCCGGAAGATGTAGAAGAGACTATAGGAACCCCAATAGAGGTAGAGCCCTTGGACCAAACACAACTAGAAGAAATAGGTTTGAATGCTTTTAGTGATCACAACCTTTCTTTTAGTCCTATGAAAGTTCCTAGTTTTGATGAGCCGGAGCCTCAACCAAAACCGTTACCTAATCTTCCATCCTTGGATGAAAATTTAGGAATTAAATTAGGTCCCGATCCACCCATCAAAACATATAGTCCGGGTAGTCTTAAGCATAGTTGTCAGGATCCCGATCCTGATCTTAGGATCTTACGATTTTACGATACTGCAAAGCAAAAACGATCCGGATCCTACATAGGATCTTTGCAAGCTTAAGATCTTTCAGGATCCCGATCTTGACTATACGATCTTAAGATATAATCCGATCCGATCTTACTTTTCTCGGATTACAAACTAAAAAACTATAAATTTATGGGTTGTTTTTTTGTAGAATTCAAAAAACAACATGTTAATCTTTCTAAACATTTCATAATCATAATTTAGGACAATATTTCGATGAAACATTCATAATAATTTGTGTTTATAATGTACAATAATTTGTAGATTTGTATAATATTACAAAAATTTATTAAGAAATAACATTAGAGTAGGATCTTAAGATCCCGATCCGATCTTACGATCACGATATTGCAAAGACGAAAACGATCCTGGGTAGGATCCCGATCTTGAAAACCTTGGTCTTAAGTTTAAGGTAGTAGACATTAAGCCTTGTAGTGAGGAAGCTAATATAGGAGTGAACCATGACCTTACATACTTACATCACCCATTCATGATTGATGAACTTAAATAAGTACATTTTATTACTATCATTTATCCTATTAATTTGACTTGTTTGACTATATTATGTATGAGGATTGATACTTAATCATTTACTTTTGTAATTCTCAGGTAAAAACAAGCATTTGGTGAAACTTAGCGATTATGGACTAATAATGGAGCAAAACGTGCATAAAGTGGAAGTCTACTGACATGGACAAGATCAAGTCAATTCTGCTCCAGATGCGCCGCATCTTACTCTCGACATGCGCCGCATCTCTATCAAGATATCACCAGATACGATCCAAGATACAAGAGGACATGCGCCGCATCTAATCAAGAGTTACGCCGCATCTTCTGGCGGTGTACGAATATTCCTGAATATTATAATCTTGGACCCCACGCGAAGTTAAGTACATACGCCGCATCTACTTAAGTAGATGCGCCGCATCTTCCCTCAGACATAAACTATAAATACCCCGTAGACCAGACGAATTAAAGAGTTCGAAACCCTAAAACCGAAGTTCGGACAGCAGAGCAAAAGGACGAATTCAGTCAAGGAGGCAGCACAAGACACACCCAAATCGAAGATACAAGAGCTGTAAGAAGGTGCTGCATGTATTTAATTCATTAAGTAGTTTTGTTTTATTGTGTTAGCAAACTTTAATTCATCAGGATTGGTGGCTTGTGTAATGTGACAACGAAAGATTGCACTCCCTTTAATACTTGCTTTCCCATCAATTAAAGTTTATATGTTGATGTCTTTGGTTACTACTTATTAGTGCATTGATAACCTCTGTGTTTATTAGTGGCTTGCGGGCATCCGACTGCGGGACAAGATGTGGCTCCCACGGTTGTTTCTAAATTGATCACTTAGGAATAACTTTTAGACATAAGTAATCATTAAGGGTTTACTCGCCGATGAGAATAGGACCAACGAGAAAGGGTTAATTACATACACTTCATATAAAGCTATCAATAAAACAAGTGACAATCTACTTAATCATAAGGACAGCCCTCTTATTGTCTCGAGTATCTATCTGTGTACGTGTGTGCTACTTGCTGATTCGTGCCTATTTGTTTATTTTATTATTTTATTGCAAACAACAAATCGTGCCAGTCTCTCAGGCTGAAACCCCCTTGCGTTAGGATATTAAAATACTGATTAGAATAACTAGATAATACGTTCCACTCTTAGTGATCGACACTCTACTTACCATTATCTTCATACTGACCGGGTACACTGCTCGTTAAGTGTGTGTGTTATTGATAAGTCGGCTAAATATAAATTTAAAACTTGAGTAGGCATTAAAACTGCTAAACCGCAACGACACATCACGCGCATCAATGATAGATCACAAGAAACACTATGGGTTTAAACCGGGTTTATTAGGTCAAGATGGATTCCCAACTAGGAATCTCTCGAAGTTGATAGAAGATGATCCCTTTTTAGGAGAAAACTTTAATTCACCCATTGACCAAAGTGAACTAGGTAAGGTTATGATGAAAGGAGCACACCCTTTGAGCATTTAATTCATCCACCACTCTTTCCTCACGTGGCATACTCCTACCGAGCTGGTATGTATCGCTACTATCACCCGCACTTAATCCTAAGTGTAGGGAAAACCTCTCCTTTATCCATTAAATAAGGGTAGAGTCAGGCTCATGACTCGAACAAAAACAAGCGCTTCTTGGGAGGCAACCCAAGCGTTATTTGTTTTATTTGCTTTGTGTGTTTATTTATTTGTTTGTTTGTTTTTATTTATTTCCGTATGTGTGTTTAATTTTTATTCTTATTGATTCATGTTCAAAACTAAATTGTGAAAATGCTTTATTTTGTTTTTAACTTCGTCTTAACTACATATAAAGGTATTTTGCAAAAGTTAAGTGTAAGGGAAATCCAAATCGGTTTATTAGAACACAAATAAACATGAATCATAATAATAATAAATGAACATACATATTAGTGTTTGTTTGAGTCAAATGCTTGTATCGAGCCATAATGATGTTTTGCAGGAATTCCAGGAAGTAAGGTATAGGTTTTTCCAAAAATTTTCCGGAAACGTAACATGAGAATTCTGTCAGATCATTTCTGACGGCGTCAGGCTTTACAACCTGACGGCGTCAGGTTTAATTTTCTAAAAATTTTTGAAAGTTTTGTTTTCATAAAAAGTTTTTATTAAATCTCTAACTTATAATCTCCAGGAATCTGCAAAATTATCATTCCACAAGCATTATATCCTTATATATAGAGTTTATCCCGCCGATGTTATGCAGGTTTTCGTGTTTGTTTTCTCAGGTTTAACAGGTTATTTTGGACAAGGAAATGTTTTGGATCAAGCTTATGGCGATGCATTAGTCATGGAGCTTCAACATTCTCTTTGGAAGAAGATCTAACCGTGTTACTTCATTATCCACCGAGCGAATCAGGGGAGTATTTGATTTCATTCTTTTACTTTTTGCTTTTACATCTTGTTATTTGAACATTGGGGACAATGTTCATCTTAAGTGTAAGGGGAGGGTAAAAGTACGATTTTAGAGAATACAATTGCGCTTGATTTTTGTTTGTTTAATAGTAGATGTGTAATAAAACTGAGATAAATACCTGTTAGGGTAATTTTAGTGCCAAATTTAAAATTTTTTACAACATATAGGAGTGAAACTTTGATCTTAATGAGCGTCTCACGGATAGGAGTTATATGACTAGCACAAAAACCGTACCACTAAAAAATTTTCCACCCCAAATATGTGAGGTTCGCCCCTAGAATTGGTAGGAAAAGCATTTATGCTATGATGTGTGTACCGGTAGCACTTAGATTCTAGAACTTGCGTTAGGACCATTCCAAGGCCACAAGTGAGACTACATTTGTGTAGTTAGATTTACTACATGATAAGAGGCATTAGGATTAACCCATTGTTTTACACCTGTGTTTTTGTTATAATTACTTTGGCTACATTGGTCAAGTAATTCTCCCACACCCTTTGCGTTGTACTCATTTTTAGTACACGATACCCCTAGTACACCCCTCAGAGCCTATCTTTTCGTTTCTAACTTTAAGCATTTTAGTTAAAGGAAGAATTTGTTTACACCCCACTTAAATGTACACCCAAATCGCCTTAGCCTACCTTGTATGCACTCATTTTTAGTGCATTATTGTGACAACATTTGTTTAAACCCCAAGTTAATTATCTAATTGATTACATGGTTGCTAAGTCGAGTCATATCCTTGTACATATTATTTTGGGACGATTGGGACTCATGGGTAAAGTACTAGTGTAATGGAGTAATGGGGAAGAACATCATTTATTACCCCCATATGTGCTAAATATTTTAAAAGTACTCCAAGTTTTTCAATTATCTTAATTCGAGTCATTAGAATAGTAATTTGTAAAGTTATGTAAAAGTTCAAGTGTAAGGGGAATGCATCGCCCCTTTGATGTATTATTTTGGATGGTAGGGCAAAAAAAAAAAAAAAAAAAAAAAAAAAAAAAAAAAAATCAAGAAAAAAAAAATGAGAAAAAGAAAAGTAGAAAAATCATACGGACTACCATCCCGTTTTATTTTATGTTTATTTTATGTTTTTGTTATTTTGTTTTTAGCTTAAGATCGAGTCGAGTCTTGGCTTAGCAACATTGTATAGTACATGTAATTGATCAAGATCTTTAACTCGCCACCAGTAAAATATCCTTTATCCAACAAAACCGTGTTTTCCTTTTCCCTACACCTAACGTTATAACCCGTTTAAAAGCCCTCTTTGATAGTTTATCTTAGGTGCTTACGCCTAGTGGAGGAGGTTTTCGATCCTTTCCCAAGCCTATGGTAATCTATTTGCTATGACAGGTAGTGAGAGATATTATCCGTTTTCATTTATGAGATTTATTTTGATGACACTTGAGAGATGTGAGTATCTAAACACTACTTGTGAGGTGCTAGTTTGTAATCTCCGTGCTTATTATGATTAAAGTGGAACGAATATTTGTTGTAATTACTTTTATGTTAGCATTAAATGACCCCTAACTTGTATTTTGATTAGAATAAAAGCGCATTTGCTTGAGGACAAGCAAATCTCAAGTGTAAGGGTATTTGATGAAGCGAAAAGTGTACCGCTTTTAAGGGGTCATTTAAGCCCTAAATCGTATTTATTTGATCAAATATTGCCCTAAATCGTTCCTTTTGTCATTTTAGGTACTTTTGAGGAGAAATCTAGAAAAGGAGGCATTTTGGACGTTTTTGGAGCATAAAAGTGAAGAAAACGACAAAGTCTCAAAATTGTGCTGGAAACTACCTTTGACGGCGTCAGGATTTGTTCTGGACGGCGTCATGGCTTGGCAAGAAAAGGTGGATGTGAAAATTACTCATGATAAGCCAGAAAAATTTGCATGGAATTCTGACGGCGTCATGCTTTAATGTGATCAAGGTCGTCACGGCTTAATTTAAAGAGGGACGGCGTCACGCATAATCCTGACGGCGTCACGCCTTGATAAGCCAGAACGGATTTTGGAGAGCTAAAGAGGGACGACGTCAAGAAGGTCATCCGGGAACCCTAAAAGCGGCGAGGTGACGGCGTCACACTCCATAACGTGACGCCGTCAGATCTGAAAGTCTATATATAGTTTTGCAATTTTTTGTCATTAGGGTGGAACTTATTGAGGAACTTTGTGTGTGAAAACCCTAAGACGAATTTGGCAGCTTTTTCAAGGCTTTTTGCCTTGAGATCTTCCATGTTACATTGAAGATAAGTTATCAATTAATCATTCAATATGTATATGTGTTGTTTGATTCTATCTTGTTCTTGTCTTTTGTTTAACATGCTAGGCTAGATTTATCTTGTGTTTGCTTAGATCTAATGAAACCTAGCTATTGATTATTGGTTATTAGTGTGTTGTTAGTTGTATTGGATGATTGTTCATCTATGTTAGGCTTAAGAAAACTGGCTAACTTCCTATTCGGTAACTTGCTTGAACGTCTTAAGAAACATGAACCAATGCGTACTAAAGGTTTTATGGTTGTATTTAATGCATGAGCGAATTCTAGTGATCCCATGTTAGGAGCTTCCTAGCCGGCTCGACATAGGAGTGAAGTAGGAGCTTGTAGAGTTGGGGAAGTACGTACGCCACCCCACGATTGGTATTAAGGAATACACCCATCATCCACGCAATTAATACACACTAATCAACCGGTAAAAGATAGTTAGGGAGTAAGGAAATCTAAGTAAACACATTTCTCTCCATATAAGTTTTACCACCTTTTCATTTTCTGTTATTTTATTTTATTTGCATTCGTAGTAACTTGGGTTAGTTGACTAGCAACTAATTCCGCCCACTCCTTCAAACCCGAGATTTTACTTGCTTTCATAAAATTATAAAAACATAAAAAAGAATCTTCTCTCACCCTTAGACCTATTAGAGTAGTTTTTCATACCTAACGAACACTATTCCCTGTGGAGAACGATCAATCCCCGTACTTACCACTACACTATACTACATCGGTCAGGTACACTGCCTGGTGGGGTTGTAAGCCTCTTGAGATCCCTCGAGAGGTAAAACCTGTTGTAAGGTTGCAAAACCACGCATCAGGTTCAGAATGTTCAGGGAAGGCAGAATGTGAATCAAAGGAACCTTGGTCGGGGTAATATACAGAACAGAGTTGGGAATGCTAATCAGGGACAGGAAAGGCAAACCAAGTGTTACAACTGTGGTGGACTAGGACACATAGCAAGGAACTGCACTCAACCAAAGTGTCCACAGAACTCATACTACTTCAAAGATAAGATGCTGTTGATGCAAGCTCAAGAGAATGGAGCAGCTTTGGACGAAGAAAAGTTATTGTTTCTTGCTGGTGATGAAGGGAACACGTTTGATGCTGATGTGGATGATCAGCCAGCTCAGGATATGGCACTAAATGATCCCAACATCTTCCAAGCTGATGACTGCAATACCTTTGACTCAGACGTTGATAATGAACCTACTGCTCAAACCATCTTCATGGCTAATCTGTCTTCTGCAGTCTCATCACCACAACAAGCTGGTCCTTCCAATGCATCTATCATATCTGAGGTACTAAAGCTTTATACACGTATAACATGGGTTAATAGACAAAGAAGTTAATAAAGTTTGGGAAAATGTTCGTCTAAGTTACTATAGTTTAAAACGTTACAAACAAGTTACTCAAGTTCACAGGTTTATCAACTATATTACTAAAGTGTCAAAAATGTTACACTAGGGTTACCTCCAAGGTGGGCAACCGGTTGATAGCCGGTATCCCAGCCTAAAACATACACCTCAAAGAAGTTACTAAAGTTTGAGAAAAAGTTCGTCTAACTTACTAATGTTTCAAAACTGTCATCTAAGTTACTCAAGTTCACGTTTATTTATTTTTTATTTTTTTATTATTTTTTGTAAAACTTGGTTTTATAATAACTATGATACAAAATAAAACAGGGTAAAATCCATAGATGTACTAAATGAAGTGTAACACTCTCAAAATATCGCAGGGGAAGATAATGTCATTGGGGTGCTACTTTATAGTACAAATTCAAGCCATAGAAAACGACTTCTAAATGAGAATTTTTTAAAAGTTATCATTTGATTAATAAATCAGAGTTACAACAAAATAGCCCGTATTTCAATATTTTGTACATACTTTGGTACGTATGTGTAAGGGAATGTTTTTTTGGGCAATTAGTAATTTCAGGGAAACCGTATTTGGGCGACTGGACATAAATGTCATTTAACCACCAAAATATTTTGGGCCACTAGTACTTTTAGGGAAACTTGTACTTGGGCGAACATCTATTTTGTAATTTCAGGGCAACCGTAGTGTGTTCCTAATTCTCTATTATATAAAGAGAATACTGGTCTTAGTTTTAAGTGTGTCAAAGATGTAAACACAGAAAACGTGTGTGTGTGTCTCCTAGGCGTGAGTCCTCTAAAGTAGACGCCTAGGGTTTAGTGTTTTGTTCAGCCTTAAGGATCATTGATCCCTGTTAGATTAGTAACCGTACTACACTTGATCACGTAGTATTGGGGCTTATCGTATTAGTTGTGTTTGTAATAGTTGTAGAAGATGATGACGAGAAACCTTGTTCAATAATAATGATGTTTTACTTATTCCGCTGCGTATGTTCTTATCATTGTTATTGTTAATCCCTAGTTCTCTAAACGATCCATGAAGTTATTCTAAACTCCTCATGCATTAGTGAACAGGAATACAAACCCATTATCCGTTTTAACTATAGTAACTTAAGTAAACAATGCCCCAAACTTTAGTAACTTATGTGAACATTTTCTCAAAGTTTAGTAACTTATTTGTCTATTAACCCATAATATATCGGTGCCACGTAGAAATTTAACCGGTAGTAAAAGGTTAAAACTAAGACAGTAACTTATGTAACCGGTGGGAAAAAGTTGAGTAACTTGTTTGTAACATTTTAAACTATAGTAACTTAGGTGAACATTTTCCAAAAATTTAGTAACTTATTTGTCTATTAACCCTATAACATGGTAGATGAACAGAAGATTCACAACAAAGTACAACAGACAGATGTTGTTGAATCAGATACTGTTAATATGGGAACTAGTAATGTTATTCCATATGAACAATATGTGAATCACAACGACATGTCTGTTGTACCAAGTAGTGCATCTTCTGTTGTAGATAATGCTTGTGAGTTGCATGAGAACACCGTGTTTATCCCTGATGACACCTTGACCACTAGACTTAACATCTATAAAGATCAGGTGGCCGTATATGAACAACGTACAAAATTTGAGCTAACTGAACGTGAGCAGAAAATGGATAGTCAAATGCGTGCATTCATAACAGAACGTAATTTAAGGGAAGAAACATTGAAAAAGGAGTTATATTCTTTACAAAAACAAATTGATCAAACTGTTAAACAAAAACAGGAGATCCAAGAAAGTGTAATTACACTAAAACATGATTTCAAAGAAAAAGAAACAAAACTCTTAAATGATTTTTCCAGACTTAAAACGTTAAAGAACAAGATTGAAAACAAATTGTACACACAAGACCAGACTAGACAAACTGCTCAAATGATTCAAAAGCATAAAAGGCTGTGTGATGAAAATAGTGAAAAGGATGTAGGTGAACCTAAATCAGTTTTACTTAAGAGTGTTAAAGTTGCCCAACCTGCCTTATATGATGCAAATGTAATGCTTAAGCCTAGTCATGCCCCTCCCGATGTGTCATCATTTGAAGAGAGTAATAAGATAGAAGTAATAAGTAGAGAAAGAATGGCTGAAAAAATAAAGATCCCAAATGTATAGCCAATCGAGTCATAATCAAACCCCATGATTACTATGAGGAGAACCGATTGACTGTTTTTGCACCTCAAACTAAGTTGACGCCTGAACAAATATTTTGGTCTTTGGACATAGAAAAGAGAAAGGCCGAAGAACTTAAAGCCAAAACTCCACCCCTTAGGAAAATAGCGGCTGCAACGGTGTACCCACCCAATACACCCAGGCACTTAGTTCCTTTAACTCTTCCCATAGAATGTAAAACTCTAATTAGCATATATGTTCTTTGTCAACTATTTGCTGATTTTGATAAAACATGTAAGAAGAGGATTACGCCAACGGGAATTACTGAAGGGGAAAGGGGTTTTGAACTAACAAAACAGTGCTATTTAACTGAGGTTATTCCATTTTTTAAACTTCTCAAACAACATTTTGAGGGCATACAAAACACCCTTAAAAATGAAGTAAAAGAGATGAAAGAAGTATTTAAAGATATGGAAAATGAGGTGTCCCAAAATGCGATAGAACTTAAGAGTCGTGAGATTGAAAGAAAGAACATTCTCATCACCAATGAGAATTTGATTGCTAGATGTATTGCATAGGATGTATTTTATACTGCTACTGATTCTGCATTAACTGCTTGTCAATTTCATGAGTTGTCTATTGCATTGAATGTTTCCCAGAATCGTGTTGTTGAGCTTGAGGGGGAGAATTTAAAATTGCATGAGAAAATCCAAAATGATGACCATGATAACATGGTCAGGCATTTTTCAAAACTAGAGGTTGATAATCTTAATTTGTAATTAAAATATCAACATTTAGAAGAAAGAGTTAAAATCTCAAATGCCAAGACATCTTTGGATGCTCCTGAATTTGATGCATATTTTGAATTAAGCAAACGAGATGAAAAAATTCAAGCTCACACTAACACGATTCGAAAATTGAGGGCCCAATTTGCCCAATTAAAATCAAATAAGAGTGATGTGATTGGAACCCATAAACCATCGTCTTCAGATTTTCAGAATTTTCACTATCAAGACACCATGAATAAATTACAATATGAAAATGAGTGTTTTCAAGCTGAAAATTCAAAAATCAAACAGCATTACAAAGAGTTATGTGACTCGATTAAAGTTACACGTAACAATCACAATGAAAAGATAACTTCTTTGCTAAATGAGATTGAGAATCTAAAGACTCAGGTGAAAGGGAAAATGCCAATCATCACTAGTGAAAATGTTGTTCCAAAGGTTTCTGCTTGTAGAAAATATGCAATTGATGCTGTGACTATTCCGCTTCCTCTTAGAAACAATAGGTCAGCTCATCAAGTTTATCTCACTCATCTTAAGAATAGTATTGACATTCTTCGTGAGACCGTAGAAGAGGATAGGATGGAGAAACCACTAGATAGTGCAGTTGTAGATGCCTGCTTCCTCACTAAACGATCTCAGGAACTCTTAGAATACGTCATTGGCACATGTCCTAAGATTGATAACAAGCGAGATAGGTTTATTGCATCTTCATCAATGACTAAGAACAAGCATGTTACCTTTGATGTACCACCGAAAACATCTGAACCCAGCACATCAAAACCGAAAAAACAAACGGCAGTGAAACAAACTAATGTTCCCATCATTGCTTCTACAGGAGTAAACAGTGACACTAAAGCTAGCGGGTCAAAGCCTAGTCGCAATACAAAGAAAGATAGGACTGCGCCAGCTAAGAGTGCTCATGAGAAAAAAGTAGAAGTCCATCATAGGAACAATAAGTTTGATTTGTTCAAAAAGAATCATGTTGATTCTAGTATTAGCTATAAGCGTACTGTAATTAATTCGAATTCTAATGCTATTTGTAAGACATGTAATGAATGCTTAGTTTCTGGTAATCATGATGATGTGTTGTGTCATTATTGATGTCTTCTCAACGATCCCCAGTTAAGAATGTTAGGAAACCTAAACTGATTAAGCAAATGTGGAAAGCAACAGGAAAATTGTTTGCTCATATTGGTTATCAATGGAGACCCACTGGAAGAAAATTCACTTTAGGAGATCAGTGCCCCTTAACTAGAATGACTAATCATAAAGTAGTAACTGTTAAGGAATGGAATCCAACTGGACGAATTTTCCCTCTAGAGACACAATGCCCTGTAACTAGGTCAATTGTTGCTACTAGTAAAGTTTCCACTGTGAATTCCATGGCATCTATGAATCCTGTAGTTCTAGAATTTGTTTGTGCTAACTAAACGGACCCAGTTGCACATGGGGATCCACCTTTTTCAGTTATCCATCATTGTCTGTTTTCAAATGCAGGTCATACAAATCGTCCTTTGGTATTTGGACTCAGGCTGCTCAAAACATATGACCGGGGATCGCTCACGGCTCAAGAATTTCGTGAATAAATTTATCGGGACAGTTAGATTCGGGAACGACCATTTTGGGGCAATTATGGGTTATGGAGATTATTTGTTTGGTGACAGTGTAATTTCCAGGGTATACTACGTGGAAGGACTTGGGCATAATTTGTTCTCTGTTGGTCAATTATGTGATTCCGATCTTGAAGTTTCTTTAAGAAAACACACATGTTTCGTTAGAGAATTGGATGGTATTGATCTCCTTAAAGGCAGTTGTGGCACTAATCTATACACCATCTCTATTGAAGACATGATGCAATCCTCTCCCATTTGCTTGCTGTCAAAGGCCTCAAAGAACAAATCATGGCTTTGGCACCGTCGTTTAAATCACTTAAACTTCGGCACCATAAATGAACTTACTCGCAAGGATCTGGTTCGAGGTATGCCCAGATTGAAGTTTGAAAAGGATCATATTTGTTCTGCTTGTCAACTGGGCAAAAGCAAGAAGCATACTCACAAACCCAAAACTGTCAACACCATCATGGAAGTTCTTCACACCCTTCACATGGATCTATGCGGACCAACGAGAGTGCATAGTATAAATGGGAAGAAATATGTTCTTGTGGTGGTCGATGACTACTCACGATTTACATGGGTGAAGTTTTTGAGAACCAAGGACGAGACTCTAGAGGTTATCATCAAACTTATCAAACAACTACAAGTAAGACTCAACAAAATCGTTAGAATCATCCGGACAGATAATGGAACTGAGTTTGCTAACAAACAACTCATTCAATTTTATGAAAGTATTGGCATAACTCACCAGAAAAGTGTTCCACGCACTCCTCAGCAGAACGGGGTTGTTGAAAGACGAAATCGTACTCTTGTGGAAGTTGCACGAACCATGCTGATATTTTCTAAGGCACCGATGTTTCTTTGGGCGGAAGCAATTGCTACAGCTTGTTACACCCAAAACAGATCCTTGATACATACTCTTCACAACAAAACTCCCTATGAGCTGATACATGGCAAGAAACTAGATCTTTCTTTTCTGCGAGTGTTCGGTGCTCTATGCTACCCGATAAATGACAGTCAGGATCTGGGAAAACTAAAGGCTATAGCAGACATAGGAGTCTTCGTTGGATATGCACCAGATCACAAGGGATACCGAATCTACAACAAACGAACCCGACAATTTATGGAAACCATTCACGTGACATTCGATGAGCTGACTGAGCAAACGGCTCCTGGACTCACAAATTCTAGACTCGCACCTAATCTTTTGTCACCTGGACCAATTAGTTCAGGTCTTGTACAGCATCCCACTCCTGCAGTTCCTTATGTACCCCCTACCAGTGAAGAGTTGAAGAATTTGTTTGATACGATGTTTGATGAATACTTTGAGCCACCAATGGTTGATACTACAACTGAAGCTCCACCTTTACCTCCAGTTGCTGATGCTCCAATTCCACAAAACACAGAGGGTCCATCGGTATCTGTCTCAATCAGTCAAGATGCACCATCTGCTAGTCACTCACCATCATCATCAAATATTCAATCTCCTTCGGTACAGCAAGGCTCTGCAATTGACAATTCTTTTGAAGTGAATCCTTTTGCTCCTGCTGATGATGCTCCATTCGAGAATATTTTTGCTCCTGAATCTTCTACAGAGATATCTTCTTCAGGGGATCCTAACACGGCAACATCAGTTGCCTACCCTCAACCACATGATCATCTCAAAAAATGGACCAATGATCATCCGATTGACAACATCATTGGAAATCCTTCTCGTCCGGTATCCACACGAAAGCAACTTGCCACCGATGCTTTGTGGTGCTTCTTTAATTCCGAACTATCTAAAGTCGAGCCCAAAGATTTCAAAGATGCTTCGTCTAAAGACTGTTGGTTTACTGCAATGCAAGAAGAAATTCATGAGTTTGATCGACTTGAAGTATGGGAATTAGTGCCTCCTCCAGATTGGGCAATGATTATCGCTCTAAAGTGGATCTTCAAAGTGAAACTCGATGAGCATGGTGATGTTCTGAAAAATAAGGCACGGTTTGTTGCGAAGGGGTATCATCAAGAAGAGGGCATAGACTTTGAAGAATCATTTGCTCCGGTTGCTCGAATTGAAGCCATCAGAATCTTTCTCGCTAATGCTGCCAGTCAGAATATGACAGTCTACCAAATGGATGTAAAGACAGCATTCTTAAATGGTAATTTGAAAGAGGAAGTCTATGTCAGTCAACCTGAAGGATTTGTGGACCCTGATCGTCCTACTCACGTCTATTGCTTGAAGAAGGCCCTCTATGGGTTAAAGCAGGCACCTAGGGCGTGGTATGACACTTTGTCTAAGTTTCTTCTGGCAAACAGATTCTCCAAAGGTGTTGTTGATCCTACACTATTCACTAGGAAAACGGGCAATCATCTACTTCACGTTCAGATCTACGTAGATGACATTATCTTTGCCTCCTCTGATCCTATGGAATGTGATCGTTTTTCTAATGAGATGAGTTCTAAGTTCCAAATGTCTA
The DNA here is from genome assembly GCA_021014915.2 of Artemisia tridentata subsp. tridentata. Lineage (NCBI taxonomy): Eukaryota > Viridiplantae > Streptophyta > Magnoliopsida > Asterales > Asteraceae > Artemisia > Artemisia tridentata. The sequence continues at coordinate 182,650,469 of CP139509.1, read as the reverse complement.
TGATGGGACAAATGTCGTTCTTCTTAGGTTTACAAATCTCTCAAAGTCCCGGAGGCATTTTCATTAATCAATCCAAATATGCAAATGAAATATTGAAGAAATTTGGATTTGATTCAAGTGATCCTATTGACACTCCTATGGTTGAGAGATCGAAGTTGGACGAAGACCTCTCTGGGATCCCTGTTGATCAAACCAAGTTTCGAAGTATGATTGGATCCCTAATGTACCTCACCGCTAGTAGGCCAGATCTATTGTTCGCTGTATGCATGTGTGCTCGGTACCAGTCTAAGCCCACCAAAAAACATCTGGAAGAGGTAAAGCGGGTCTTTCGATACCTTCAAGGAACTATTCACATGGGTCTCTGGCATCCTAAGGACACCACCATGGCACTCACGGCCTATGCAGATGCAGACCATGTGGGGTGTCAAGATACTCGTCGAAGTACGTCGGGAGGCGCTCAGTTTCTGGGAGACAAGTTTGTAAGCTGGTCATCTAAGAGGCAAATGAGTACATCTATATCGTCCACAGAGGCTGAATACATTGCCATGTCTGCATGCTGTGCTCAAATCCTATGGATGAGATCTCAACTATCGGACTATGGCTATGCATACAACAAGGTCCTTCTGTATTGTGATAACAGGAGTGCTATAGCTCTTTGCTGCAACAATGTCCAACACTCCCGATCAAAGCACATCGATATCCGGCATCACTTTATAAGGGAGCAGGTTGAGAAAGGGGTTGTTGAACTTTACTTCGTGAGGACTGAGTTTCAGTTGGCTGATATCTTCACTAAGGCACTCCCGAGAGAACGGTTCCAATTTATTCTCCCGCGACTTGGCATGAAGAGTTTGACGCCAGAAACCCTCAAGCGTCTTCAGGAAGTGAATGATGAGTAATGGATTTGCTTCACATATCCTTGTATATATTTTAAACCAAAAAGAAAATAGAAAAATATAAAACCTATAAAAACCATAAAAATCAGAAAAACACAAAAAATACCAAAAATAGTTCCTCTAGGCATGTCTTTTGTTTATCGATAACATTTACGGTCCTAGAAATGTCATTCAATAATGACACGGGACTTTAAATGAAGCTCGAGCAGAAGTTCAAACAAATTGTTAAAACATGTCATGTCGGCTTGCAGTTACTTCAGACTGTAACCCGTTCCTAATTATGGGGAAAGTTCGTCGCCAAAAAGACGGCTGTTCCTCCCACTGGGTGAAGTTCACCCGGGCATGGATTACTTTATATCCATGTTTCTTCGATTTGATGTACGTTTCAGTGCATTATTTCTGGTATAAGAAGAGAAGTCTTCTTTACATCGCAAATACTTTTCAATCTATGATTCTTCAGGAAAGTATTTGTGCTAAACTTGGTGGTACCATGAACTTTTTTTGGAAATCAATCAGAATTAAACTTTTCATAAAAATCTATCACTCAATCAATGACTACAGCTTTTTAAATAGAAAATGGGTCATCGATTGAGGGGGAGAGTGATTTCAAAATTTCATATCATCAAAACATGTCACTTTGTACATAATAAGCAGTGAATAAAATGTGGTTGTTATGTGTCAGTGTATGATTTTTGTTAAATTCAAATCTTCTAAACCTATCATACCTGACACTAACATTCTGTTGGGAATTAAATATTCTGAAGTTTAAGTATCGGGAAAATCTCTCAAGTGATTAAATCTGGTAACAGTAGAGTTAAGTCTGGTGAGTTCCAAAGTTAAGTCTGCTGGTTATCTGCTGGTTAAAGTCTGGTCGTTGAAGTTAAGTCTGGTGGTTAAGTCAAGTGTTAATTCTAGTGACTATCAGAGTTAATTCTGGTTGATGAAGATATTAAGTCTGGTTAACTAAAAGTCAATAATACACGGTAGATAATATCTTACCCCATGTGCTCAGTCTTTATCTTATACTCACAGAACAAGTTGTAAACATAGATACATGTTGTATCTTAGTTACTGACACACATAAGATAAGCTAGCAAGTTATTTGACAAGACTTAACATTAATGTAAAGATCTTTCTTATGTTATAAAAGAAAGATCTTAGACTAGAGATATAAGTGTGTGTTAAAACTTATAGTGCAATATATCTCTCTCAAGAACAAAGAACAAAAACAATATCACAAGATATAGAAACATAAGATTCAAGGTTGTAACCCTAGTGATAACTCAAGATCACTCGTATTATTATCTTAATAATATTGAATCGTTTGGTGTTAATCTTTTATTGTTCATTGTCATATAACAAACACAACTGTTCCATTTCCATAACCATAATAACCTTCTAAGTGTGATTAAGTAGATTCCGCATACTTAATCATATTCACTCAATATATCATATACACAAAGTACAAAAGGTTTAACCACCTTAATAGTGTGTCGAATCCTAACAATTGGTATCAGAGCAAGGCTGATATAGTTGATTTAGAAGAAGAAGAAGATTAAGAAATGGATGTTCAGGATACTGCTACAAATGTTGCTGCAAAGTTGCCCATGATCAAACAAAATGAGTTTGAGCTATGGAGGTTGAGAATTGAGCAATATTTTATGGTTCAAGATTATGCTCTCTGGGATATCATTACATATGGTGATTCTTTTTCACTAGGCTATTCAGATGTTATCATTGACGGCAAAACAGTAAGACAAAGAAATACTGGACCAGTTTCAAATGAAGAAAGGATACAGAAGAGAAATGATCAAAAAGCAAGAAACTTGTTGCTTATGACCATTCCTGGTGAACAGATGCTATCCTTTAGCAAGTATCCAGATGCAATAACTCTTTTTGAAGAGATTTGTGCATGGTTTGGTGGTAATGAAACTACCAAGAAAACACAAAAGACATTGCTGAAACAACAATTTGAAAATTTCAGTTCAAATAGCAATGAATCTCTTGATAAGCTGTTTTCTAGATTACACAAGCTTGTCAGTCAGCTAAGTGTATTGAGTGTTGAGATAGCAAAGGAAGATCTCAACATGAAGTTTTTGAGAAGTCTACCTGATGAGTTCCATACTCATGTGGTTGTCTGGATGAACAAGCCAGATATTGAAACCATGAAACTCAACGATTTGTTCAATAACTTCAAAATTGTTGAACAAAGTCTAAAGAAGTCTGGAATCTACAATACTAGCTCTGGGAATGTGGCACTCTTGTCATCTCCCAGTATTAGTAAGTCAGAAGAGGTAGATGAAGTTGAAGGTGTTTCTATTGCTACATATGGTGGTCCTTCTACTAGTTCACAGAAGAATGTTGCTGGACTTGGAGATCCATCGTTCTATGTATTCATGTCTAGTCAAACTAGTGGTTCTTCTCTAACTCATGAAGATCTTGATCAGTTGGATGATAATGATTTGGAAGAGATGGACATCAAATGGCAGGTTGCTTTGCTTAGCATGAGGGCTAAGAAGTTCTGGCAGAGAACTGGTAAGTAGATTACCATTGATGGTAATAAAACTGCTGGGTTTGATAAGAAGAAAGTAGAGTGTTTCAACTGTCACAGGTTAGGACACTTTGCTAAAGAATGTAGAAACCCAAGGAAGCAGGATAATAGAAGCACATGGTATAGGCAAGAGAAGAAGAAGGAAGTCACAGTTGAAGAACCAAGGGCTATGCTAGCCATATATGGGGTTAACTATGACTGGAGCTTCATGGCTGATGAAGAGGAAGCACCAACAAATGCTGCTCTTGTGGCCACTGAGACTGGTCTAATGGCCTTCTCTGATTCAGAGGTAAGTTCCATAACCAAATGTTCTGAATCATGTTCTGCTCTTAAAGATAATGAAGAACTTAAAAGAAAAGCTGATAATAGGCGAGAAGAACTAATTATTGCCTTAGCCAATTTAAGTAATCATAAAAGAGCTATAGGTGTTCTTGAAAAACAAATTGCACATTTTCAAGGTAATGAATCTAAGTTTACTGATGATTTAAATGCTCTACAAAGAGGCATAGCATTTAGAGATGAAATACTTGCTAGTCAAAGTAAACAATTAGCTGAAGCCAATAATAAAACTGAAAATGTTAAGATAACAGTAGATGCTTTAGCTCATGCCTCAGAGGGAATGAATAAGATTTGGGAAGCTCAAGTAATCAATAAAGCTAAGTCTGGTTTAGGATACAAATCTGTTCCTCCACCATACAGAGGTGTTCCTTCACCTCCAGGAGTTGACCTAGCACACACAGGTTTTGCTGAGTTTCAAGAACCAATAATGGAATATGGTTCTAAATCTACTAAGGGTCCTAAGATAGAAAAAGTAAGTGAAAGTTTAGATAAAACTTTATTTTATCAGGACAAGGTGTCCTTTGTTAAGAAAGGAGATGCTATAGTTGTTGAGGATAGTACAACTGATAGTGATGAAGAAGAACAGGTTATGCCTAAACCTGAAAAAGTTAAGAAAGCAGGAACTAAGGTTCCTAAAGTGGTCAAAAAGGATACTGATAAGCCTAAATCAAACATTAAACATGTTAGGCAACCAGTTAGGTATTGTGAACAATACAGATCCACTAGCAAGCCCAGAGGTAACCAAAGAAATCGGAATAACCTCAAGTCTAACCAATTAGGTGATGACTTAGCTTTTTCCAACAAAGCTTGTTATACATGTGGTAGTTTTGACCATCTTGCAGCTTTCTGCAACCATTGGGTATCTGGGTATGAGAACAATAGAGTGAACCACAAAAGGCAAACACCTAAATCTCATTTTCACTCTAGTTCTAAGGTTAACTGAACTAAACCCACAACAGTCTCTGTTAAGTCTGGCTTCAATAAAGTTAATTCTGCTAGACCATATATGACTGTTTACCCAAAATCAACAGCTAAGGGTGCAAAAACATATTGCAAACATGCACCAGAGTCTGTTCAAAGGCCCATTCAAACAAAAGCAGTAGTCCAAAAACAAGTTTGGAAACAAAAGAGGACAACTACAAAGCCAGCAGTTAATTCTGCTAGGCAAGCAGTTAATTCTGGTAGGCAAGTAGTTAAATCTGCTGCTTGGGCAAAGAGGAAAAATGTTGTTAAGGCCTCAACATGTTGGGTTTGGTATTCAACTAAATCCAATGTTGCATCAACTGTTCTAAAAAGATTAAATTACATTGATGCAAGAGGCAGATCCAAGTCAGTAATGGCTTGGGTCCCCAAAAGAAACTAATACTTCTCATTTATGTGCAGGAACATTCAATTGATCAACAAGAGGATCAAGGATTCACAGATAGTGGATGTTCAAGGCACATGACAAGCAACAAGTCTTATCTCTCAAATTTTCAATCAATAGATGGAGGCTATGTTACCTTTGGAGGAGGTGTTGGTGGCAAAATTTCCGGTAAAGGTACCATTAAAACTGGAAATTTAGATTTTGAAGATGTGTATTATGTAAAAGAGCTAAATTATAATCTTTTTAGTGTCTCACAAATGTGTGACAAAAAGAACAAAGTTCTTTTCTGTGAGACTGAATGTCTTGTACTTTCTCCTGATTTTAAGATGCCTGATGAAAGTCAAGTACTTCTTAAAATTCCTAGAAAGGGCAATATGTACAGTGTTGACATGAAGAACATTGTTCCTAAAAAAGATTTAACTTGTCTTGTTGCAAAGGCCACATTGGATGAATCAATGAAATGGCATAGGAGGCTTGGTCATATTAATTTTAAAATCATAAATCAGATTGTTAAGAATGGTTTGGTAAGAGGTTTACCTCACAAAAGATTTGAAAATGATCAAACATGCATTGCTTGTCTTAAAGGCAAACAACACAAAGCCACTTGTAAGCCCAAGATTTTTAACTCTATCAATCAATCGTTGTCTATGCTTCATATGGACTTATTTGGACCTGTTTCAGTAAGTAGTATAATGCATAAGAGATATTGTCTTGTTATAATTGATGACTATACCAGATTTACATGGGTTTTCTTTTTAGGTTCTAAGGATGAAACTTCTAGCATTCTTAAAACATTCATTACACAGATAGAAAACCAAGTAGACAAGAAAGTGAAAGTCATTAGATGTGATAATGGGACAGAGTTTAAGAATAGAGTTATGGATGATTTCTGCAAACAAAAAGGTATTAGGAGAGAATTTAGTGTTGCTAGAACTCCACAACAGAATGGTGTTGTTGAGAGGAAGAATAGAACACTAATTGAAGCTACTAGAACTATGTTAGCTGATTCTAAGCTACCTATAACTTTTTAGGCTGAAGCAGTCAGCACTGCTTGCTATGTTCAAAATAGAGTTTTAGTTATACAGCCTCACAATAAGACATCATATGAACTTTTTAGAGGTAGAACTCCTGCAATAGGATTTCTTAGACCTTTTGGATGTCATGTGACAATTCTCAATACCTTAGACCATTTAGGAAAATTCAATGGTAAAGCAGATGAAGGATTCTTTGTTGGATATTCTCTTAATAGCAAAGCATTTAGAGTATACAACACTAGAACTATGATTGTAGAGGAAAATCTACATGTGGAGTTTTTGGAAGATAAATCCAATGTAGAAGGTCAAGGACCAAAATGGCTATTTGATCTTGAAACTCTAACCAAATCAATGAATTATGTGCCTGTTATTGTAAAAACTAATGATTTTTCAGGTTCACAAGCAACAGATGAGGCAAGGTTAGAAAAGGAGACAAACCAAGATCATGTTTGGATGCCAATATGGTCAAGTACAAGTGTGGTTTCAACTTCAACACATGGTGAATCTTCTTCTGGTAAAGCTAAAGAAGATGTTGAAGATGAAAGCAAAGAAGATGGAACAAAGGAACAAGAAAATAGTTTTGCTGTTGATAATGCTGCTGAAACAGACTTAACTGAAGAAGCAGACTTAACAAAGGAAGCAGAATTAACAAACAATGAGGTAGAATTGAGCAATCTCCCACCAAATTATCATGTTCCACTTACACCACAAACCAGAATTCACAAGGTCCACTCCTTAAAAAATGTGATAGGAGATGTACAATCAGGGGTGAAGACAAGGCAACAACTGATGTCTTCAGACCAACAAGGGCTTCTTGATGCCATTTATGCTTCAAAACAACATGAGTTTTCAAACTCTTGCTTGTTTGTATGTTTTCTCTCACAAGCTGAACCAAAGAACATTCTGAAAGCCTTAGATGATTCAAGCTGGGTAGAAGCTATGCAAGAGGAGCTTCTTCAGTTCAAGATTCAGAAAGTTTGGGTGCTAGTTGATTTACCTAAGGATGCAAAGGTAATTGGCACTAGATGAGTTTTCAAGAATAAAAGGGATGAAAGGGGAATTGTGATTAGGAATAAGGCTAGATTAGTAGCCCAAGGGTACACACAACAAGAAGGTATAGACTATGATGAAGTTTTTGCTCCAGTAGTAAGACTTGAGGCAATTAGGTTTTTCTTAGCTTATGCTTCATTTTTATTCTTCACAGTTTACCAAATGGATGTCAAGAGTGCATTTCTATATGACACAATTGAAGAAGAGGTTTATGTCTCACAACCTCCAGGGTCCATTGATCCTGACCATCCAGAAAAAGTGTACAGAGTTGTAAAGGCTCTTTATGGCCTTCATCAGGCACCTAGAGCTTGGCATGAAACACTGTCTTCCTATTTAAAAGAGAATGGATTTCAAAGAGGAAAGATTGATCAGACACTTTTCATCAAACAACACAAGAAGGATCTTCTGTTAGTGTAGGTGTATGTGGATGACATTATCTTTAGATCTACAAGGAAGGAGATGTGTTTGGAGTTTGAGAAGCTTATGCATGATAAGTTTCAGATGAGTTCCATGGGGGAACTTACATTCTTTTTGGGTTTGCAAGTTAAACAGTCATATGAAGGCATATTTATTAATCAAGATAAATATGTTGCTGAAATTCTTAGAAAGTTCAACTTTGTTGATTCAAAAATGGCAAGCACACCAATGGATTCTGAGAAACAACTTCCAAAAGATTTAGATGGAGAAAATGTGGATGTACACACATACAGATCTATGATAGGATCTTTGATGTATCTCACATCATCAAGACCTGATATCATGTTCTCTGTTTGTGCTTGTGCAAGATTTCAAGTAACTCCAAAGGTTTCTCATTTAACAGCAGTCAAGAGGATTTTTAGATATCTCAAGGGTCAACCTAGGTTGGGTCTATGGTATTCAAGGGAATCACCTTTTGATTTGGTAGCATTTTTGGATAGTGATTATGCTGGTGCTAGCTTGGACAGAAAGTCAACAACTGGAGGATGTCAATTCCTTGGGTGTAGACTTATCTCATGGCAGTGTAAGAAGCAAACTACTGTGGCTACTTCAACAACTGAAGCTGAATATGTAGCTGCTGCAAGTTGCTGTGCTCAAGTCTTGTGGCTTCAAAACCAACTTCTTGACTATGGGTACAATTTTATGAACACTGTTATTCATATTGATAATAGTAGTACAATTTGCATTATTAAAAATCCGGTACAACATTCTAAAACAAAACACATTGAAATTAGAAATCATTTTATTAGAGATTGCAATGAGAAAAAGTTAATTCAAGTAATGAAAATTGCTTCAGAACATAATTTTGCAGATCTGCTAACAAAAGCTTTTGATGTTGGAAGGTTTCAGTACTTGGTAGCAAGTATTGGAATGCTTAATACTTAAATTTTTCAATCTATGTGTTTTTATATATACCAGTGTGGTTAATTCTGGTGATTACTCAGTTAATTCTGGTGGTTACTCAATTAAGTCTGGTAGTTAAATTTTTGTTTGTGCTGTTGTCTTTGTAAATTTGTACTATCTATTACTTTAAAATTGTGTTATTTCATACAGTTAGTCACATGTTTATTCTAATATACGACAAGTACTTTGTACATTGTTCTTTTGGTTTTAAACTAACAATTTCAGGTATGAACATTTGAGCACAAAAAGAAGTTTTCAAGTGAAATGGAAGCTGCAGAATGTTATATCAGTTGCTTACATAACAGGTATGATGGACTGAGTTTGGGAATTCTTAACAAAGGTTTATACCTAAGTTCATTAATTCTTTAAAACAACTTTCTTGAAACCTGGTTATCATATTTCACATTGAATTGATGATTTAGTTCATCAGATAGTAACTGATGCAACTCACTTTCTATCATTTTATACTTTTAAGTATAATGAGCAAGTCTAAGGACATCTGATAGAAAGAACAGCTAGTAAAAGTGAATCTAACACTTGTGTTAGAGGCAACAATTGCTATGAGCTGGAAACCCTGTCAAGAAATCCTTTTGAATAGGTTTATCTTTACACAGGCAGTTATTTATAACTGAAAACATTGGTTCTCTCACAACCAGAGGTTGCTTTAAACCGAAATATTGATTAAGTGTCTGTTATACACTTAATCCCTTCAAAATGGTTGAAAGCAGTATGATTTTTCATAATAAAATCATATGCATACTGCGAATTGTCAAAAAATTTCTTAAAAGGATTTTTGAAATAAAAATGACTCAGAAAACCATCAACTGATGGATTATGAGTTATTGCCCCATGAATTACCTCTCATAGGAGTTAACACACCTAGAAGTGATGAAGGCAGCAAATTAAACTCTTAAGGAATTGATGGCTACATGTACAACATTGTCTGATAACAAGTTGTAATTGATAGCTCAAATGATGGGGAGAGATACATTGTGAGAGATCTTCCAAACAGGGGAGGAAATGTTATTTGCATCTCAGGGGAGGAAACATCTCAGGGGAGGAAATAATTTTGGAAGATTAACCAGTGAAAGGGAGGAAAAGACAAGGGCATACAAGATGATGAGGAAGTTAAAAATGACAAGAATAGAGCTGATTCTGGAGTATTATATATATTCAGAAGGGATGAAGCATTCCAAAGGAGAAAGTTCTATCTAGGTCAAACGAAGAAAGCTTTCAGTTTCAATTTCAGTTCACTACGTTTGTTCATCACTTGCAAAGGCATGCTGATAGATGATTTCACTTGTTGAAACAAGCATCCAAGATACACAGCACCATTGCCTCTTATAATTCCTCCATCCAAGGAAATTGCACCATCTTTTAGGTCAATGTTTGAAGCCTGAAGATGTGTATTGATATTGTTGAAGTCAAAGATCAGAAAGCAGATGAGTTACTGAGATAGATATTAATCTTTCAGAATAGAAGAAAGTTCAGTCCAAGGGTCTGACTATGAAGTGTTTGAAAGATCTTCACAATCCATAATTTAATTCAGAAACATGTTGAAATGGATTCACATGTTTAGGGGAGGATTGTTAGGAATTAAATATTCTGAAGTTTAAGTATCGGGAAAATCTCTCAAGTGATTAAATCTGGTAACAGTAGAGTTAAGTCTGGTGAGTTCCAAAGTTAAGTCTGCTGGTTATCTGCTGGTTAAAGTCTGGTCGGTGAAGTTAAGTCTGGTGGTTAAGTCAAGTGTTAATTCTGGTGACTATCAGAGTTAATTCTGGTTGATGAAGATATTAAGTCTGGTTGACTAAAATTCAATAATACACGGTAGATAATATCTTACCCCATGTGCTCAGTCTTTATCTTATACTCACAGAACAAGTTGTAAACATAGATACATGTTGTATCTTAGTTACTGACACACATAAGATAAGCTAGCAAGTTATTTGACAAGACTTAACATTAATGTAAAGATCTTTCTTATGTTATAAAAGAAAGATCTTAGACTAGAGATATAAGTGTGTGTTAAAACTTATAGTGCAATATATCTCTCTCAAGAACAAAGAACAAAAACAATATCACAAGATATAGAAACATAAGATTCAAGGTTGTAACCCTAGTGATAACTCAAGATCACTCGTATTATTATCTTAATAATATTGAATCGTTTGGTGTTAATCTTTTATTGTTCATTGTCATATAACAAACACAACTGTTCCATTTCCATAACCATAATAACCTTCTAAGTGTGATTAAGTAGATTCCGCATACTTAATCATATTCACTCAATATATCATATACACAAAGTACAAAAGGTTTAACCACCTTAACAGTGTGTCGAATCCTAACACATTCTCCCTCATAGATTGAGGGGGAGCATCGTAATGTTCCATTATCAGCACATATTAAACCTGACCACATTTTCTCCCATATTTTCTAAACTTATTTAAATCAATTGGGATCACAAAATCTCAAAAGGTTTAAAATTTTTGATCGGGGGATAGAATGTAATTTAAATATGCAATCTGATAAAAATGTGATGTTTTGGACTTAAATGCAAGCTCTCCCATATGTGCTAAACTCTTTTGTATATCAATGTACATATTGAGGGGGAGCAAATGGTTTGTGGTGACAAAAAGAATGTGGCATCTCTGGTGGTATCTCATGTGAGTGCGACTCAGACTTCACCAACGAATTGATGAAACAAAAACTGTCATTAATCGAAAGGGCTTGTCCTGGCCGGGTAATAATTCCAAGCTGGTCTAACTAGTGATGTAAGCGTGTCTCGAAGAGGACTTGTCTGAGTAGAGTGTACTTTCAAGAAACTTTCTGTAGACTTGACCAGGCCGGGTAATAACTTCAAGCTAGTCTAACTTGTGATGTAAGCGTGTCTCGAATCGGTCATGTTCACTGAAAGTGGATCAATTCAAAAAGTGCTAGCTCTACCCAACATGTGCAAATTTATAATAAAAACATCTGAGCACATGTTAAGGGGGAGCATTTGAAATGTTCAAAACTCTCAAAGTGTTAGCAAAATATGTTTCTTAATTATAAACACTTTGAGAGATTTTTCAAATAAATGGTTTACGGCAACATATGATAGTCATGGTGTTATAAGGTGGCTAAGGTTAAGAAAACCGTCCTATGATCCGCCAGAGTCGGAGGGATCTACCCAAGGACAATACCGAATAGTTAGTATTAGAAAGTCCTTAGGTATGATTATGAAAAAAGGAGTAATATGAGAAAGGAGAAAGAAGGGGTTGAAGAATTAAAAAGAAATGTAATGAGAAATGGTGAAAAGAAATAGCCCTCCAATTATTCAACCTTAGGGCAGAAACCGGGTTCAAATCATATGCTACTGGTGGTTACTAAGGTAACACCAGTATTGAAGACAAGACGTCATGGACCCAGTGACGCACTGCACTAAACCTTCTAGCCACTCAAGTCCTCTTAAAAGGACTTGTTTTATTCTCACGGGGAACCCTGCATAATCTATCAACCGCTCATTACGAGTTATGTTGATATTGAAATAGGAGACACCGCTCCAGTCTCCGACTACCAAAAATGCACTTATCGAGTCTAGAGCCACGAGATGCATCATATGATATCATAAGATCTCATAGGAACACATGTTACTTATACACTGGTTGTTCAACATTAAGGTCACCAATTGTAAACTTATGAGTCCTACGCAGATCTTAGCAATCTGTCAGAACATTTATGAGGGAATTTACAAATGTAATTCTCAGTGATTGAATGGAAATTCCTGCCAGGGTTAACATCAAACAGCCCTGAAAGCAGGTCACTTCGGTAATTCCTTGTGGATTACGCTTAGTGGTCGCGGCGGTTTCAAACGGTCTACAGTCGTGTAGTGAACTCCAGCGACTCACCTAATCGTTGATGTACTTCGGTAGATTTTGTAAGCCCTCTCGAGGGTATCCGATTTAGGAACGGCCTTGGTAATATTCACATATTTTATCCTAATCTAATACATGTTATGATTTGATATTACTTACAGAAAAGAATAACCACAAGAACCATACATTTTCACCTAATCTAATATTCACACATTTTATCATTTTCACCTAATCTAATATTCACACAAGGAGAGGGTTGGACCTTCTCATTTTCACCTAATCTAATATTCACACATTTTATCTCAAGGTTCCATATTCTCTCTTTTCTTCTCGCTAGATTCGGCCTAACCACAAGAACCATACATGTTATGATTTGATATTACTTACAGAAAAGAATAAAACGCACCTCTCGTGAACTCGTGAAAATGTTGCACAAAGAACTTCCGGTAAAAGTGAGACGTAAAACTCCGAGAAAAGGGAAAAGGAATAAACAGTGAAAAGTGAAAAAATGAAGAGGGTAAAGCGGTATATATAGGGAAAAAACCTAGAAAGACGCGAAAATGTCGCATCAGTCTGCACCTCGCTGACATGGCTGATTGTGGAGTGTTGGATCTGTACGGTAAAACTACGCGTGGCATACAACTGTCTAGAGTGAGGTAAATATTATTTTATTCGGCCCATGGGCCTAGAACTCAACCAGCCCAAGATGTAGCAAACTGCAAAATTTCTCTATAATTAACAACGTTTAATTATATATTAATCTCTGTCACTATTTCTAATTACCATTTTTACGGGAAAATTTAAAATTTTCTTTATTATATTATTTTAACGTAAAAACGTTATCACATAAATTACCAAATAACGGGACGAGCTCACACGCGATTCACAAAATCAAAATATACATAATAAACATCACATGGGCCAAACTATACCAACCCCATCCGGTTACTGTTCATCAGCCCACCCAAAAGCCCAACTTCTCTTTTTATTACATTTTCAGTCGACCCAGGAGCACTCCAAACGCCCTCGTTTTCTTTCAAATTTTAAACACGACATGTACGTATTTTTGTACCTCCTATTTGTCCTCCCACCAAAGAAATAGGATGCAAAGTTTTAGCCCCTAACATCAACGTTTGATACGTTTTTAAGGACCAAAGTGATTGGCCTTTGAACACCCATTCGACATACACATTTTCACAAGATAATCCGTTTTAACCCGAGCTTGTTTCCACTCCATTCTAATATTATTGATTGATCATTTGTGAGTTATTGAACACATTTATCACTCAAGTTATCCATGTTACACGCTAGAACCCATTTCTTGTACACATTTAAATTCTAGTCGACATATGTATTTACATGTCGACATCCATTGTTTAACCCTCACTCCCACACATTCTTGTAGACACATTGTCAGTAAAATCTATCTAAAGTCCACAAAATCTCTGCCATGTACAGTAAGAACAAGTGGTGAATGATTAAAAATTTCCATATAACTTCATATGTATACATATTATACGTATAACCCATTTCACCTTCACCACCTATCACCCTCAACTCCTTGATACATTTCTAAACCCTTCTTGATCAGTAGAGAAGTCACAAGGACCAGGAGCAATCACCTTCCTCCATTCCAAGCTCATTCGACATGGGGTTATTTATATATAAACGTATATATTGGTTATAGCGATCGTGGGAATTATCCATTGTGTTCTAGTCACTCTCACGCGTTCCCTCACCACCCTAGAGGTGTGGTAAGTTGTCCAATCTCATTTTCAATTCATATCACACGTTTATATATCACCATGCATTCCATATTAATTGTTGTCAAACGTATATACTTATTATTTATTTATACGCACCACTTTTAATACTAGAACTCAAAAAGTGATTTGCCTCCCTTGTGGAAGGCCTAGGAATCACGAAAGATACCCACATCACGTTTATATAATGTTTACATACCCATTCGAACTTCATTTTGATCTAACATTCACGCGTACAAAATCATGAAACTTGAAAAATTCACCAAGTCTTTTATACATGAAAACTGTCCCAAGTAGCGACTTAAATGGCCACGTAAAACTCAAATTCAGTTAAAGACACCCCATTATTTTTACACAACCTGTTTCTCCTTGCTACAAACTAAAAGTTTCACGTTTATACTTTGTAATGATAAGCTCGTTTAACCCTTCTAATTTGGCCAAAGTGAAGCGACCAACACCATTTCTAAAACAGTTAATAAAAATACGAATTGGGTCATAAGCCCAATAAGCTCTTTTTAAGCAAAACGTATAAGCTAGCCTCAAAAGCTCTTTTGATATGAAAATAGAACATTAAAAATGGGCCTAAGGATAAGCCTAACTTGTCTCAAAGCCCACGGATCATTAAACGTTAACGAGCCTTTAATTAGCTCGTTAAAAGCCCAATAAGTGAAAAATAAGCTCTTTTTGAAAATAAGCAGTTGATATAAGTTTTAATAAGCTTCAATAAGTTCCAGAAAAATTCGGATACTTTTTCCCATAAATTTTTGTACGTTTGGACTAAATTTGCAAAATAGTTACACTTTGAAGGACCAAAACTGTTAACCCTTTAAAACATGGACTGAAACTGCCAAAACAGAAACATTAGATTAGAAATTGATATATTATTATATTCCATGCTCAGAAAGTTATTTTTGACATGTAGTGGACTATAAATGCAATTTATACATAGTTAAGGAATAACGGTGCAACGCTAACGCCGTTAGGGTGTAAAGTGTAAAAACAGTAAAATTGCAAGGACCAACAGAACATGATTCATATTTTCATTTCCATATTTCATTTTCCGATTTCCCCGTCACGTCACGTGCATTTTTGTATATTTCAGTTACTTAATACTTAACGTTCGTTATATTATATATAACGAGATTTTGAACGATTTAACTTCACATTTCGTTTCACCACTTTCGAGGAAACGATATTAATGGATTTGAATGACATAAAAACAAGATAATATTATGTATAATATTATTTTTGAACTTTAGGCATTTTAAGCATATCACACTCACGTCACCGATCAAATCGTTATCGATTTCTCATTTTCACACTCGTTATTCATAATAAGTCAAACACTTAGACTTCCCTTATATTTAGGTCTCGTGTTGAAGACGTTTCCGAAATCATTCCCATAATCTTACTTGACTTCATAATTCCACCTTGTCAGATACGCTCAAGGTGAGTCATAGCCCCGTTTTTATACTTGTGTTATAAATACTGTTTGGGGGAGATACATGCTCAACTGTTTTCAATTACTTTCATACTCTGAAAACTCTCACGACTTACCGTGAGTCATAGCCCCACTTTTACTTATTTAACAACTTTATATTCCGTGGGGGAGATACATGCTATAAGCTGATCACAAGTATTTTTCTGAATGCTATACCTGATTGATATTGCATAAGTTACTATTGCATTACATACCGTTTTGTGCGGTATGTTAATGGCCGTTTGTGCAGTATATTACAGGCCGTTTGTGTGGTATATTACAGGTCGTTTGTGCGGTACGTTACATGCCGTTTGTGCGGTACATTGCATATTGTTTGTGTGGTACCTTATTAACGTTTGAGTGACATGAGCCTTAGGGCAATATTTACATGAATATATATGTTTTCATATATATATTTAGATACAGTTGTATTAGTAATTCAGCACACCACATTTGTAGATTTCAGGCATAACATCATTGTTTTCATTCCATGCTAGGATTATGATCCATATATTTGATTTAACTGATTGCATATATGATTTACTTGTGATTATACCCAACGCCACTCATTACTTGTTTCATCACTGTTAGCATTTATTACAATTATCACCTCATTCTTGAAATCATTGAAATCAATTGCTTACTCGTACTCGTACGTATTTTCAAATATCACTGTACACCACTTGAATTTATTGAAATAAATTGTTTTCTATTAAACTCTATGAACTTACCTACCTTTGTGTTGACACTTTTAAGCATGTTTATCTCAGGTAATTAATGGAGCGGGACAAGACATGGAGATGTCATTTTAACTCTGATAAATTACATTGTGTAAAATCAAATATGTCATTCTTTTCAAATTATCACACCCTTTTATGGGATTTTATTACACTGATATTTCACTTTTGAACAAAAGTATTATTTGAATGACAAATAACTTTTAAAACGTCTCTTTTGAGCCGTTTTCTATGTGACTTTGATCCACACCATAATACCCCAATTAGTCTTCCACTGTTATCTCATATTTTAGGGGGTGTTACACAAGAAGGGTTAACAGACCCTCTCATCAACCCGAACAAAGACAGAAAAACTACCGGAAGACATAAGTTTTTAAGTATTGCACTATCGACTCAACCGCTGCCAACTCCGCCATCCCAGATTTCCTGGGATTGTGTTCCCCACGTGATCTGACACCTACCTACTAGGCTAGGTATAGGTCGGCTTGCTTAGTCCCAAGAAAAACAGGTAACAGGTATGGGTAGTATAAATACCCACACCACATTTATGATTCGGATTCAATTTTACACCTACAACACTTTACTTTCATTTACCGTTTAACCCTCCATAACTCGCATATACTTAGGCTATGTTTGGCGCGGAGCTTTTTAGAGTTTTTTGGGGCGATAAGCGGTGGGCAATGAGCTTTTTGATTTTTAATGTTCGTTTGGCAAAGGAGCGGTGAGCTTTGCTATTTTTTAGGAAAGCTCATTTTTTCAATGCTTCTTTAAGAAGCTGTGAGCGGTGAGCTGTGAGTTGTGGCTATTGCTCACAGCTCACTGCTACTTTTACCAAACACAGCTCTGGCTACTGCTCACAGCTCACTGCTACTTTTACCAAACATAGCCTTACTTTCATGCCGGAGGTTGGTCTTGGGATAAAACCCAAGGCGAGTCTAACGTGCGTGTTTCTTGTATGTAGGAGTTCATAACGCCCGGAGGAGATCTTCCGAAGGATACTACACAGAAGTTGGACCCACCTACAAGGTTTTACTTCAACATGTCTCATAAAAACATCAAGTCCCATTTTTGAAAAAAGTCCAACAGACAAATCGAAGTTTTAAACCTGGTTTTACCAAACATAGCCTTACTTTCATGCCGGAGGTTGGTCTTGGGATAAAACCCAAGGCGAGTCTAACGTGCGTGTTTCTTGTATGTAGGAGTTCATAACGCCCGGAGGAGATCTTCCGAAGGATACTACACAGAAGTTGGACCCACCTACAAGGTTTTACTTCAACATGTCTCATAAAAACATCAAGTCCCATTTTTGAAAAAAGTCCAACAGGCAAATCGAAGTTTTAAACCTGGTATACACTATAGAAATTAAAAGAGCAGTACCGCAGCTGAGTTTTGAAGACCCTGTACAAAAACTTATGTCGTAAGTGAATATGATGATCAAAGATATCTAATAGCAATTATTGAAACAAAAAGAAACATTAGTATTTTGATAATCTAGCTTCAATTTAACAATTATAGAAAACAAATAATCATATATCATTAAGATTTTTTTGTGAGAAGTAAATTTTAAGGCTCGAAATATACAAACAGGTCTACATTTTGAGGCCTTATGTGATTGTACGCCTCGCAGACCCTCATATATGGCTCTAAAAAATTTATGCTCGAGATTTTATTTAAGCAAAGAGTAAGTATTACATAATTCGTATGCAAATTTTAAACAATAACACACAAATCTCATGCACCAAGAGAAACTTAAATGACACAAATCATATGAGTACACAAGACATAGTTTTGTTTAAGTTAACTGTATATATCACAAAAATGAGAATTCAGCTGAAACATAATAACTAATATTTTTCCTTACCCATAATTTACAACTCTGGACGGTTTTTTTATGCATTATCAAAATTAGTCAATCATTCGACACTAAATATGATGCACGCATGCGACAATATTGTATAGTTATGAAAAGCCACATGCCTCTCTCGTAATTTTCTCATATATTTATCTAAGATTTTACCCAGAACTTGTTATTGCGCGTTGAGTGCATGTTTTTGTGGTTAGTTTGTTAGTCAAATATTTATTCACCTTTTTTACCTTGAGCTTGTTCCATTTAGGCTATGCACAGTCGATCGAAAAATGTCGATCGGTCGCTTCATTTGCATCAAACCGACCGATATCAAGGTCGGTCGCTTGGGTTGTGGTGTATCGATCGAATATCGGTTGCCGGAAGTGAAAATGTAGAATCGGTCGATTGTTAGACCGATATTTGTTAAGCTTTTGTGTGTAATTTTTTTTTTGAAAAAAAAAACTTTTTTTTTTAAAGTGGGTCATTGACTGTGGCACTTTTGTCATGTCTGGTCGCCGGAGAGAGAAAGCTGACGTTGCAGCCGGTGACCCAGGTCGCTTGGGTCAACGACTGTGTATAGCCTTACTATTGCATTCCACGCCCTCGAGTCCTCCACCCGGCCCTCTCTTGGGTCCTACGTCTATAATCTCTAGAAAGGTACTAAAACCCTAATAATCTAAATTTAACTTGATATATATATATCGTTTTATTGTGGTCTCTGGCTATGCTGTTTGATGACAATTTTGTTGAATGTATCTATTATATAGTTCGAGGCAAGTGAGAGACACAAATAAAAACTTCTACTAGTATTTAAACACTATGGTATCTATTATGCCTGTCTGCCTGAATTATCAATAGCTCTTTTCGTGAAATTAACATCCAATATTTGACGTGTTTTTGCGCAGACCATTTTATTATGCTCCAACATATTGTACTCATATATGTTTTGACGATGTATTTCATTTGGTAAAGTTTTTTTAAATGGGAATTATAATATAATGAAAACTGGGAATGAAATATATATGTTGGAGCTGCTAAACCACCAGCTTCAAAACACTTCGTGGAAAATACTTCATGGCTTGATTGTTTGAACTTATCATATGAAAGTTGCGATTTGGTTAGTTTTTATGCAATGTTTGACAATATTGGTTTGATTGTAATGTTACTTTTTTTTGCCAGACTACTATTTTCGTTTGAATTCTACTAAGATTAGAGTTTTAGAATGAGAACGGATTGGGAATGGATGTATAATAGGATTTTAGAAGGATATAAGCATACCAATCATTAAAATTTGTAGACGGAGTTGTATAATTTGTGAAAAATGCTTGTTAGCAGCCAACAACATACATGTGTGATGATATGGTGTCCTTATTGTATATGTTAGAATAATCACGCCTATCAATTACTAGAACAGGTTAAGGCGCGCGCAACTTGTGACAAAGGAATTTGTTATGAACTATTATGAGTGGACCTATCATGGGGAACCTTTAGTGGGCTCTTGATGAGTGTCTAAATACTCATCATTTCTGTCACATTTAGACTGCAAAAACATTTAAAAACATGCAGATATGCTTCAAAATACAGGAAATATCATTTGATTGTGTTTTTATGTGTTGCAAGTGCAAAAAGATTGAAAACAGGTGAAAAACGAGCTAAGCTTACAAAATTGACAGTTTCAGTCCCTGAAGTTTCATTAATTGGCAAAATTAGTCCTTGAAGTTTCAAAAATGGCAAAACAAGTCCCCCGGTTTTCAAAAATAGAAAATTATCTTTCATGGTCCTTGTACTATTGAAACTTGGCATGAATGGCCCTTGTGATAAACTTTGGAAAATTTACATTTCCACCCCTAAAAATCCAAAAGTTACACTAATGGTCCTTGGGCTTAAAACCTATACAAACCAAATCCTTAAACCTTAACCCAAAATTAATAAAAACCAAACCCAGTTACCAACCCAGCCCACTCACTACACTTACCCAGCCCAACACCAAAATAATAACCCGACCCAACCTTTTTATCCCTGAGATAAATATCAGGGTCAAACCACAAGTCAAACTTTGCTTCTTCTCCTTCAATACCACCATCCCGCCATACCAGAAACCATCCCCCCTCCTCTAACACTCTACCTAACAAACCAAAAGCAATTAATGCTTCCCCTCCACCTCCACATCCAACCAAAGTTCTTTAATTAGTCTCAAACCGCCTCTAGCTAGGGGTGTTCATGGATCGGGTAATATCTGCAGTAACCGAAAACCAAAATCGAACCGAACCGAATTCTTAACCGAACCGAATTGGTAAAAACCGAACCGAACCGAACATTTTAATCGGTTTATGGTTCGGTTATGGGTTTAGCATATTGACAACCGAACCGAACCGAAAACCGAATTATAATTAATATTTAATATTTTTTATATATTAATTAAAAAAATATAACTTGACTAACCCTAGGTCCTATGATGTTAGGGTATTTTGTGTTCAATAGATGTTAAAACTTGTCTAGGTATGTCGTTTTGCATATATTTTGGCATACCGTCATGGGGTCATGTGCTATGATTAGTTATTTCTTATGAAAGTTTATGTATCTGGATGATGTATGCTCTATTATCTAGGTTTAATCATTTGACATACATATCAATATGTGTATGCAAGACTGTTATGGTTCAATATTAGAGCAAATATAAATGTTGTTCAATATTCAAGTACAAAATTTCGGTTTTCGGTTTTGACCCATAACCGAACCGAACTTCGGTTCGGTTCTCGGTTCGGTTCGGTTCGGTCACAAATATTTTCGGTTCGGTTCGGTTTTCGGTTATGACCCAAAATTTTTTTTTAACCGAACAACCCGAACCGAATAAACCAATTAACCGAGAACCGAACCGATGAACACCCCTACCTCTAGCCACGTTTTCTACTTTTGGCGCCAAAAGTGTTTTAAACGGATAGGATGAATTACAGAGAACCAAAGGTCAAGATTTCAAGTGGGATTTGTTCAGAGTCAAGTGGGGAAGCTTTTGAAGTCAATATATATCCAAGAAGAGGCAAAGGAAAAGATATCAGAGAATCATAGTTTTTTGATCATTTTAATTAAACGTTTTTACTGCTTAAACTTTATTACATTGTCATTTACAGCTTTCAAGTGTTTTATTACTCATTCACAAGTGTAATAAACCTTATTTACAGTTCAATTTCAATCTATCTTTACATTTCAAGTTATGCTTAATTCGTCTTTAATTTTCATGTCAATTTAATTATTGTTGAATAATATTGTTGTTATTGGACTCAAAAACTCATATAAGCTCCTGACAAAGCTCATAGAAGCTTTTAGAGACCTTAATTATCAATATTACTAAAAAAGAAAAATACTAAAAAAAAAAAATCAAGAAAATAGAAAATAAATCAAAAATCAGTGGAACTTAAGATTCAAGCTTGGAGCAGAGTAAATTTTGGATTGCTCTTGGGTTTAGAAGCTTATTGGTAAGCTATTAAGAGTGTTCTTGGTTCTTGGTTATGTGTCTTCAGCTGGATTGCAATTTGTAAGCCTTTGTTCACATTTTTTCATCTAACTGTATAAGCTGCTTATCTTTGCTTTCATCTATGTTTCTATGTTTATTTTGTGCTCATTAGTCATAATATTGCTTAAAATAGCTTGCTTGTTCTTTTGAATTTGTAGTTGCTAAAAATCTCATTTTCACAGTTAAAATTGCATAGTTACTAATTTTGAGTTTCATGCTAGTATTGTTGTTGTTTTATGCTCATAAGGTCTTGTGTTATGATAATATGAAGTTTGAAATCAGTGTTGAGGTCCAAATCATTCATTTGCTTTTGAAATCACAAATTCAGTGTTTAAAAGGGTTGTTTGGATTTGTTGTCTAAACTGTGTTAGAGGTTGTTTGTGTCATTGTTCTTGTTTGATGTATGTCACATTAGGATCTAATACCTCAGTTAAACCATAAAATATAGTACTTACTTGATTGAAAGTCAAAATAGCCTTTAATCTCACTCTATTTGCTATCTGTTGAATCTTTATGTTCCATAATCATGCTACTATGTTCATAAGTTGTTATTTTTTATCAATCTAGTCTTAATTCAGCTTAATACATCATAATCAGTGAGTAGGTTTGATCCAAAGTTCATATAAGTCAACTATATAGTTTAATTGCAAAAGTCAAATAGTGCCCTGTGCACAGGTTCAATAGCATATTTCATAAGCTTGTGCAATCTTCAATTGTTAGCTTTAGCTTGTGTGACTTAGTATTTTGTAAAGCCCTTCTGGCTAGCTTGAATTGCATGCTTTCACTTTTCTCTTTATTAGCTTATTGGACTGCTTATTATGCCTTCATATTTTCTCAAAAACCACTCATTACACTGAGTCATCAGTATACACTGATAGCTCAGTGTAATTGAGCCATTTTTCATAAGCTCTCAAAAGCTCTCCAGTGAACTTCAGCTTGTGTGCTTTGGCTTTTTGTGAAGCTTAACCACCCATCTTAAAGTTCCAGTACTTATTGTGCATTTTCTAGCTTATTTGATAGGGCTGCTAATAGCTTTTTGTTTGTCCCATTTCACTGAATACACTGAGTCCTCAGTGTATTTCAAGCTTTTTCACAAGCCTTCCAAAAGCTCATTAGTGGGTCCCACTTTGAAAGCTTTGGCTTTTTGAATAGCTCAGCTAGCCATCTCAATACTCCAGTCCTTATTTTGAGCTTTTAAGCTTATTTCATAAGCTTAATTTGCCCTTAAACTTGACTGCAGGCCTGGTTGTCTCAGTGGTATTTGGATTTGCTTATTTGCTTATTTCAAGCTTATCAGTGAAGTCCTTTGTGCCATTTAGCTCATTTCCAGTTCCTTAACTTGTGTTAATCTTATTTTTCCTTTGTTTCCAGCTTGTTAGCTTGTTGTGAGCTTATTTAAGCTTGAAATCCACTTTCTAGCTCAAAAGCTCAACTGTTAAGCTCATAAGCTTCCAAACTGCTTATTTTTAAGTTTTAATAATTTTGGTATAATAGTTTTGTAAAAGAAAAATCAAGAAAATCAAAATATAAAAAAGTGATAGCTTCTATTTAAGCCATTTGGCTTATTTTTCTGCTTTTTCATTAAGCACTTTTCATTTTTATATTTTTCTTATCTTCCTGTCACCTTAGAGTATTTATAGAAAAAGTTTCAGATTTTTCTTTGTTTATTTAGTATTTATTAAAAATCAAAATAGTTTAAATAATAATTAATTAGTAATTAATTAATAATAATTAGATAAAAAGTGTAATAAATATATTTTCAGTTTTAAAATAAGTTTTAGGTTATTTTAGATTTATCTAAGTTAAAATTTTAATTTTCTAGGATAATTTCCTATTTTCTTCTAATTTAGTGCATTTTAAATAATTAATAAATAGTTATTAATTAATAATAATTAATTAAATAGTTAAATAACTAATTTTCTTTTTCTTAAAATTTTCTTTTATCTTTAGGTTTATAAAAAAGTTATTTTCATATTTGTAGGATTAATATTTCTTCATTTTCATATTTTATTTTGTACGTTGACGTTTATTTAAACTAAAACGTACGTTTCTAGTTCCTTTACGTTTTTCCGGGTATTTGATCTTACATATTTGTTGATATAGCTTGTTTAAGCTATTGTTACTTATATTCAGTAAACCAATCATTCAAAACCCCCTTTTCCATTCAATATTCACCAGATCACAGATACGTTCTATTACAGTTTACACACCTCGTTGGGACTTAACGACCCGGGGATACACTAAACTCCTTTGGTAAATTGTATTGTGCCCTAGATTGTTTGACTCTTGTTGACCATTTACTTGGTCAATATTAGTTGACCGTTTGGGGCCGACCAGTGGGCTCTAGTTCTATGCAATTAAATTGCAACAACTCATCTATTGGAGATGAAGAAGGCCAAATCCAGATCATATCATAACATGATCTTAGATGCATCATGTCATGATTTTAACCCAAAATCTTTGCTTAGTAAAGATGATGAACTCTAATGGTGTAGTTGTAGAAAGGTCTTACGTATAGCATGACAAAGAAGGTTTATGATGATGTGGCGCAAATTCTCAAAGATGCATTACGTCCTAATAATAAATGGGTAGTAGTATTAAAGAGAAAAAGATGTATCGAGCAGATTAGGTCTCCCATGTGAGAAAATCTATTATTCCATTAATTGGTGTATGTTGTATTGGGTTGAAAAAAATAGGAAGATTAACTTGAAACTTTTGTGATCACCCTTGATATAAACAATCCCAAAGATGGTGTTAGTCTTGTCGACCAACAACCCTGATTACTAGAGCGGAATAATCCCGATCGTGAAGATGACACACAGCAATATCGACAGAAAAAGAAGAGGAGCTTTGCACAAGTAAGTACCCTAATCGACTTTGATTAGTATTGAAAGAATGATGTACATAACTCGTCCCCCCTCACCTCCTTTTATAGAGATGAGGGGGAGGTAAAACCGACTCTACAAGAGTCCTATGTCGGCTGTGATAACAAGAAACGGGTTGGGCTGGAACACAAGCCAATCAACCGACTACTACATGACTAAGTATACGAAACGGACACTTAACACCCTAGACATAGATAAAAGCTAAATAAAGACTAAATATAACAATTTCCACCTTAGGCTTTATATTAGCCTACACCAACACTAAGCAACTCTAAACAGTGTTGAAACTTGAGTCCAGGTACCACCTTCGTCAAGGCATCCGCAGCATTGTGTTCAGTACCCACTTTCAGAACTTCAACCGTCTTTGCTTCCAAGACCTCTCTGATAAAGTGATAACGCACATTGATGTGCTTAGTCCTTTCATGAAAAGCATGATTCCGCGATAAGTGAATCGCGCCTTGATTATCACAATTAACTGCCACAGTGTTAAGCTCCACGCCCAACTCTTCCAAGAGTCCCCTTAGCCAAATAGCTTCCTTCACAGCCTCCGTAAGGGCCATATACTCCGCCTCTGTAGTTGAAAGAGCCACCACGTGTTGTAGCGTTGCCTTCCAGCTTACAACACATCCCTGTACTAAAAACGCGTAACCTGTGATCGACCTACCTTTATCCGGATCCTTTGCGTAGTCTGAATCAACAAAACCTGTTACGTCCACATGGTTGCCATGATTTGTCCCAAACACCAAACCCACGTTTGCAGTACCCCGCAAATATTTCAAAATCCACTTCACTGCTTCCCAATGATTTTTACCTGGATTTGCCAAATATCTGCTAACAACACTTACTGCATACGCTATGTCTGGCCTCGTGCACACCATCAAGTACATTAAGCTCCCAACCGCATTTGAATACGGCACCTTACTCATCCTTTCAACATCACAATCCCTAACCGGACAATCCTTCAACGACAGCTTGAAGTGCCCACCCAATGGCATCTGAACCGATTTCCCATTGTCTATTCTAAAATTATTTAAAATCTTAGAAACATACCCGAATTGTGACACCCTCAGAATCTTGCGACTCCGATCCCTGATGATCTCCATACCAAGAATCTTCTTTGCTTCCCCGAGTTCTTTCATGTCAAACTCCTTATTAAGCAAAGACTTGATAGACCCAATCTCAGCCTTGCTTTTACAAGCAATCAGCATATCGTCTACATATAACAGTAGATAGATATACTCACCTGGTGCATAACTCCTGTAATATACGCAGCTGTCGTAACTGCTACGCTTAAACTCGTTGCTCAGCATGTACTCATCAAACCTCCTATACCATTGCCTAGGTGACTGCTTTAAACCATAAAGGGATTTCTTTAACAAACATACCTTGTTACCTTGTTCATATCCCGGTGGCTGCCTCATGTAGATCACTTCTTCAAGATTCCCATGTAAAAATGCCGTCTTTACATCAAGCTGCTCCAGCTCATAATCTCTACACGCAGTTAATGCAAGTATAACCCGAATAGATGTGTGTCGAACTACCGGTGAAAATACTTCATTATAGTCAATACCTGCCCTCTGTGTGAATCCACGAGCCACCAACCTTGCCTTGTACCTAGGCTTTTGAACACCTTTAATCCCTTCCTTTATCTTGAACAGCCATTTGCAGCTCACCAGCTTTTGCCCAGCTGGATGATCTACTAACTCATAGGTCTTATTCTTCCTCAGAGAATCCATCTCTTCATCCATAGCAGCTTTCCACTTAGAACTATCTTCACAAGCAACTGCCTCCTGGTATGTCAATGGTTCATGAGTATCTTCTTCCTCTGCTGCAGCAAACGCGTAAGCAGCCATATTACTCTCATCTCGAAACCTCAAAGGTTTCGTTCTTGTCCTTGGCTCTCTATCCCGAACCAACTGATAATCTGTGAGATCCGGTGTTTGATCATGATCTTGATCCCCTGCATCTTCATCATCGCCATCTTCCTGATCATCTGTCTGATCTTCCTCAAGCGAATGATTATTTAACCTTTGCAGTTCCACCTCAACCTGTAATTCCTCAATAGACTTATCAGCACCTGCACCAGAATCCTTCAATGTGTCTTTGTACATGACACTTTCATTGAAGACCACGTTCCTGCTAGTGACTATTTTAGGTGATTCATTATCAAGCCTATATAGCCTGTACCCCTTCACACCTTCAGGATACCCCAAAAGAACGCATTTTACCGCTCTCGGCTCGAGCTTACCTTGTTTAACGTGTGAATATGCGACACAGCCGAAAATCCTCAACATCCCATAATCACTTGGATGTCCTGACCACATCTCCATAGGTGTCTTTTTCTCAATCGCTGTCGATGGTGACCTATTGATAAGATATGCGGCCGTACATGTCGCTTCTGCCCAGAAGGTCTTGGGCAATCCAGACTGAATTAATAAACAGCGTACCTTATCCATGAGAGTTCTATTCATCCGTTCTGCTAATCCATTCTGCTGCGGCGTCCCGGCAACTGTCAAATGTCTAGCAATCCCACTCTCTGTGCACAACTGTTCAAACTCCCGGTTACAGAACTCAAGACCATTATCTGTCCTAAGCTTCTTAACCGTCCTCCCAGTCTGATTTTCTACTAACTGCTTCCACTCTTTGAACTTTCCAAATGCTTCGTGTTTGAACCTGAGAATATAAACCCATACCCTCCTGGAATAATCATCAACAATAGATAAGAAATACCTCTTACCTCCCAATGATTCCACCTGAGACGGACCCCATAAGTCTGAATGAACATAGTCTATCACTCCCTGAGTAGTGTGCCTTCCTACACCGAAACTGACTCGATGTGACTTTCCCAGAACACAATTCTCACAAAAAATGAGCTTACCTAGACTCTTATTTCCAAACAGCTCCTGCTTTTCTAGCACCTGAAGTCCCGCCTCACTGATATGTCCCAGTCTTTTGTGCCAAACCTGCGCAAGACTGTCTTTTTCTTCAACACTAGCATTAAGCTCACCCGCCACTGCATGGCCATCCAAAGAGTATACGCAATTATCCCTTCGGGTTCCAGATAAAATAACCCTGGAACCATTAATCACCTTGATTTTGCCCGACTGCATTTTTACGGTATATCCCTCTTTTTCAAGAGTTCCCAGCGATATCAAGTTTCTTTTCAATTCAGGAATATACCTGACATTGTGTAACACAAAACTTGACCCATCTTTCAGTTGTACCCTTACCTTGCCAATACCTCTGATCTTGCACTCCCTGTTGTCACCCAACAGTACCCTGCCCCCATCGCATTCCAGAAAATCAAAAAATAAATCTGACCTGGGTGTCATGTGGTATGAACCTCCTGAATCCATGATCCAATCTAGCAGAGCCTCTGCACTCATAACCATCATCACCTCAGAACCGTCATAAATCGAACCACTGGAGCTTGGCTGATCATCTTTCTTGACGAAACCATTTGACTTCTTGCGATTATTCTTTGGACAGTTTCTCTTCAAGTGCTCCTCAGACTGGCAAATATAGCACTTGAGTCTTCCACCTCGAGACTTTGATCTTGACTTTCCCCTAGACTGATGCGAATTCCTGCGATCAGTTCTTCCCCTCACATATAACCCTTCACCATCATCCCCCTTCGCCTTAGACCTTTCTTTGATTTCCTTTGAATTCAGTGTGGCCATCACATCCTCCAAAGTCAAAGCTTCCCGTCCATAAAGCAAGGTATCCACAAAAGTGTTCGTATGATGCTGGTAAAGAAGTGAGTAATAATAAAGCAAGATCTTCATCCTCGAATTTTACCTCAATATTTGCTAAATCAAGAACGATTTTGTTGAACTCATCTATATGCTCGGAAATCGTACGTCCAGCCGGCATGTAGAATGTATACAACTTCTTCTTCAGGAACAACTTGTTGGCCAAGGACTTTGTCATGTACAAAGTCTCAAGCTTGGACCAAACCCCCGCTGCAGTCGTCTCCCCGGTAACCTCTCTCAGTACCTTGTTACCTAAACACAAAATCATGGCACTGTGAGCTTTCTTGTTTAGCTCAGCTTTCGCTGTAGCATCCATAGTCGCGGGTAAAACCTCCAGAGCTGCTTCACATCCATGTTGGATTAATAAAGCACGCATCTTGACTCTCCATAACCCGAAATCACCAGTTCCATCGAATTTCTCGATTTCAAACTTGGCTCCCGTCATTCTTTAATCCCTTTGTTAATTTGCTAAACCTTGTGAAAAAACCCTCACAATCACAAACTAACAAAGCCCCTTGTGCAAAACCCTTTTAATTAATAACCTTTTTATTTTAAAAACAACAACAAAAAGAAATACAAACAAAGCCCTTTGTTTATTTTAAAATATTCCCTTTTTTTTCCTTCTTTAGTTGTTGACTTTATTATAAAAACATAGATCCTTTCTTCCTCCTGTGTATTGCCGACAAGGAATATAAAAACAGATATCTTGTTTTCTTCTTCGTTTATCACCACAACAGACCAAAAAAAAAAACACCACCGTTGATCTTTGATAAACCGGAAAAAAACCCCAACAAACCCTTAAGCCTCCTACACCTTGTCGCGGACCCGGACAATCGAAGACCCAAGAACCCTTTACTGTCGATACCCTTGTTGCACCCTTGTCGTTCACGAACCCGAACGCCAAGAAATTTGTTGTCGAGAACCTTGTAGCCCAAACAGAAATTACCTCCTGTTCCTACAAGAAGAATGAACAACAAAAACCCTTCAATCGATCGACCAAGTAACCAGAAACCTTAGAACCAAGGCTCTTGATACCACTTGTTAGTCTTGTCGACCAACAACCCTGATTACTAGAGCGGAATAATCCCGATCGTGAAGATGACACACAGCAATATCGACAGAAAAAGAAAAGGAGCTTTGCACAAGTAAGTACCCTAATCGACTTTGATTAGTATTGAAAGAATGATGTACATAACTCGTCCCCCCTCACCTCCTTTTATAGAGATGAGGGGGAGGTAAAACCGACTCTACAAGAGTCCTATGTCGGCTGTGATAACAAGAAACGGGTTGGGCTGGAACACAAGCCAATCAACCGACTACTACATGACTAAGTATACGAAACGGACACTTAACACCCTAGACATAGATAAAAGCTAAATAAAGACTAAATATTGTAACAGATGGGTATATAAAAGGGAGGAAAACTGAAATACCACATCGGCTCATGCATCACTTTCCTCTCTCACCTAGGGTACACAAGTTGCATGCTTCTAAATTCAGAGCGAATCATACGAGATTGCATGATGAGCATGTTCAAAGGATGGTGTCATGTCCCACCCCTCTAATGCCGAGGCATGGAGGCACTTTGATCACATTATACTTCATTTGCATTAAAGACGCATAATGTAAGGTCATGTTTATGTAGAGATGGGTTTCAAAATTCCCTTTGGCAGTCAAGAAAGCTCTAGCTCTATTCTTCTTGGCCTGTCATTAAAACCGTATAACATGCCTCCATGGATGTGTATGAAAGACCTATACATGTTTTTGACTATTATTGTACCCGGGTCAAAGAACCCAAAGCAGAGAAGAGACGTTTTCTTGCAACGTTGAATAAATGTATAGTTGACTCTTTGAGAGGGTGTACAAACTTATGATGTTTCAAAGGAGCACAATTTTATCACGAGAGTGCATTTGCGGACCATTATTGATTTTCACATTTAGAGAGTGTTGTT